>JZKD02S1674417.1:527359-548396 GCA_000966675.3 Picea glauca | reverse complement strand
AACTCTCTTGTCTTTAAGTTTGAGTCTCTCCTAAACCATTAGTCTCACTTCAATTGACTCCATTAACCCAAGGCACTAGTCTAGAAGTATTCTTGAACTTGTTTGTGGTCAAAATCTCTTTCAAAACCTCTTTATTGTTGAAACCCTAACTAACCTAGCGTCTAACCCTAGCTAATTTTGATCTAACCCTAATAAGGTGACGTCTTACTGATTTCAACTTGTGTTTGGATAGAAAAGTGTGGCCTAGTCACCTTATCATAGCCATAGAGGTTTTACAAGTTTTCATTGGTTGAATTTGACAAAACGTCCACTTCTTGGCTAGCTAACCCTAAAACTGCAGACAACAAAATTTATATAGGTGACGTCACATGTGTATATCTCTTGTTTATACCTGCAATGTTGTGATACTTGTCATCTATTTTGATAGGTTTTGAGCCATTGATAACATCTATAAGCTTGTTTGGTAAAACATTGTGCTCTTTCCCTTCCAAAATAACCTATCAATAAGGCTGACGTCATCATCATTGCAACAACAATATATAGTGACGCAACTACTTTATATATGTGAGCTATTTTGAGATATTTATTGCATTGACATATAATACAAGGTTTAATTGTGAACATTGAATGCTCATTATCTTTTATGCTTTGTTGAAGAAGTGATATAAACCATTTGTTTTTTTTTAGCCATCATTGACTTCGTCAATAATATCACTTAATCATTTGCTCATATATACGATAAGATAGTCTTTAATGCTTATGAAGTACTAACCCACTGCAAGCACATATTCTAGCTTTGTTTGTCTTGTCTCGCAAATAGGTGCCATCCAGTGGAAGACATTCTTCTTGACTATCTCATACTTGGCAGTAATCTGTGAAAGGGAACTTCTTTGACTTGGTCCATTATACCTTTAGCCCTTCTAAAACCCAGATTACATAGGGTCGTCTCCCTTGGACCAGCCATCCTAAATAGAAAGATCTCCCCATCGAGGTGGCAGTGGGTGGGGAAGCTCCTGTTACGCCGGTTTTAAGCCTTGACTCAAGCTGCCTAAACCCTTCCTAAAAACTGTGTGATAACAGGAATATAGGTGAACTGGGCGAAGTACCTGGTTAAATAGCTACAGATTGACTACAGAGAAGCCCAGGATCAGGGGCATGAATTCCATTTTAGCTAGCTTCTAATACTGATCGCTTTTGTTGCATGGGAGTTACCAGAAGGCGTAACCTTCCTGGACCTCGACCCTTTTGAGCCCTTAGCTGCGAAGTTCAATACCTTATGGTACTTGAACGATATGAACAAGCAATGGCAATCAAATGCCATTTTTCATACATACTATAACCAACTGAAAGAAGCCATAGGGGGTGAACCTTGCATAACCCTAAACACTTTGCAAAGGTTTCGACCTCTGATAAAGTTCAACGTAGATCGCCACTTTATATACCTAACTCCACGCACTAATGAACACTAGGAACAACTTCAGTCCTATTATAAGCTGACAGAAGAAGACCTGGAAGAAATCACCAAGGAATGGTCGGCGGACCTCCTTATCTTAGAAAACCCAGCAAATATGTCCAGCATCGATAGCCCAGAAGCTACGCAGAATACACCTGGGCCCAGTAAGGCAAAGAAAACCAAGAAGATAAAGAAAGATGAGGAAATCCAGGACGTTGACAGTAGATCTGTAAGGATGGTTTCCACCACACTCGATCAAGGAGGTAATAACGAAGACTTCAAAGAAGTTGAACAAAGTCCAGAGGATGAAGTAGAGATCATAAAGAAACAAAAGGGTTCACCTCCAGAACCTTCCTCATAGAATAATTTGAAAGCATCCGTAACTAAACTCACGACCACACTCACCCCAGATGACTTCAACTTTCTCCTCGCGACTATGAACGAAGCTATCGAAGAGATAACAAAAAAACAGGTAGCCAAGAAAGAGGCCATGTACAACATAATTGAAATCGAGCTCCAAGGAGTAAAGCAAGCACTTCAATCGAGCCATGGATTTTCCACTGCGCCCCTGCCAGAAGGAATAACAGAAGTAGGAGATGAACCAGTTCAACTCCACACACAGTCAAAGTACACCTTCGGAAAGAAAAAGAAGCAACAACGCAGGCCACCCAGGCCCTAAAGAAAGCATAGGAGGAAATCATAGAGCAACGTTGAGCTGCACGGCAAGAGAAGGATGCCATCGAAGTGAAATTTGATGAAGACAGAGAAAAAATCCAAGAGGAGAAGGAGCAACTTCTCGCGAAGTAAATCGAGATCGAAGAAGCTGTCAACAGAGCATTTCGCTCTGTGACCAGTTTAGAACAGAAGGTTGAAGAACCCTTAGACTATCAAGTGATGAATCTTGTTGAAGTTATTCAACAACTTCAACAAAGAGTCATGGACTTAGAGATTCAGATCATCCCAAGAACCCCGCAAGAAGAGTGTGACCAACGAGAAATAACTACCGAGAGTATAGTAGAAAGGATTAAAGCACTCACTGAAGAATGTAAAAAATTAAGTAGCAGAATTGGGAAAATACATGAGAACCTAATCGAGAACCTGGAATTTCATAAACTGGAGTTGCAACTCTAGGAGGCGAAACAACATGTAGATAGACTTCAGATGCAGTTGAAGTCCCTATCAACCATAGATAAAATGAAGCGATCCCATGAGCAACGCGTTGCATAGCAATAGATCCACATGATCTAGAGCAAGGTAATGAAAGTAATTCATCAAATTCAACCTTTGCAGGACAAGGCATGTCAGCTATTATTAGAGATTGAGAACCAAGGAACAGAGCTGGAGAAGGTCATGATTACAATAGAAAAGTGCCTAGAGGGACCAGTCAATAACGCACTCATCCAGGAGTTCACCGAGTCAGAGGAAATCATAAAGCAGCAGGTCGAAGTGGCTTGAGCCAAACTCAAGGTGTTTGAAGCAGAATTGGTCAAACCTGAGTGACTCGGGATGAGTCACAGGTGAGTGTTGGGGGCCTGTTGGCCCTTGACCAATTTTTTAAGAATACTTGGTCATATTTGACCATTTTTGGGACTGTGACAACTAATCAAAGATGGAGCGCAATGAAAAGTGGAAATTGGGGGAGCAAGACCTATTTTTGGGTCCTTTTTAGGGTTTTTGGGTTGATGTAACGGGAAATGGATGTCAGCCCGTGGGTTTACCCATGCTTAGGCCCATTTTGTAATCTAGAAATAGATACTTAGGCAATGTAAGTAGAGAGTAGTGGTACATCTATGTGATGTATAGCTAAAGGCTTAGTGCTAGTAACTAGATCTATGTGATCGGATGTATATTGCAAGTGCTATGTGCATGATTGTAAGAAGATTGAAGAGCTCAGTGCAAGTTGTTGTAGTTTTGTTCTGAAGTGCAAGGAAGAAGGATCTAGCGAGCTGCGCAGATATTTTTTCCTGTGCGAAGTAAGGGCCATTGAAGCTCTGCGTTGTAACTGCTTGACCGAGATAATATAAAGAAGAAGACTTTATGGACGTAGCCCTAGGGTGGGGGTGAACCACGATAACTTTGTGTGTTGTACTATGTGATTCGATCTGATGCCAAATGCCTTGATGTGTTTAGATAGATCTGGTTATGATCTATGCTTAGGATATATGAATGAATATTAGATATGATATATAAGATTCTTGTTGCCTAATCTGGTGAATCCAATATATCTTTCTGTGGCTAAGTGTTGAATCTTCTTGAATCTAAGTATATACTGCGATGCTTTGTGTTACTTGCGAAGTAAGATAAGGGTTAATTCTAAGTGAACTATCGGTGTTGAGTGATCTGTTAAGTGTATAATCATAGATCTGTGTCCCAGCTAAGGTTGCAGACATCTGAGTCCTATAACCACCCCTGCCTCTACCTTGGGTGAGACTTCATCTGCTTCACAGGTGTTGTCGAAAGGGCCAATAGTTAGGGTTTTTTTGGTGCGCTCTTGAGCGTTGAACCCTGGGTCTACCCTTGTGCCAACACTTGGGTTATATGGCTGAAATTGTGAGGTGCACTTGTTGAAGGAAGACTTTCTTGGCATATTTTTGCATTTCTCTTGGTGGAAGGTGTTACAACTAGGGTTTGTTATGATTTTCTTGGTGATATGTAAGTGATTTTCTTCAAAACTTATTGATTTAATGGTTGCATTTGTTATTTCTTGCATATATTGTTATATTTGTCAGCCATTGTTTGAAGAAGGAAAGAGCCTAGCCATAGCTACACTCTTATTCTCCCTTCATTTTGCTATCCATTTCTACTTTCAAGCTAAGAAGAAGGAGATGCACCAAAGCCTAGTCCTTCTACACTTTGGGCTGATTTTTATAGAGTTTTTTGATAGAGCCTTGTTGTAGCAACACTTTTCTTTTCAAACCCTCTTGTCTTAGTTTTATGTTATTTATTCAGCTAGCCGTCATTGTCGTTGAGTTAAGGAAGGAAGAGAGAGCACCAAGGCCTAGTTCCCATACACCAAGGTGAGCCTCTCTCCCCTAGGGTTTTGACTTTGAGGCCTTGTTGTAGAAACACCTCAAAGCTTCTCCTTATAGTCCTTAGCCATACTATATTTGATCCTTTATCTCTTGCATCCTTCACTTTTGATTCCATTAACCCTAAGGCATTGATCTAAAGACCTCTTGTTTGAAGTGAACTTGATCACAACAACTTTCAAAACCTTGAATCAAACCCTAACTACTAACCCTAGCTTAAGGACTAACCTAACTAATCTACTACTATCATCATCTCTAGCTTAAATATCATTGGTGCAGCTAACATTTTCTTTATAAGCAATTGAATGGTGGATTAAGGGCATTAATTGAATGAAGTGTTGATTTGTTACATTGAATGCCACATTGTTTTAGCATTTATTGAAGAAGTGACATATTTATCATTGTTATTTTATAAACATTGACTTCATCAATATTTATTATCCAATTGCTTATATGTGTATCAGATAGTCATTGATTTATATAAAGTACTAACCAAGTGAGTATCTTGCATATATCAGTGTTCTTGTTTCTTTGTCTCGGGCAGGTACATCTCTTTTTATTTGGTTATACTTTATTGGTTGTTAGCCGAACTATCTGCTCGGTGGTGACTTGTGAGGGGGGGAAATTGTATTTATCTTATAATCCTTTTTCCTTCTCAAAACCCCAGGTCACTGAGGATGTCTCCCCTAGGCCTTACCTCCCTAAACAGAAAGAACTATCCCATTGAGGTAACATTGGGTGGGATTGGTTCCAGTTATGCCAGTTTTCCTATTCAATCTCTAGCCTTTATCCTTGCTACAAACTATGTGATAACATTTTGGCACCGTTGTCGGGGAACACTGAGTCAAATTTTCCTCAAGATGACAACCATTCAGTAAGCCTTGCCTTTAGAGTTTCATCTTACAAGCTTACCTGGTGACTCCACTAGGGTGTTTTCCCTTTTTCTTTGATAGTTTCAAGTAAACTATCTGGCGACTCCACAAACCATAAAGATGTACAATAATCCTCCTTTATCTTTTAGAAGGAAGCCTCCCAAGACCTCTTCTGTTGTAAAATCACTTTTTGGAAAGAATCTTCCTTTGAAAACCATGTCTAGCTCTCACACCAATACAACGAACCCAACCAAAAATCAAAGACAATGGTCATCTACTCTTTTGAGACCACTAGACATGTCAGCCATACCAGGATATCCTAGGCAAATGCCACCCAAGTATGAAAAGTGGTTTCCTAAATTTACCGGTCTTGATGCAATCAGTGCCGAAGAGCACATGAGCAACTTTTAGGCGTTTTTTCAGCTTCATCTCGTTAGTGATGATGTTGAAGACTTAGTCATGAAGTTGTTCTCTGCTACCCTCTTTGATGATTCAAGGTGTTGATACCTAAGCCTTCCCGATGGTGGCATTAAAACCATTGACAAATTAGAAAAATCCTTTATCAAGAGATGGAGTATCAAAGAAGACCCTAACATGCTTCTTACTCGACTGAATTCCCTTTGGAAACATGAGAATGAATCTATTCGAGAATTCCACAATAGGTTTGAGACTCTGCTGCAAAAGATCCCTATGAGCCATCATCTAAATGGTGATTACCTTGTCCATATATATAGCAAGTCCTTAATGGCCAACTAGGCTATCTTCTTAGGGACAAAAACCCCCAATCAATCCAAGAAGACCAAGAACTTGCTACTAAAATTGAGGGAAACCTCCTTTCATCTAAGATTGATCCTTTCACAAATCCAAGGGGGGAAATGGACACCAAACCAAAGGTAGTCCACAATACCAAACCTACCTCAAACCTTTGTGCCAGTATGGCAAAATTACAAGATTCCATGGATGGTCTCATGAAGAATCAAGAACTAATGATGAGTAGGATCGTCAACTTGGACAGATCCCAGAGCCAAGCACATAGGGTCCCGTACAAAGGTAAATTTCAGAAGGGGAACCAATTTTATAAACCAAAGAATGAACATGAAGTTACAAACACCTTATCCCCTACAAACGTTGTGGATGAAAACCATTGGTGCTTGGAATGCAGTGAAGCACATTGGGAGAATGAATGTCCTTACAGTAATGATGGCCATCAACAAGTAAACAATATAGGCCACGTCATGGAAGGCCCTCAGATAAATATCATTGCTGCAGAGCATCAGGAGGGCATGAAAGAAGCAACCAAGTTGTCTAGAATGGAAGTAATAAACAACCTAGACTAGGAATCATAAGAAAAGTTGAAGAAACAAGAGTTCCAGGTGTACAGAAGAAAGAAGATGAACCAACCTTCCGCTGACCAAAAAAAAACCCCACCTTTAGATGTACTTCTTCCCAAGACGTCCAAGAATGAAGGGGCTAACTTGAACTTTTACTTCGAGGGGGAACTATCCAATATGCATGTAACTATCCCCCTGAAGGAAGTCATTAAGGTGCCACTTATCAAAGAACATTTTGACAATTTCTTCCAAGGATCAGATGGACCCATGGACCCTCCTATCATGTTGCAAGCCAATCATTTTAGGATCCAATACGGTGAACATCCTCCCTTCTTCATGACTTTAATGATGAACAACAAGAGACTCAACAACTGCATGTTGGATACAGGAGCAGGTGCTAACATGATGTCCCTTAGAGTCATGCAACAATTGGGCTTGAAGGTAACACGACCTTACAGGAATGTGTGTGGATTTGAATCTAAATCCATACCAACACATGGGGTAATTGAGAATGTCCAGGTTTGCCTTAAAGATTACCCTGAAAAGGTCATCCACATGGACATAGTGGTCGTAGACGTCCCAAATGTATGGGGGATGTTATTGTCCAGGAAGTTTGCCTCTAAATTGGGGGGTACTCTTGAGATGAACCTCGCTTATGTGAATATACCTTTGAAAGATGGAACTATTGGTTGTCTCTAGAATGTACCCGTGACTAAAACTCATGTGCAAGAGCCTGATGTTTCCAAAAATGATGACAAGGCACATGATGAGATCATACAAACTCTTCATAAGTATTCTCTAGAAGACATGCCTTTTGCAACAAAAGAAGACTTTGATCAGATTGAATGGCCCAAAAAAGAGGAATACCAACAAATCCTATACAAGTTCAAAAGCAAAGAAGTTAGGACTGTGAATATACTAAAGAAGGCAGAAGATGATGTATAGATCTTTCCATCCCAGCAAGAAGTATTTATAACAGAATCCCACCCTCATCCCTTTGCACAATACACCAGGGTCATCTAAGGGACAACCAAATACAAGATCAGGAAATATAAGGAAGGAGACGTAGTGTGGATGTGGGATACCCAGAAAGGAGAGCCAACCAATGTCAAAGGAAGCACTCAATCATGGCTCAGACCTTTCAAAGTTGGAAGAGAATCAATTGATGGCTCCTAGTATTTTTCCACTTTGTAAGGAAGAAGGCACCCATTACCGATCAACGATCAACTCCTCAAACCCCACCAAGGTGGGGGAACCTAACTCCACAGGTAAGTACAAGTAAGTAGTCATTATTGCATTCGTGTATTATACCATTTGCATTACATGTTAGTTTGCTTTCACATTCACATTATTGATTGTTTTATTTCAGTCTATATATATTTATGTATGCTGGGGTGGCATTACCACCCCATTTTGGTTACTGATGTTTCTAATGAGATCAAGCAGGTAAGCAGGTTATGCCAGAGATGTTGAGGTTATCATGTGCTCGATGGTGAGCACATGTCCGTGAGTTGGAGCCAGATGTTATCCCCCACTTTTAGGGATAAGTAGGAGATCATGTCTCGAGGCCCACAGGTCCCAGACATGGAGTACCGAGAGCAGGATTGACTTTGGAATGGCCCTGGAGGGGCCACCTTTTCTTTCTTCTAGCATCTTGATCTTGTCAGCAACAGCAACATCCATCACCATTACCTTGGTCCTATGTCAGAAATGGTTCTTTCTCCATGAGGTAATTAGTCCAGGTATCATGGTATGTGTCACTTTGATCATCAAAACCCTTGAATATGTGCATCTGATTCCTTTTGTTTCTAACAAATGCTTGGATCTTACACTTTCCCAATTGACCATGTTTGGGGGGATTGACAGGGTGCCATAGCAAGCCTATGTCTGTAGGTTTTGGTTTGTTACTTGGGGGGGTTTCTGAAAATCCATCATCCGCTCCTATCACAACACCACTTTTTCATCTTGTTTACCGCTCACTTACCCCATTACACTTGTCCAGGCACTGGGTTGACCTACTTTCAGAACTACACCTTATCTCATGGGAAGAAGGGGATAAAGGCCCAGAAGGTAAAATCAAGTTGGTAAAAGATAAAATCCTAAGAATAAAACCTCTAGATGCTTCGCCCAGGGATCCCTGAGAAAGAAATAAAAAACTTCTCAGCAAGAAACAAGAGGGACCCCAAAAAATAAAAAAATAAGACCTCATCAGAGGATAGGGGGTCTCATCATGAGCCAGCCTATTAGGTCCATGGGTACCTAGCAGTATGACATTACCACCAACTGGTTACCACGTCAGGGTAGTGACTCTTGGTTGCATGGCCAAGGGAAAGGGGGTCTCATCATGGGCCAACCTTCTCATTTATGTGAAAGTACTTGTGGGTAACGTTGTCACCACTGGTCACCACACCAGGGCAGTGTCCCCTGATTAGCTCTTGAAGAAAAAAATCAATAAAGAATAAAAGAATAAGAATAAAAGGCATGAATGGGCTTGGAAAAAATTGCGTCCAGGACAGGTATAGCTCACCTTCTACAAAGGCACCCATAGGTAAAGTTTTTTGCATCCTCTACCCTCATTGCACCCACCTTCTTGGACATTCCTTGACCACATCACCCACTACATGGCTTGGAGGAGGTCTCTTCTGGGAACTTTCCTCTTCCAGTGGACACTAGCCCAATAGGACACCTTATCCTTTTCTCCAAACTTGTATTGCATGCTTCTGTAATGTCTTTGAGATTTTGACTGATGTATTAGGGATTTTATGCATGTGTTTAATAATATCTATGATGAGATGTGATTGACATTTCTATGATCCCTGTGACTAATGAGCCCATGGAGAGCGTAGCTGTTGATGTGCAAGATCATGCCCAACGGATAGGTACCATTTTGGACCGGTACACATGGGGAGATGATCAGCTTAGACCTCCATAGGGCTGAAGATCCCATCAGATGGATGATGAGACCCCATCAAGGGGCATAGACAAGATAGAGATGGATCAGGGGCTTTTCACCATAGAAGAGGAGGGCGTTCCACTAGAGGCACCTTGGCAGAGCTTGACCTAGGGGGATTGGCCCTTTTTCAGTGGAACGTTGGCCTTGGAAGGATTTAGACGTCACCCATGATGATCATGACATCATCCAACCTTATGGATGTCTTGGGAGGCAGACTTGGCAGTGTTGGCACGTGTGGCAAGTTGGAGAAGCCTAAGGAGGGCTAACATTTTGCTCCAGGATGCTCCATTTGACCTAGAAGGGGCTAATGTCTCCCTCAGAGGGGCTTGACATCTCTCTTTAGCTTGATTAGGGTTTTAATTTGACATTTTAATGTAAAACAATATGATTTTAGTATTTTGGCTTTGTCGACCTTTTTCATGACCTAAAATGTAAAATTCGGTCATGGTACTGTATAAATGAAGGATTTTCACCTTCATTTTTTGGGATCATCTCTCACTCACTCATTAGTGAGGTCTGAAATTCGTTCTATACTTGGGTTGTTTGGCTTAAATTGTGACGCGTACTTGTTAAAGGAAGACTTTCTTAGCATATTTTTTCATTTGTCTTGGTGGAAGGTGTTACAACTAGGGTTTGCTATGCTTTTCTTGGTGATATGTAAGTGATTTTCTGCAAAACTTTTTGATTAAATTGTTGAATTTGTTATTTCTTGCATATATAGTTATAAATTTGCTGAATAAACCCTAGGTGACAAGCACACATGTTAGGTCCTTGTCTCATGTCCCCATTAAGAAATTTTTTATCCATTGTTTGAAGAAGGAAAGATCCTAGCCGTAGCTACACTCTTATTCTCCCTTCATTTTTCTAGCCATTTCTACTTTCAATCTGAGAAGAATGAGATGCACCAAAGCCTAGTCCTTCTACACTTTGGGCAGATTTTTCTAGGGTTTGTTGGTAGAGCCTTTTTGTAGCAACACTTTTCTTTTCAAACCCTCTTGTCTTAGTTTTATGTTATTTCTTCAGCTAGCCATCATTGTTGTTGAGTTAAGGAATGAGGAAAGAGAAACGAGGCCTAGTTNTTTGTAGCAACACTTTTCTTTTCAAACCCTCTTGTCTTAGTTTTATGTTATTTCTTCAGCTAGCCATCATTGTTGTTGAGTTAAGGAAGGAGGAAAGAGAAACGAGGCCTAGTTCCCCTACACCAAGGTGAGCCTCTCTCCCCTAGGGTTTTGACTTTGAGGCCTTGTTGTAGCAACACCTCAAAGCTTCTTCTTCTAGTCCTTAGTCGTACTATCTTTGATCCTTTAGCTCTTGTGTCCTTCACTTTTGACTCCATTAACCCTAAGGCACTGATCTAAAGACCTCTTGTTTGAAGTGAACTTGATCACAACAACTTTCAAAACCTTGAACCAAACCCTAACTACTAACCCTAGATTAGGGACTAACCTAACTAACCTATACTGTCGTCATCTCTAGCTTAAATATCATTGGTGCAGCTAACATTTTTTTTATAAGAAATTGAATGGTGGATTAAGGGCATTAATTGAATGAAGTGTTGATTTGTTACATTGAATGCCACATTGTTTTAGCATTTATTGAAGAAGTGACATATTTATCATTGTTATTTTATAAACATTTACTTCATCAATATTTATTATCCAATTGCTTATATGTGTATCAGATAGTCATTGATTTATATGAAGTACTAACCAAGTGAGCATCTTGCATATATCAATTTTCTTGTTGCTTTGTCTCAAGGAGGTGCATCTCTTTTTTTTTTGTTATACTTTATTAGTTGTTAGCCAGACTATCTACTCGGTGGTGACTTGTGAGGGGGGAAACTTGTCTTTATCCTATAATCCTTTTGCCTTCTCTAAACCCCAGGTCACCGGGGACGTCTCCCCTGGGCCTTACCTCCCTAAACAGAAAGAACCATCCCATTGAGGTGACATTAGGTGGGATTGGTTCCAGTTATGTTGGTTTTCCTATTCAATCTCTAGCCTTTATCCTTGCTACAAACTGCACGATAACAATGTCTACAGTTGGGTGGAACATCATTGGTCTGCAACCAATTGGTGTCATCTTTCATAAAGATAAGTGCTCTCTGTTGTGATATTATTATCTATGTATGAATGTATTCCACTGTGTATTTTAATTATCATTTAACTAAATATTAGATTATGCATGCTTGCTGGTTATTGCTACGCATGTCGTTAAATCTTGTATCTTATGTGTGCTTATTAATTAAATAAGGTATCAGTAAGAGTATGAAGTCCAAGGGTGGGCTTGAAGGTAGCATGCCTCGACCTGTGGGTGGTTGGGTATGTTACACGAAGCTATATGACCGTTGGAGGCGCCTCGACCGTTAGAATGACGCTCCAGAATGGCTAGAAAATGCATTTATGGGCAGATAGACCATCGTTGGACGTTGAGACCATGCCATAATGGACATATTTACATTGATGGAAGCATGTCTATCCATTGGAAGAATCTATTACGATGCTCGCTTATTTAACCCGTCGGACGTTGCATCGGGACCACTTTTTTCCACCCGTAATTATCTGAGACAAGAAGAGAATTGATTGTGTCTTGAGTTGTGTTATATGAAGATAGACCTTGCCATCCGTTTGCTACCCTGCCTATCTATTTTCCTACCCAATCTTTCTGTTTACAAGTGAGAATGTCGATCGAACCCACTAATTTAGAGAGGTTCATCGAGGAGGTTCTTAAGAAGTTCATGGCTGATAGAGCTATGTCTGAAGGTGTCCAGGCATCGTCGACCAGGGGACTGCAAGCTTCCCCTTCAACTAGACATCGTTATAGTTGTGTCAACCCCGTGACTAAGCAACGAAGTAAGCATCACGGTGATCTGGCTAACACGAAGCAAATCCCGTCGATCTTACCAAAGTATATCCCACCTTTGGCTGGTGCGGTTAACCACGAAAAAATCCCACGGGACTTCGAGTACACTCTAATCACTGTGTACATCCTAAAAGGAATACATGTAGTTGGGATTCGGTTGGGACAGATCCCACTACCGAAGAGCAACGACTTCAACCTTGGAGACAGAAAGAACTATTCTATGCTCGCACCCCATTGATATTTGACAAAGACAACTGGAAAGAAGCCTCTCCTGGTCTCCCAACCATAGATTAAGGAGATGGCATAGTCCATTATACTAAATGTGATGAAGATTCCCCATTTTGGTCGTCACCAGGAAGTTAACGCTTGCGTTAAACTCCTCTTGATTTCCTACCATGGAAGTTACCTGTGGCTCAATCGACGGATTATTGTGGATCCAGCGTTGATCCACTTGATTACAGGATTAAGCATGTAGGGACCTGACCCTCAACAGTTTTACCCAGGGAAGGTCTCAAACCTCTCCCTAGAACAACGCATCAAGGAGGCTTATGGTGAAGTCGAAAAGGGAAAGCGAGGCTACAAGGTAGCCTCTATTCAGGATGGTGCAATGCGCCTCACTTGCCAACTCATAGCTGGCAAGCTTGTAAGAAAGAACCGACCCATATAGGTCACTAGGTTCGTGGTGGACCTCACAGGAAAATGTGTGGAAGGCATGCAGATGAATTAGGTGAGTTACCTCATCAACGAACTTGAGAAAGACTGTCGTGAAGCTCAGAATCAGGGTTATGAATTCCACTTCAGTTGGATGATCGTGTTGATCACATTTGTCTATTGGAAAATTCCTGAAGGAGCCACATTCCAGGAGATCAAACCATCAAAGTTGTTGGTCGCTAGGTTCTCCACCTTATTGTACACCAACGACATGTCGAAGAAATGACAGTACAACATTGTATTCCATGTGTATTATCAACAACTAAAGGTTGCCATTGAGTCATTCCCGTGCATGACATTGCACACCCTAAACCAGTACAGACCGATAGCCAAGTTCCACACAGATCCACATTTTATCTATATCACTACACGCATAGATGAAAGAAAGGAAGAGTTACAATCATATTACAAGCTAATAGATGAATACATGGAGTAGATCATGAAGGAGTGGCCAGAGGAATTTCAGACACATGTCGTTGATGCAGAACTCTCCGACGCTGACATTATAGGAAGCCCCTTTGTCACCCGGTTCGAGCACGTCAGACAGTCCAGTGGGACGAAGAAGAAGAAGAAAAAGGAGAAAGTCCAGAATATAGAGACTAATGAGGAGGATAATGCCTCTGAAGAAAATGGATTTGGCTCGCTAGGAGAAGGAGACGAAGAAAATGGACAAGGAGGAGGGGATGAAGGAGAAGGTGAAGCTACACTGCTAAAGAATTCCCCTACTGAAACAATAACACCGCAGAAAAGGAAGTTTTCTTTGCAAAAACCTTCAACAAGAAAGAAGACACACACTAGTAAGCCCTAGTTAGAGGCCACGTTCACTAAGGACGACACTAGCTTGATCCACAGAATGATGGAGGATGCGTCCAAATATCTCTTGCAAAGATATGGAGTGAAGCAGGAGGAGTTGTATGGAAGGGTCGAAAAGGAACTGAAGGAATTACAACAAGCTATCCAATTGATCTGTGCAGTACCTACTGCACCTTCCTCGTCAGAGACTGCAAAATTGGGGGATGAACCAGCCCAATTGAGAATATTAGTAGGTGTGACAGAGGCTCGACTTCAGAGATTACAGAAGGAGAAGAAGAAGGCTACAAAATCCTTGAAACAAGAGAAGGATGAAGCCTTAGAACAATTATGCATAGTGCGGTACTGTGTAACCGCCTATGAAAATGAAAAAGAAGAGTTTCAGGCAATGGTCTAGGAGGAAAAAGTGAAGCTACAGAGAGAAAAGGACCAATTTCTCACAGAGTAGACTACGGTCAAAGAAGTGGTGAATAAAGCACTTTGCTCTGTGCTAGGTTTGGCACAAGAGGAACAAGAATCGGTCAAGGCTTAGGTGGAGAAGCTCATTGAGACCATCCAACAACTTCAAGTGAGGATAACAGAGTTAGAGGTCCAAGAAGTACTGAGCACTCTGTAAGAGGTGCGCGACCAGAGGGAGGAAGCCACTAAGAATGCAGTTGAAAGAATCATATCCCTCGCATCAGAATGCAAATAGTTGAGCGATAGAAGCACGCAAGCTTATGAACGCCTCGCAGAAAATACAGAGATAAAGAAACTGGAAGCACAGTTACAGGAGGCATAGTAGCAGGCCTCCTCCGTGCAGGCCCAGATGAAGCTACTCACTACGGTAGAAAGAATCAAGAGGTCCTAGGAACAACATGTGGTACAACAACAGATTATTTCCATCTAGGGAAGGGTAATGGAAATCGTGCAGAAGCTGCAACCTGTGCAGGATGAAGCCTGCAAGGTGTTCGAACAAATTGAGGGACAAGGTTCACAACTAGACCAAGTGGTTGCAATAGTGGAACAATGCCTAGAAGGGCTTGTTACAGAGTAGATGATCCAAGAGCTCACTGAGCTGGAGATTCAGGTGAAGCAGCAAGTCAAGGTAGCTCGAGTGAATCTCGAGGCCTTCGAAGCAGTGTTGCCTAGACCTGAGTGACTCAGGACGAGTCATAGGTGAGTGTTGGGGGCCTGTTGGCCCTCGACCAAGTTTTGAGGAAACCTTGGTCAAGTTTGACCACCTTTTGGACTTCGACAGGTTGGTCGAAGATGGAGTTCCCAGGCAGAGATGAGATCATGGATCTCACTTGTTTTGTGGGCTATGTGGACCCAACAAGGGGTTCCTTAGGGTTTTTGTAAAGGGTTATGGGATGTCAACCCATGGGTTTACCCATGATTAGGCCTTATTGTAAAAGTATAAATAAGTAAGAATGTAATGTAGAAAGGAGGGACTTAGAGAGCAAAGTCTAAGTAGCTAAGTGGAAGAAGTTATGAGTGCTTTGTGCAACAAAATGTGTATGTAACGCTTTGTGCTTGATAGAGGAGTTGGCTCTGTGCCTTGACCTAATTTTGGGAAGGAGGATTTGGTTCTCAACACGCAGATCTCTTGTCCTCTGCGAAGCTTGGCTCTGTGTCTTGGTGCACAGGAGAAACTAAGTGTAAGAGGATTGAAGATTAATAAAGAAGATGAATCATTTATGGACATAGCCCCACACTAGGGTGAACCACGTATATCTTGTGTCTTTGGTTGGCTTTGTACTGTGTTGTTTATGCTATGAATATGCTCAATACTTTGCTTATTATGTTTGTTAGATAGATCTATTGATTCTTAGTACTTTACTTAAAGATGAATGAATGTTAGATCTAACTCTGTGTTGTGTGCTAAGTGGTTGAAGTGCTTACTCTTTGTTGTTACCACGCTGATCCATATTAGTGTTCGTTCCGCGATGTTAATAAAATCTAATGAACTAATGCATATCACCTTTTAAGTGTGGCTAGAATACTCTGTGAAGTGTTATAATCACAGATCTATGTCCCATCTTGGTTACAAACACCTGAGTCCTGTAACCCCCCTGCCTCTACCTCGGGTGATACTTCAGCTTCTTCGCAGGTGTCGCCAAAAGGGTCGGTATTTAGGGTTTTGTTGGTGCATTGTTGAAGCGTTGAACCCTGGGTCTGCCCCTGTGCCAACAAAATCCTTGGTATCAACGTCTCTATTGAAGTCTCCTAACTACAGTAGATATTAATTGCTTTATGTTTCCACATCCGAAGAGACGATCGGTATGGTTTTGGTTCAGGAGGATGATGATCTCCACGAGCACGTCATCTACTATCTTAGTTGAAACTTAGTCAGTCCTGAGCTCAAATATTCTCACATTGAAAAGCTAGATTTGGTTGTCGTTCACACAGTCCAACGTTTACGCCAGTATATATTGCTTTTCAAAACTACTGTGGTTGTTGATGTCAATCCATTTCAATACGTCCTTACCATGCGTATCATAGGGGGGGAATATAATAAATGGATTTTCATTTTACAAGAATTTGATCTTGATTTCGCTTCTGTGAAATCCAAGAAATCACTAGTCTTTGCAGAGTTAATATCTGATTTCCCACGATTGGATGAGGATGTTATTCATGTTTATTCTTTTTCAGATAAACAAATTTTCCTTATCTCATCATCTAACCCCTGGTAAGGAGACATTGTTCTCTATCTTCAAACTTTGAAGTTCCCTCAACATCTCTCGTGAGATGACTGACGAGATGTACGATACCAAGCTAATAATTACCTTATCATTGGTGACACTCTGTGTCATCGAGGAATAGACAATATCCTGTGTCCTTTCTTAACTCACGAGGAGGCCTAGTCAGTTCGTAATGGTTTCCATAGTGGAGCTTGTGGTGGTCATCTATTCGGGCTTGCAACAGCCCAAAAAATTTTGTGAGTTGGTTATTTTTGGCCATCTATCTTAAACGATTGCATTGAAGCAGTTAAGAAGTGTCACCCCTGCCAGGTGTTCACTCAGAAAATGTGCTCACATCCAGCCCCTCTCCATCCAGTCATTACCATTGGTCCCTTCACCAAGTGGGGGGTGGACTTTGTGGATTTCAACCCAACTTTGGCTAGGGGGCATCAACACATTATCATGGTCATAGATTACTTTACTAAGTGGTTCGAGGCCATGCCTATAGTTAAATTCGATGGGAAGACTGTCGCCTTCTTCGTGTTCAATAAAATTATCGCCAGGTTTGGTATCCTGAGTGAGATTGTCACTGATCATGGAAGTCACTTTCAGAATGAAATTATGGCAGAGCTAGCATCTAACCTGGGGTTTAAGAATGGTCATTCTTCCCCTTAATACCCCCAGGAGAATGGACAGGTAGAGGCCATCAAGAAGTCTCTCAAGACCATTTTTCATAAAACTGTCATCCATAACAAATATGACTGACATATTATGCTATATCTCGCACTCTAGGCATGCTGAACCTCGGTTAAGACTACCACTGTATTTTCTCCTTTCCAGTTAGTACACGGTGTGGAGTCGATCTTACCTATTGAATGTGAAATCCCTTCTCTTGTATTGGTAGTTGTGCTCCTCCCTGACACTTCCGATCTCAAGTGATGCCTCATGCACCTAGAGAGCCTTGACGAGCAGCGTCGAGACACCTCTATGGCTATCGAAGTGAATAAAAGATGTGTCAAGGTCCAATATGATAAGTCTATCTGTCCTCAGTTGTATGTTGAGGGTGACTTGGTCCTTTTATATGATCAAGCCAAAGAACCGTCGGGGGCAGGCAAGTTCAAACCCATGTGGCGTGGTCCCTATATCGTGCGACGTGTCCTAGAAAAAGGAGCCTATGATTTAGAATATTATGAAGGGAACATGTTGGTCAAGCCCAATAATGGGCTCTACTTGAACAGATATTACGCTTGAGCCCCAATCTTGGGCGTAACTCTTTGTATACTAATGTAATTTAGTGTTTATATATTTTCCCTTTATTTTTATCTTTAGCTTGCTTATCGAGTCTTCAGTCTACTTAGGATTCAAAGACGGAGCCAGTCGTCATACATGGAACTTGGCTTCCACTGCTTGGGTTATTTACTCACACGAGGGTCTACTGGTGTCTTTAGGTGGCATATGCCTAGGTCTTGTTATCCCCTAGTTTAGGGATAACTAAGGAGATTATGTCTCGAGGCCCAGAGGTCCTAGACATGGAGTACCGAAAGCTAGATAGACTTGATCATGGCCCTAGAGGGCTCATCTTTTCATTCTTCATCGCCTCCACTTTGTCAGTAGCAGCAACATCTATGACCTCAGCCTGGTCCTGTAGCAGAGATGGATCTTGCTCCATGAGGTAATGAGTCCGGGTATCATGGTATGTGTCACTTTGATCCTCAAAACCTTTGAATATGTGCACTCAATTATTTTTTCTTCTAACAGGTGCTTGGATCTTATACCTCTCCACTTGACCATATATGGGGGGAATGACAAGATGCCCTAGTAAGCTGGTACCCATAGGGTTTGATTTTCCACTGGGGGGATTCATGAGAATCCATTGTCTTCTCCCACCATACTTACCATTTTTCACCTCTTTCCCACTCATCCATCCCATTACACTGGTTTGAGCATTGGGTTGGCCAAATATTTAATGGTTGTACCTTACCTTGTGGGAAGAAGGGGCTAAAGGCCCAGAGGGTAAAAGTAGCTGGAAAAAGATAGAAGCCAAAGAATAAGTAAAATGTCAATATTGAATCCCAAGTATAAGCAAAAAGTCAAGATTGAATTAGACAGAATGTTGGAAGCAGGAATCATAGAACCTGTTGAAGAATCTGAATGGATTAGCCCTATGGTGGTCCAAGATAAGAAAACATGAGAGATCAGAATCTGTGTAGACTTGAGGAAATTGAATGATGCATGTTTACATGATCCATTCCCTACACTGTTTACTGATGAAGTGTTAGATAATGTAGGAGGATAGGAAGTTTACTCCTTCACAGATGGATTTTCAGGCTATCACCAGATCAAGTTGCCAAGGAAGATTGCCATAAGACCACATTTGCAATAGAATGGGGTTCCTTCCAATACACAGTGATGCCTTTCGAATTGAAGAATGCACCAACCATCTTTTCTAGGGTGGTGGTCAAAGAATTCAAGGCATTTTTACATAAATTTTTGGAAGCATATTTTGATGATTGGACTGTCTTTAACTTATTGCAAAATCGTATTGAATGTTTAAGGCTAATGTTGGATAAGTGCAGGCAATGTCAGATTTCCTTGAACCTGAAGAAGTGTATCTTCTTTTCACCCTTTGGAGTGCTGCTAGGCCATATTGTGTGTAAGCAGGGATTGCTGGTAGATCCTTCCAAGATTACCATCATTGTTGATCTACCCCCCCCTACTTCGGTTAGACAACTGCGCACTGCCCTAGGACATACTAGATACTATAACAATTTCATCAAGGGCTATGCACAGATAACAACACCCATGGAGAAGCTTTTGAAGAAATATTGTCAGTTTCAATGGTCATAGGAATGTCAGCAGAGCTTCGACACACTGAAACAAAAAATGGTCACTGCGCCTATTCTGGTTTTCCTAAACTGGAGTATGGAATTTCATGTGCATGTCGATGTGTCATCTATTGCATTAGGATCAGTGTTAGAACAACCAGGAGTAGGAGATATTGACCACCCGTTAGCCTTTGCTAGTAGAAATCTCTCTACAGCTGAGATAAATTACACTACTACTGAAAGAGAAGGGTTAGCCATGGTGTATGCACTACAAAAGTTTCGACACTACTTGTTGGGCGAACATTTTAAGATGTTGACTGATCACTCTACGTTGAAATACCTAGTCAAGAAGCCAGTGTTGGGGGGAATAATATGCATATGGCTACTGCTATTCCAGGAATATGATTTTGAGATTGTGGTCAAGCCAGGGAGAATGAACAAGGGACCTGATCACTTGTCCAAATTAGAGCATGGAGAGGAACCTACTGGTATGGAGGATACATTACTAGATGCACAGTTGTTGGCCATCAGAAAATTTGATGATCACTTCGCCGAGATAGTTCAGTTCCTGTCAACAAGAATGGCACCTCGTGACTATACAGTCATTCAGAAGAAATAGTTGGTAGTTTGTACTGCAAATTTTTCACTTATAGCTAGAAAGCTATATAAGATGGGAATTGATGAGATCTTGAGGAGATGTGTTATGGAGGCAGAGAGACCACTGATTCTAGCAGAATCACATGAAGGCATCGCAGGAGGACATTATGCAGGAAAAGAAACAATGCAAAAGGTTCTTAGAGTTGGCCTTGGGTGGCCCACTGTACACAAAGATGCGAAGGAATACTACAAAGCTTGCGATGTATGCCAACGAGTTGGGAAACCTTCCAGAAGAGATGAGATGCCTTTAGCACTGTAGCTAACCTTATATTCATTTAAGAAATGGGCAATTGATTTCGTGGGACCTGTTGTCGCCCTAATGCACACTTGCAAACGTGAGCTAAGTCCGGCTCACTTAGTGTGCCCTCGGAGACACAATGTCTAAGTCCCTGCCCACACTGTCACCTTGACATGAACTTCTTCCGTCTAGGCTTACTCCTAGGGAAGCCAAGGGGGGTTGTCCCTAGTTACTAAGTTAATTTTATTTACAATGTTCTAGGAGTTAGTTTCAATTGATTATAGGCCAAGGGGAAAAACTAGCCTATATGACAAGCAGCAATGCAGGTGCAAGTCTAAGTCTAAATGTTAGACAACCCTTTTCCTAGGTCAACTAGAGACTAGTGCCTAATGTTGGGCTATGGGGTCAACTATGTTTAAGGGTGGTTCGTTACAAGAAGTTTACAATTTAATCAAATCAAACTACCCCAACCCCACAATTAGAGTTACTTACAAGATTATACAAGTTTACAACAAATAAGATATACAAAGATGTACAATAGATACAAGATATACAAGAAACAAAGATTTCACACCCTAGGGCCAAGCATGCCCCAAGTGGCACTTACTCCACTTGGACTGCCTTCACTGGCAT
>JZKD02S1674417.1:507108-522614 GCA_000966675.3 Picea glauca | reverse complement strand
TAATTAATTAATTAAATTTTAAATAATTTAATTAATTAAAAAAAACTACTCTAGACTCGACGGAATTCCGCGAAAATTCAGACACTGCCTAGCATGGTCATTTACAATAATCCTAAGAGGTTACTCAATGAACGAGATCATCAGAGCGCCTTCCACCACTTTGGAGGAAGCCTGGGGAGGGAAAAACTCAAGGGAGATTAACCTGACTAGTTAGGCCACATTAATCTCCTGAGGATAAAAAACCCTCGATGAAAGGAACTCCCCTGATGTCAACATCCAAGGTACCTAGCCTAACTATTATCCATGCAGACATTATTACATTATATACCCACGCAGGGGTGCGGAAATCCCGTTTACAAAAAATTAAGTGCTGGTGTATAAAACACCCAGTAGAACCATCTCTGTCTCTGACATAGAATAATCTTCATGATAATGAGTTGACCTCTGTGCTAAACAGGCGGTCAACAGGACCTATCAACCCACCAGGGAAGCGTATAGAAGCTCGATACATCATCATTGCGATAACATATTTGACCAGATGGGCAGAAGAAAGAGCAGTTAAGGACTGTAGTGCAACTACATTTATGCAGTTCATATTTGATGATATAATAACTAGTTTTGGATGCCTGAAGATCCTTATGAGTGATCAAGGCACACATTTTATTAATAATACTATTGAAGCCTTGACTTAGGAATTTGCATTCCACCACCAGAAGAGCACTCCATACCATCCACAAGAGAATGGTATAGTCGAAGCTTTCAATAAGATCTTGGAGACAACGCTGACGAAGATTTGTAGTGTGAACAAGGATGATTGGGATTTGAGAGTACTAGCAGTATTATGGGCTTATAGAACCACTTGCAAGAAGCTAACAATGCAGACTCCCTTTAAGTTGGTCTATGGTCTAGAAGCAGTTGTACCCATGGAATATTTGGTTCCTAGCTTAAGAATTGCAGCATTCACAGATATGGATGACACTGGAGCTGTTCAAAACAGGCTTGCGCAGTTGGTGGAACTAGAGGAAGACAATTTTATTATGGGATTTCATCAGCAGGTACAAAAGGAAAGAGAAAAGGCCTATCATGATAGACATATCAAGAAGAAACCTTTAAGCAAGGAGATCTATTATTGGTATATGACAACAAGTTTATGAATCATCCACGGAAGTTCAGGACACATTGGCTTGGTCCATATGAGGTTGCCTATGTTACAGAAGGAGGAGTTGCACAGTTGAAGACTTTGAATGGAGACTGGAAGGAAGGTTTGGTAAATGGGAGCCAGTTGAAATTGTACTATGGCAACCAACTGCCTCACAGCTCTCAATAAAGGCATAAGAAAAAGGGTCTAGGTACTAGGTGCAGTTGAAACTGGGTGCCAGACACAAAAAAGATAGTCTGGACACAGTGGGAAGGGATAGAGAAGAAAACACAGGTTGCTCTGTGCATTCTGAAGTCAAATTAAGACAGAAGGTCCAGTCCTACAGTGACTCAGGACGAGTCACAGGTGAGTTTTGGGGGCCTGTTGGCCCTTGGTTATGGATTAAGAAAGAAAGAGAAGAAGAAGGAAGAGAAAATATGAAGTCCGAACTGGGCGGAAGGCACATTGACTGAGAATGGGTCGAAGCGGTCAAAGAAGAAGAAAAGAAGGAGCGAAGTAAGGGAAAACGAGTTGTTGGATGAGAAGATCAAGGAGAACAGATCGACAAGGAAGATAGATCTTATACAACTCAACAAGTGGAAAAATCCACCAATGGATGCTTGGAGCACCTTGCAGGAAAGACGGAAAGATAGGCTGGTGAAGCCCTGAAAAAGTGGGTCAAAGTGGACCTAGGGTTTTGGTATTTAGGGTTTTGACACCTAGGTTTCGGCCTAGGGTTGTCTGAGAGTCATTGAAATGTATAAATAAAGATCAAGAGGAGTGAGGAAAGGTTTGTTCTGAGTTCATCGTTATTGTTGTGGTTGAGTGATTATTGTGCGAGAGAGAAGAGTTGTGTGTGAGAGCACTCTGGTATTGTAAGATCTTCAGCTGGGTACGAAAATCAACCCTCCAGCTGGGTGTGCAAGGAGGGGATATAGAGAAGAGATAAAGAGAGAGAGATTTACAAGCTAAGTGCATAGATTTAACTCTATGTTTTCACATAATATATCAAGAAACGTAGTTTTGTGGATGTAACCCTAGGGAGAGGGTGAACCACGTATATCTTGTTGCCTTCTGTGGTTGATGTTGTGTTCTTTGCTTCTATTATTTTGTTTTTGTGTTATTATGTTATATTTGAGGCATAACTTGTGAAGTAGGTTCAATCTTGGTAAAGAATAACTAGGTCTCTGTGTGTTGTTGTTTGGATCCGCTTTGCATTTCCTCTGGTTGTAGACACCTGTGTCCTACAACCCCCTATTGTTACTTCAGGTGAGACTGCATCTGCTTCGTAGGTGTTGTCGAAAGGACCAGTAGTTAGGTCTTGTTGGTGCACTGTTAGAGTTGAACTTTGGGTCTGCCCCTGTGCCAACATAGATGCTTTGAGCAATTGGGGTATCATATTCCACAAGGACCTTGTAGAACACTTGGTTGGAATTTTCCAATACCAAGGATCCAAAGTGGTTATACCTCACCCTAAAGGAGGATTCTTCACCTTGTACAAAGAACCCATTGTAGGATCCCTAATTGAAACCCCTGGCGAACCAGATGATTAGCTCCTATGTATTAACAATGGCATCGATAATTGGTTCATCCAAGAAGCAAGTTATGGAGGTGATACTACCAAAACACCTGATGGATTATGGACATTATAATTTGATGGATCTCATTCAAGTTCTGGGTCAGGGGTCAGGATTGTCTTGACAACCCCTTCCCATGAAACCTTCTATTACTCCTATAGACTTGAGTATCACTATACAAACAACATTGTTGAATATGAAGCTTTGATCCTAGGTCTCAACTTGGAAATTGATAAGGGTGTCACACACTTAAGGGTAATAGGGGACTCAAATCTCATAGTATCATAAGTGTTACTAGATTTTGCTACCAAAAATGAAAAGTTGAAGAGGTATCGTTACCTTGTGTGATCCATTTCAAAATCTTTTGAGATGGTGACAATCAAAGTCGTTCCCTGAGAAGAAAACCATGTGGCAGATGCCTTGGATGTTTCTGCTTCTACCTTGCAACCTTGTGATGGTCCACTCTGAGACCTATGGAAAATGGAAGTCATGTTTAGAACTTCTATCCCTAATAATTTGGAACACTGGAATGTCTTTGAAGATGATGACCAGATCATTAGGTTCATGGAAAATAGAAAAGAATTCACTGATTCACAAATAAATTTCCTAGTTGATTCCATGGACTTGGATGTGTTGAACCTTCAAAATAACACCTTGCCTAAAGGATGTGTCCCTTTAGAAAACCTCTTCAACAAACACAACGTTTTCAAAAGAAAAAGGCCCAACAAACAAATATATGAAGCCCTAGAATTCAACATCGGTACAGAAATGAATCCAAGGATGGTCAAAATAGGGAAAGGAACCACTGAGAAGGAAAGGATGGAAATTCTAGACCTCATAAGAGAATTCAAAGATACCTTCGCTTGGAATTACAATGAATTAAAGGAATATAGGGGTGATGTCATCCAACATGCTATACCTTTGACAGAAGGAGCCAAGCCTTTCTGACAAAAACTAAGGCACATCAATCCAAAATTGGCAAGCCAAATACAAAAGGAACTCCAAAAGATGGTTGATGTTGGTATTATAGCTCCCATCAAGAACTCATCATGGATGTCGAATTTGGTAGTTGTCCGGAAGAAAAATGGTGATATACGTTTGTTGAAACCTTAACCAATTATCCTTGAAGGACAAATATCCCCTCCCAAATATGTAACATTTGTTACAAAGGGCTACAGGGGCAGGGATGATGTCCATGTTGGATGGATTCTCTGGGTACAACCAAGTCTTGCTTAAAAGAGAATACCAACTTAAGATGACATTTACCACACCATGGGGAACATTTTTGTATTTTACGAATGTCGTTTGGTCTTATGAACGTCGGTGCTACCTTCCAAAGAGAAATGGATTTTTCTTTCAAGGATCTCATTCAGAAAATCATAGAGATTTACGAAGATGATCTCACATTTGTATCAAAGGAGAGGAAATACCACATTTCACACCTCATAATTGTTTTTGAACGATGTAGGAAGTATGGTATCTCCTTGAATCCTAATAAATCTTTCTTCAGAATAGATGAAGGGAAACTTTTGGGTCACATAGCCTCGGAAGGGGGAATATCCATAGACCCTAAAAGGGTCCAGTCAATAAAGGATGTCCTCCCTCCAGCCAACAAGAAGTCCTTACAATCCTTTTTTGGAAAGATAAATTTCATTCAAAGATTTGTCCCAAACTTTGTCGAAAGGATAAAACCCATGAGTGCTTTATTAAAGAAGGAAGTTGTCTTTAAATGGGATGATAAAGCCATAAAATTGTTTAAAGACATAAAATACTCTATCTCCCAAGCCCTGATCTTCATCAACCTAGATTATTCATGAGATTTCATAATATTCTCATTTTCCTCCCAGGATACCATTGTAGGTGTCTTATTGCAAAAAGACGTTGATGATTATGAACACCCTGTGGCCGTCATGAGTAAAGTCCTTAGCAATTCAGAGTTGAATTATTCCATTACTGAGAAGCAAGACTATGCCTTAGTGAAATACCTCAAGCACTTTAGAAACTACGTGGGTTACAACAAAATCAAAGCTTATGTCCCTTACCCAGCAGTAAAGGATGTTTTGTCACAACAAGATTGTATGGGTACTAGGGGCAAGTGGGTCTCCAAAATACAAGAGTATGAATTAGAGATAAAACCCACCAAGATTATAAAGGGAAAAGGTTTGGCTCAGATGCTAACCGAGAGCAACCAAGAGGCCATACAAATTGGAGAAAGTGAATAGATAAATGCGGTTGTTAGTGAATTAGAACACAACGAGTGGTATTCCGATATCATCTACTACCTTAAGAATTTATCATGCCCCAATCACCCAGTGGACTAGAAAATAAGGGCTTTGAGACTTAAAGCTATGAAATATTGTCTAACCAAAAATGGCCTTGGTTGGAAAGATCTCAATGGAGTTCTCCTTAGATGTGTCAACCAAGAAGAAGCTGAGAAGTTGTTGAAGGAATTACACTCTGGATTTTGTGGCGAACATTTCGCAACTTGCACTATTGCCCAAAATATCCTGAGAGATGGATATTATTGGACAACATTATTTTATGATACTCACCAATATGTCCGATCTTTCCAGCCTTGCCAGTACTTCTCTGGTAAACCAAAACTCCCAGCACAACCTATAAAACCTGTAGTGGTAGAATCTCCTTTTCAACAATGGGGTTTGGATTTCATTGGAGAATTTAAGGATAATTCAAGTAATGGCTACCGGTGGATCCTAAGAGCCACAGATTATTTTACTAGGTGGGTAGATTCTATCCCCACAAAGAAGGCCACTAAGGAAGTAGTCATGAACGTTTTGGGGAAACGGATCATAACTAGGTTTGGTGTCCCATCCAATATTACCATAGACAATGCCAAGGCGTTTAGCTCCCATGCACTAGCATAATTTTGTTTCTTGTCCTATCTCATTCCTCCAACTAATATCCGTAGGGAAACAGATTAGTAGAATCTAGCAATAAGAACCTTATGAATATTATCAAGAAATTCGTTGGGGAAAACAAGAGGTCTTGGGATGGAAAAATTAAAGATGCCTTGTGGGTAGATCAAATAACAAGAAAGACCTCGACAAGAAGAACCCCTTTTGAGCTAGTGTATGGATTAGAATCAAAGCTTCCTGTGAACCTCAAAATCCCCATCCTCTGTTTTTCTCAACAATATGCTACAAATGGAGAAGCAATCCAATAGCGAATTAACCAGTTGATAGAGTTGGATGAGTCTAGAAGAAACGCCCTAAGTCAAATGGGAAGAAACTAGGAGAATATAAAAAACACCTTCAATCACAAGGAAAAAGAAAGAGATTTCACTGAGGAAGATCTCGTGTTTTTATGGGATAAGAGAAGGGAGAAGCTTGGTATGCAAAAGAAGTTGGATGGGTTATGGACAGGTCCTTACAAGATCATGAATCATGTAGGGAAAAAATATTTCAACCTAGGAACCATGGAGGGAGAAGCTCTAAAGTTACTAGTAAACGCTTTGCACATCAAGCGTTACTACCCTCCAGTAGCATGACATGTAAGTGCAGGTAAGTAGGCATTTGCATTCATTGTATATACCGTTTTCATTTCATACTAGAGTAGTTTGTATTCACATATGTATATATGCTTGCTTTCATTTTTGTAATACATATGAGTTGGGGGTGATATCACCACCCCAAATGATTGTTAACAGTCTTATGTTGAGATCAAGAAGTTCACAGGTTATGCCAAGAGATGTTGAGGTTCTCATGCACTCTATTGTGAGCACATGTCCTTGAATTGGAGCCAGATGTTATCCCCCAGTTTAGGGATAACTAAGGATATTATGTATCGAGGCCCACAGGTCCTAGACATGGAGTATCAAGAGCCAAATTGACTTTAGCATGGCCCTGGAGGGCCCATATTTTCATTCTTTAGCGCCTCCACTTTGTTAGCAGCAACAACATCTGTCACCTTGGTCTGGTCCTGTAGCAGAGATGGATCTTTATCCATGAGGTAATGAGTTTGGGTATCATGGTATGTGCCACTTTGATCCTCAAAAACTTTGAATATGTGCATTCAATTCTTTTTTATTCTAATGGGTGCTTGGATATTATACCTCTCCAATTGACCATATCTGGGGGGAATGACAGGGATTCCCTAGTAAGCTCATACCCATAGGGTTTGAGTTGCCACTGGGTGGATTCATGAGAAGCCATCGTCCGCTCCCACCATACTTACCACTTTTCACCTCTTTCCCGCTCATCCATCCCATTACACTGGTTTGGGCATTGGGTTGGCCAAATATTTAAGGGTTGTACCTTACCTTGTGGGAAGAAGAGGCTAAATGCCCAGAGGGTAAAAGTAGCTGGAAAAATATAGAAGCCAAAGAAAGAAACCTTGATATGCTTCGCCCAGGGATCCCCAAGAAAGCAGTAAAAATATTCTCAGCAAGAAACAGAGGGACCCATAAAAATAATAAAACAAGACCTAGTTAGAGGATAGGGGGTCTCATCAGGATCCAACCTATTAGGTCCATGGACATGTAGTGGTATGACACTACTAGTAGCTGGTCACCGTGTTAGGGTAGTGGCTCTTGGTGGCATAGCCAAGAGAAAGGGGGTCTCATCACGAGCCAACCTTCTCATTTCCGTGAAATGCTTGTGGTTAACATTGTCACCACTGGTCACCACACCAGGGAAATCTCCCTTAACTAGCCTCTTAAAGAAAAGCAATCAATAAAAATAAAGACAAAAGGCATGAATGGGCTTGGAAAAATTTGCATCCATGACAGGTGCATCTCACCCTCTATAGAGGCACCCATAGGTAATCCATACATTTCCCTTCTATCACTGCACCCCTTTCCTAGACTTCCCTTAGCCACTTCATCCACTCACATGGCTTAGATTTGACTTCTCCCAGAAACATCCCATATCCAGTGAACATTATCCCAATAGGACATCCTATCATTTCCTCTAAACTTGGCTTGTAGATTAGTATAAATTCTTTGAGCACTTGTCTAGGTAAAGGGGGTTTTATGCACATGTTTAATAACTTGATGATTAGATGTGATTGACATTGTTATGATCCCTGTGACTTATGAGCCCATGGAGGGTGTATCTGTTGATGTTCCAGGACCATACCCGATGGAAAGGTACCCTTATGGACCAGTACACATGGGGAGATGATTAGTTCGGACCTCCATGGGGATAAAATCCCACCAGATAGATGTTGAGACCCCACTAGGGGTCAAAGACAAATTAGAGGATTGCACCAGAGAAAGAGGAGGATGCTCCAAAAGAGGCATCTTGGCAAACCCATACCCAATGGTGTTTTCCCCTTTCCACCAGGACGTAGGCCTTGGAAGACCCATGACATTACCCAGGACACCCATGACGTCATCCAGTTCTTTCGGAGGTTTTGGGAGGTAGTTGTGTGCTAAGTGGCACGTGTGGCAGGTTCTTGAGGCCCAAGAAGGCCTAACGTTTTAAACCAGGAGGCCAACGTTGCCCTAAAATGGCCTAGCGTCACCCTAAAAGGGCATGACATCATCATTTATGCTTGATTTAGGGTTTTAATTATGACATTTAATGTAAAACAGTATTTTGATGTAAATTTGGCCATGTCGGCCTTTTTTGACCTAAAATAAAATTAAAGGTCAATGGTATGGTATAAGTAGAGAGATAAAACTCTCATTTTCTCATCATCTTTCACTCACACTTGTGTGAGGTTTGAAATTTGCGGCCCTCATTACGGTTTTGGACTGAAATTCTAGTGCGCACTTGTTGAAGGAGGGCTATTTTTGGTGAAATTGGCATTTTTCTTGGTGGAAAGTCTAAAACTAGGGTTTTTCTTGATAATGCTTGGTGAATGTTGGCACAGGGGTAGACCCAAGTTTCAACGCTTCAACAACGCACCAACAAAACCCTAACTACCAGCCCTTTCAACAACACCTGCGAAGCAGATGCAGTCTCACCCGAGGTAGAGGCAAGGGGGGTTACAGGACTCAAGTGTTTGTAACCAAGCTTGGATACTATGTGATTGTAACACTTAGCAAAGTACTTAAGAACAACATGAATTAATATATTAGCTTTATTCACATTGCAGATCAAACCCTAAGTACAGATCGGTGCAGTAACAATGATATCATACACTTCGCACTTAACAACATAAATTAGATCTAACATATTCAACATAGATAAAGCACTAAGAATTCATAGATATATCTATTACACATAAAAATCAATGCACTAAGTAGATCCACAACATAAACATTATAGCACAAAGAAAACCATCAACACATGATATACGTGGTTCACCCTAGTGTGGAGCTACGTCCACCAACTACTTCTTCTTCTTTATTAGGCTTCAATCTCTTACATTCTTTTGCTCCTATGCACCAAGCCACAGAGCCAAGCTTCGGACTGAACAAGTGATCTGCGCACTGCGCACCAGATCCACCTTCCCAAAATTAGGTCAAGGCACAAAGCCAACTCCTCTAACAAGCATAGAGCCTTACATACACAGTTTGTTGCACTAAGAAACCCAAAACTACTTGTACTTTAGCTAGCTGCTTTCTCTTGCACTTAGTTACATACTACTACTTATATATTACATCCTTACATATTTATACTTTTACAAAAAGGCCTAATCATGGGTAAACCCCATGGGCCGACATCCCATAACCCATTACATAAACCCTAATGAACCCCTTATTGGGTCCACAACACAAGTGATATCTCGTGATCTCAGATCTACCTGGGCGTTCCATCTTTGACTAGCCTATCGAAGTCCAAAAGTGGTCAAACCTAACCAATCTTTCCTCAAAATTTGGTTGAGGGCCAACAGGCCCCCAGCACTCACCCGTGACTCATCCCAAGCCACTCAGATCTAGGAAACACTGCTTCGAAGGCCTCGAGCTGCCTCGACTTGCTGCTTCTCTTGAGCCTCCTACTCAACGAACTCATGGATCAATTGATCTACAACAGGCCCTTCCAGGCATTGTTCCACTATTGGAACCACTTGGTATAGCTGCAAACCTTGTCCTTCAATCTCTTCAAACACTGCGTAGGCTTTCTCCTGCATTGGTTGTAGCCTCTATTTGACTTCCATTACTTTTCCCTAGATGGTAGTAATTTTTTGTTGGGCCTCATGTTGTTCTTGTGATCTCTTCATTCTCTCAACTGTAGTGAGTGACTTCATCTACGCTTGAACTGTCAGTGTCTGCTGTTGCGCCTCCTATAATTGCGCTTCCAACTTCCTAAGATCTGGATATTTTGTGAGGTGTTCGTAGCTCTGCGCACTTATGTTTCTTAGCTGCTTGCATTCTGAGGTGAGGACTATGATCCTTTCCACTGTGCTCTTAGCGGCTTCCTCCCTATGATCACGCACTTCCTACAGAGTGCTCAGAACTTCTTGGATCTCCAACTTCGTTACCCTTTCTTGAAGTTGTTGGATGGCCTCAGCAAGATTCATCACTTGAACCTCGACTGCCTCATGTTCCTCCTATGCCGAGCCTGGCACAAAGCGAAGTGATTTTCTCACCACTTCTTTGACTGCAGTCTGCTCTGCAAGCAGCTGGTCCTTTTCCTTCTGTATTTGCACTTTGTCTCCCTCGAGCATCACCCAAAACTCATGTCTCTCATTTTCATACGTGATTACACAGTACCGCACAACTAGCAATTGCTCCAAGATCTCCTCTTTCTCTTTCTTCAAGGTTTTTGTGGCATGTTCCTTTTCTTATTGAACTTCCTCAAGCCGGGCCTCTATTGCATCTGCAAGTCTTTGAAGTTGGGCTAGCTCATCCCCCAACTCTAAAATCTCTGACAAGGAGGCATAGTAGGTACTGCACGACTAACTTGAATAACTCATTGTATTTCCTTCAGTTCCTTCTCAACTCTTACATACAACTATTCTTGCTTCGCGCCATATCTTGATAAGAGGTCCTTGGATGCATGCTCCATTTCTCCATGGACCAAGCTGATATCATCCTCTTTGAGTGTAGCCTCTAGCTAGAGCTTACTGGCACGACTCTTCTTTCTTTATAAAGGTTTCTGTGGGTAACCTTCCTCTTTTTCGATGTTTCTGTCTCGGTAGGGGGGTCCTTCGGCGGTGTAGCTTCACCTACTCCTTGTTTTTCTCCTTCTTCCCCTCCTAATTCTTGATTTACTTCATCTCCTTTTCCTCCTGTGGGCGATCTAGGTCTATTTTCTTTTGAGGTGTTGTCCACCTCATCAGTCTCTATGTCTTGGACTTCCTCCTTTTTATTCTTCTTCTTCATGTTGGTCTATCCGACATGCTCAACCCAGGTGACCAAGGGACTTCCTATGATGTCAGGGTCAGAGAGTTTTGCATCATCAACTAGCACAAGGAACTCTGTCATCCACTCCTTCTTGATCTATTCCATATCTTCATCTGTCAGCTTCTAGTAGGACTGTAATTTCTCCTTGCTCTCATCCCTACGCGCAATGATACAAATGAAATGTTGATCTGCGTGAAACTAAGTTAGCTAATGGTCTGTACTGTTGCAAGGTTCACGATGTCATACATAGCAACGACTCAATAGAAATCTTCAATTGCTGATAGTAGCCATGGAACACTGCATTCGATTGCCATTGCTTAGACATGTCATCCATATACCATAAGGTTGAGAACCTCGCGGCCACCGACTCCGACGGTTCAATATCCGGGAAGGCTGCTCCTTGCGGCATTTTCCAAGTGACAAATGTGATCAACACAAGCAACCAACTGAAATTTAACTCATATCCTTGATCCTACGCTTCGTGGTAGTCTTTCTCGATCTCATTGACGAGTTAACTCGCCTAATTCATTTTCATCCCCTCCACACATTTTCCTGCGAGGTCCACCATGAACCCGGTGACATGCGTGGGGCGGTTCTTTCTGACGAGCTTGCCAGCTATAAGTTGGAAAGCTAGGCTCACTACGCCATCCTGGATAGAGGCTACCTTGTAGCCTCACTTTCCCTTTTCTACTTCATCGTATGCCTCCTTAATGCATTGTGCCAGAGAGAGATTTGAGGTCTTCCCTGGGTAGAACTGTTGAGGGTCGGGTCCCTGCATGCTCATTCCTGTGATCAGGTGGATCAGCGTCGGATCCACAGTAATGCGCCTATCGAGCCACGAGTATCCTCCATGATAGCATGACAAGAGGAGTTTAATGCAAGTGTTAACCTCCTGATGTCGGCCAAAGTGAGGGATCTTCATGATGTTCAGTATCGTGGACTACGCGAGCTCCTTTATCCAAGGCTAGGATACTATGTGAGGCTTCTTCCCAGTCATCTTCATCAAATATTTGTGAGGCGCGAGCATCACGTAGTTCTTTCTGAAACCAAGATTGAAATCATTGTTCTTCAATGTTGGGATCTATCCCAACTGGCTTCCTTCTACGCATATTCCCTTCGGAATGTATGCGGTGATCAATGTATACTCGAAGTCCCATGGAATGTTGCCATGGTTAACCATGCCAACTAAAGGCTGGATGTAATCAGGTAAGATCTACGGGATCTACTTCGCATTAGCCAGATCATCGTGATGCTTACTTCACTTCTCAGTCGTGGGGTTGGCATGTTTCAAGCGACGTCTAGTCGAAGGGGAAGCCTGCAGTCCCCTGTTTGACGATGCCTATACTCCCTTAGACATAGATTTATCAACCATAAAATTCTTCAGAACCTCTTCGACGAATTTTTCTAGCTCGATGCACTCGACCGACATTCTCACTGTGAACAAATAATTTGGGTAGGTGAACAGACAGCAGGGTAAACAATAGATGGAGAGGTCTGATAGCACAACTCAACACACACAATCACTTCCTTTCTTGTCTCTGGATAATCACGGGTAGAAAAAATTGGTTCCGGCATCCAACAAGTTAAATAAGAAAGTGTCATAACGGATTCCTCCAATAGACAGGAATGCCTCAATCAATGTGAATCTGTCCATTATGGCACAGTCTCAACGTCCCAAATGCAGTCTATTAGCCCATAAATGTGTTTCCTATCTATTTGGAGCGTCGTTCTAACGGTCGGGGCGCCTCTAATGGTCATATAGCTTCGCCAAGGCAAAGTGCCATTCTGTGTGGTTTTGTTATTCTGGCGAGGTTCAGAGCCTACAATCCTGCCTCCTGCAAAGTCTTCTCTGTAACTTCCTGTATCTTTTCTAAATTGGATTTCTTCTTACTGAGCTTCCTTGCCTTCTTTCCTATGATATGAGTCTCTAGATTTCTCATTCCATTCTTATTCTTATCTTCTCTTAGCGGAGTAGCTTCGCACTGCTGATGTACTCTTGAAGGGTTCAAAGGTAATACCTCTTCTCTTATTAATTCCAGGGTGGGTGTTCTTCTCTCTTGTATGGATAGGACCTTCAAACCTTCTTGCATTCTTTCAACCTAGATGGATAATTCTCTTGTGTTTTGTTGCTTCGACTCAACTTCTCGTTCTTCTATCAGTCAATCTACTCTTATAGATATGAAATCCCTTAGTGCTTTCTTTTTCTTTTTTGTAGCTTCTTCCTCTACTTTCCTTCTGATTTGATCCTTCTCGATCCAAGTCATTCCTAACAAAAGTGGAAAATGGGTGTTGTTCTCAACAAACCTAATAACTTCAAATTCTACTTAATTCGATGTTCCATGGATGATAACAGGTATATTAGTAAATATTCCACATAGGGTTATCAACTTTACTTTGAACAAGCCTATTCTTCCCAATGAAGGTACCACAATGGGCTTCCCAAAATTTCCCAAGTGATTTCTGGCATAATATTCACTTGTGTCTCCTCATCTAGGACACAGTCTATGTCGAAGTCTCCTATTCTTGTACTTATTCAATGTTTTTCTTTCAAGATCTCTGGTAAACTGACATCTTTGTGATGATTCATTGCTTCTTTCAACTATTCTAACATAGTCTAAGTTTTCTTTGACTCAATCGCTTGATGATTCTCTAACATGCTCTGATTCTCTTTAAGTCCTTCATAGTTTTCTTGTCTCATGTTCATCCTTTCGACTTTAGCAATCATCTTTGGACAATCCTCAACTTCATGACCAACAATTTTACAACAAAGACAAATAGGACTTGCACCAGGGCATTCCTTAGCAAGATGTCCTAGCCTTCTGCAGTTATAACAAAGTGTCAATCCTCTCTTCCTCTTGTATGTTCCCCAACTCCTCCTGTAATGCACATTGAGATCACAGTGTTGGACCTGCAATCTGCAAAAATATCTGCAAAAATTCTTTCTAGGTTCTTGCATCCACTTATTAGTCCAAAAATTCTTTCTATGCATAGGAATAACATATCTTTCTCTATTTCTATCAAATTTATTCAGATCAACTCTTTCTTCTAACTGTACCCTATCTTTCAGACTAGGACAGAATCTATCAAACTTAGATTCATGCTTTCGAAACAAAAATTTCCACTTATCTTACTCTATCAAAGCACAAAGCTTTACCTCTTTCAAGATCTTACCTCTTTTCTTCAGATCAGGTTTCTTTCTTAGCACAGATATTCGCAACTCAAGTAGAGTATTGCACACTACAAAAACATATATATGCACAGAACTTCTCTTTTCTTTACTTTAGTTCCCAACAATCACAATTTTAGGTCTCGACAACGAAACCATTTGTTGGCACGGGGGTAGACCCAGGGTTCAACGCTTTAACAACGCACCAACAAAATGTTGATACTGAGAGGGGGTGAATTAGTATCAAGTACAATTTAAAACCTTTTTCAATTAAACCATTCAATTATATCCAATGAGAAATGAACAATAGTATAAGAGTTACACCAATACACCACAATACACCATGCACAATATATGAGAAATAATCAATAATTATTGTTCAAGGGAAGTAATGACTTCCAAAAGTAGCTACAGCTTCCAAATGTAAAGGGATGGATAAAACTCCAATAGGAAGATACAATCCTCCAATATCAAGAGATATTTGAACTCTCCATCCTTTCCCCTTCCTTCCACCCAAGAATATACGAGAGATAATAAAACTTCACATTAAATCATCACCATCAACCAGCCATCACATAGAACCTGATAATGTTGCCTGAGACTTCTTCAATTTCTACAATTATTCAATTATTGGAATACTCTGATCCTGTAGATAATATTATTCAATTTATTCTTTGAAACTTCTCCAAGTTTCACTCCTCGAATCCTCCCCAAAAATAAGTTATAGAGAGAATGGTAGACCTTGTTCAATTCTGGATTATTCAGGAGACCGAACTTGTATAGAATGCCCCGCGCTCAATATTTAACATCTGATTCTTAAAATTGTACACAAGAAACTACAATATGTACTCTTTCCAATGAAATTTGTCCCACATCATTTGGATTCTCGATGAAGACGTTATGATTGTTTTACCCGGAACACCTGTTTATTGACTAGCTTCAGGACTAGTCACAAACCCTATCTTCCACAGAGTGTATCTCCATAATTATAGCGAATCAAGAGATGAAATTTTTACCACAGGTACCTTGATATGTCTTCTCAATACCATATAAATTTCACCACCTGAATCGTTCTAGAAAAAAAGTTATAGAAAAAATGGTAAGATGACCTGAAAATAACATACCTTAGAACACACCACCAAAAGACTTCATCCTTTCTTGAAATCCGGTCTTCTTTACTTCTGATTTCCTCTAAAATTCGACTTGTATCAAATAAATGTATAATGATGTTTATTTATACCATTTATGTCACTTCCTTTTAACATTAGGTCCGACTTGACACTTTCTTATTTTGTAATTCTTTTCTTTAATTATCTTCAAGGCCTACATGTACTTCCTTCTTCAATTCACTTTGTCATCTTCAAAAATTCA
>JZKD02S1674417.1:493633-504574 GCA_000966675.3 Picea glauca | reverse complement strand
GGGTGTTGTATCTTCATGTGCATTTTCCTTCATGTCCAAATACCTTCATCAATCTTGCAGTCCAAAACCCATGACTAGGGTTGACATCAATGACAACAACCAATCTTCCAACACAAAACCCTAACTACCGGCCCTTTTGGCAACACCTGTGAAGCAGATGAAATCTCACCCGAGGTAGAGGCAAGGGGGTTACAGGACTCAAGTGTTTGTAACCAAGCTAGGACATGGATCTGTGATTGTAACACTTCACAAAGTACTTAAGAACAACATGCATTAATATATTAGCTTTATTCACATCACAAATCAAACCCTAAGTACAGATCGACGCAATAACAATGATATCATACACTTCACACTTAGAAACATAAATTAGATCTAACATATTCAACATAGATAAAGCACTAAGCATTCATAGATCTATCTATTACACATTACACATAACAATCAATGCACTAAGCAGATCCACAACATAAACATTATAGCACAAAGCAAACCATCAACACATGATATACATGGTTCACCCCAGTGTGGGGCTACGTCCACCAACTGTTTCTTCTTCTTTATTAGGCTTCAATCTCTTACATTCTTCTGCTCCTGTGCACCAAGACACAGAGCCAACCTTCACACCGAACAGATGATCTGTGCACTATGCACCAAATCCACCTTCCCAAAATCAGGTCAAGGCACAGAGCCAACTCCTCTAACAAGAACAGAGCCTTATATACATAGTCTGTTGCACTAAGAACCCAAGACTACTTGCACTTTAGCTAGTCTCTTTCTCTTTCACTTAGCTACATACTACTACTTCTACATTACATCCTTACATATTTATACTTTTACAAAAAGTCCTAATCATGGGTAAACCCCATGGGCCAACATCCCATAACCCATTACATAAACTCTAATGAACCCCTTGTTGGGTCCACAACACAAGTGAGATCCCTTGATCTCATCTCTTCCTGGGCGCTCCATCTTCAACCATCCTGTCGAAGTCCAAAAGTGGTCAAACCTGACCAATGTTTCCTCAAAACTTGGTCGAGGGCCAACAGTGAATGTGAGAAAAATTCTACAATTCTTCTCTTGAATGGTTATGGTGTTTTACTTTACATTTTGTTAATTTATGAAATTTCTAGCTCAAACCCTAGGGATCAAGCACATGTTATTGTCCGTGTTCTAATTGATATCTACCTACTAGATTGTGACAAGGAGTAGTTTTCGTTTGAAGCCATTGCTAAGGCCTTGCCATTGCAACACCCTAGCATTTATTCTTCATCCTATTCGATTTTACTCTTATCATTGAGTTAAAGAAGGAGGAAGACCTACTAAGGCCCAGGGTTACCTACACCTTAGTAGTTGTTTTCCCCTAGGGTTTGGTGGTTGAAGCCTTGGCTTACCAACACATCCATAAAATTCCTCTTGTATTTCGCTCTATTACTATCATCTTGCTCCTTCAATTCTTGCAGCCACTTGTTGACTCCATTTTCCCTATGAAAGCACTGGTCTAAGATCTCTCCCTTGAGTGTTTTGATCACAACCTTCAAACATCCAAATCTTTGAACAACCTACTAACACCTTCTAACCCTATATTAGATTGATCTACTAACATTATTGTTGCCACTATTCGATGAAGTTATAGCCATACTTTGCAGCATTTAAAGCTTCTCTAAGCAATTGAAAAGATTGACTAATGCATAGCCTTATTTGCTTCTGATGAATGTTGGTGTTATGATATTGATGATTAATAATTCTTGCTCATTTTGAATCTTCTCTAAAGCATTAATTGTGAAGTATTGTATTGTGATTGTTGCTACTATACATCTTTGTTTACTTCATCAATATATTAGTCAATTTATTTTATTGAGAAAGTCTCTGATTATTTGAAGTACTAACCAACAAGTGCTCTTGCAAATATAGTTTTATGTTGCTTTGTTCCGGACATGTGCACTTCTGGTTATTTATTTATTTATTGGTTGTTTAACTGGACTTTATGATCTGTGGTGACTTGTGAGAGGGAACCTTTTACTTGGCATTTATCCTTTGCCTTCTCAAAACCCCAGGTCATCGAGGACGTCTCCCTTGGGCCTACCACCCTAAACAAAAAGAGACATCCTATCGAGGTGACGGTGATAGGATAGTCTCCTGTTATGTCAATTTATCTTCATTTGCCTTTTCCCTCCAATCAAAGTACAAATTGCACGATAACAGGGCCATCCACAAATAATGTGGTCGAATCTAGTGTGGTTATATAAATTTTGCATGATGCCATCTTACACGGTATTCACTCTTTGGAGTTTTGTCTAGATTCCCAGTTAGTAGTATGTCAATTGAACGGCAGTTACCGTGTGCGCGACCCTACGTTACTCCGACGATTCCTACGAGTACATCTTTTGGAACAATAGTTTGATTTTATTACTTATCATCACACGCCTAGGAGTTCTAATTATCTATCCGATGCTTATGCTAATTTCGTTTTAGATTGGCATTTGTCACATAACTAAAGCAAATAAAACATTCTCATCAATGTACACAATGTAATATAAGTAAAGCCAAAGAACCATGTTTTATATATATTTCAAAATATATGATGTTTATAGTACAAAATTGGGGCCAACACCCTTAATACACATATACAACCAATAATACAAAATCCATGACATCTACGCCTGTGGCGCCGGATGTGTGTCATGATAACAAACTATGACGTTTCTGAGATGCCAAAAGAGTCGCACCCAAGCTCTGGGCACACCAACCACTTGTCGTTGCATGGCCTCCGACAGATCCTCTACATGAACCATCAGAATGCTATGTGTCAAACGAGACAGGTTTCCCTGCACATTTTGAAGAACTCTCTCTGGTTCTCCTCCTGCCGCCTCATATCCTCGGTGCCTCTGACGATGTCGTGGAATCCCATTTGGTCATCGTGGACCTACATCTGCATCACATACATGTCTAGTTAGTACTTAAGCATCATCCAAAAATATTTTTGTTTTACTATAAAAAAATACAAAAAAATGAAATATTTAAAAACTTTGACATACATATGTCCCTGTAGGTGATCCCTGGTGGAAATGGCATGTCAGGGTCCCCTCTGAAGTCGATCCCTGCATAGGTTTAGTCATCCAAAGCAATGAACTATCGTCTCCACCAGTAAAAGAAATCATCGTTGTAGGGTGTGGGCACTCTACCTCGCCCCTGTCGTCTCATCACCTCGGTCCACCATGCCATGGCTGGATAGCAAGGTCCTCGAGGAATGATCTCAACTCTAGGTCCCAAACTTGGAACCCTCTTGAAAAAAAATCTACACAAGATGGAAGCAAACCCGAAGTTCCTCTTATCACCCTGTTTTCATTCTATCAATTGGATCTTCATATTAGCCAGTAGTGAGGTGCACCAATTGTACACCGTGGGTCTCAAACACTCTACGAAGTAGAACATAAGTGACCTTGATGCCTAGTGCAACGAAGTCGATCCTATGATCCGGGTCAAAATGAGGACAACAATCTTAAGGCTTAGATTGTTTATCGCTCGAATGGGGAGTTGACTCTCGACCTTCTCTGTCCCTGTTATACAGTGAGCGTTTATGTACTCTTCTACCTTCATACCGCTCCCAACTCCTCAGGCTTTGAGGTTCACCACCTCACCCCGACGCGACAACCCCGTCAAGAAATATATATCCTCGACTTCAACCTTAATGTTTTCCCATCAAGGTTGAAGCTTTCACTGTCTGGATCCTAGTAATCCACGAGCAACTGTAGCAACCTCACTTGGGCCCTCATCCCTTTGAGTGCCCAAAACTTGTACAACCCACATCTTTTCAAGGCCATTTGGGTCCCTGAATCTCTTTCCACGACAACATCTACCTCCTCATGTTCCCTTTCCCTCCATTCTAGCACCATCCTTCCAGAGAAACATCATTTTTTTGAGTTAGCAACCATCAAAAAACTTGTTTACGGACACGTACGTGGGATGCAACATTCACAGTGGCATATAGGGATGAGTATATGCAATCTGTATTTTACACAACTGCGTATAACCTCGCATATACGTGACCCGATGATTGGTAGCCCACGTGCACCTAAATACTTAATTTGCACCTTAAATAACTTAAAATTTGAAACCTAAATACAAAATGTAATCCACTATAAAGGAAGAGGAGGGGAAGAGGAATTACATGGTCTAGAAGATCACTAATTTTGTCACTCGATGCTCCCGCAATCACCAGTTGAAGATAAGAGGTAATTTGGTCCAAATTTCACTATTTGGGTAAAAAGTCAAAATGACATAGTAAAATTTGGTTTTTATTACTATTTATAGAAATTTTTACCCACTTTGCATAATTTCGGATCGTATTTTCGCCTAATGGACTAATACAACAGTGGATTGAGTTGGTTTTTGTAGTTTTCACCAAGGATTCTTGTGGTTTTTAGCATTATGTTGACCATTCGTAACTACAGACAAGTATTTTCGCTACCCAACATATAGGATAGGTATCCATTCAATCATGCACACTTGTATTTTCCTATAACTGTCACTCATATGCCTTAGGTACGAACCCATTTTTTAGTGACACATAAACCTCCATTTGCTACAAGACGTGTCGTTATCAAATGGTAGAGACTTACCGAACATGGGTACCCTAGTTAGATCCTCTACACCATTTGGTGCCCATGAAGAGATTTTTCCATAGGTCCAGGAGTCTCTTATAGCTAATACATGACTTTATGCTGAGCCTAATTTCTCATTCATAAACATGCTAACCTATACCTAGAGGACTCCTAGGTGAGTTTGATTTAAGTTCTTTTCTGACTCGTTTTCAAAAAGCGAAAATATTGCAGAGTGAACTTGTCTCTTTCACACTCGTAAATTGGATTTGAAAGGATGTCTATTTGGTACAAGTTTATCCCTTTTTCAAACCAAGTAGACTAAGATTATGAAAAATGACATTTTTTGGCGTTAATTTGTGATTGCATCTCATGCCCTTGCTTGCAGTATTGAGCCTATGATCGGTTCTTGCTTTGCGTTATAAACCATTTTCCTCAGCAGTTTTGCATCCTCAACCAAGCAGAGCCTCGTTCATAACCTTTGCAACTGGACACCCTATACCCAGGAGGGAATATTCCCTCGAGTGTCCATCTCTCGCATGCACCTCCTTGCATTGAGCATAGGTATGTTCCACTGCTGAACTAGTTTTGTTTACTTGCGACACTCATTTCCTCCTTTGTATCATAGCATTCATTTGACTATGAAAAAATAAATTAAGATGGGCGGGAAGGGAATATTATCTTATATTTGCAGCAGTCGTGTTACCTTTGAACAAAGCACAAAATTGTTGAGTCCACTTATCATCATAATTTTGGGTTTAACATGGCCTTAGGAAGCTGAGCTCGTTACAGAGAGTTTATTCCCCTGACTAGTTACTTTTCCAATCCTTATGGAGAATTTGATTGATGCCTCTTGCATCTCATGGTTTCATCATTAAGTCTATGCTTTCAGAGTCTTCCATATGTCACATGATCTTGTTCAAAAGATGTCTATCAACCGGTGTCGACCATTCCTCAGAACTTTTGACTTTGCATGTCATTCATACCCTTAGTTTGTCTCATAATCACATGAAGTTGTAGTCATATTACATACCATGGTCCTACTTTCCTCATTGGTAGGTAACATTGAACCCAACAGTCGACATTTCATCATTGGTCGTTGACTGGGTGGTTTCCCTTGTGTTCAACGACAAGACATCTATTCACACATTGAGATTCATGCAGTGTCTTGGATGCCATTAGCCTTCTTGGTGGTTTCCTCGCCTTTGTCAACAGTTTTCCTCATTGGCTGCTATTCAGAGGGTCTTTCTCGTGTACCGCTTGCACTTGGCACATGCGAAAGACGCACAGAGTCGTTGGTTCGTGAACATGTTCTTCGTCTGATTTCCTTCAAATCATCAAGCTCCTGCTTTTTACCTCGTGTTGAATGATGAGAGATGCCTTAATTGTCTCCTTTCAGTGAGTTTCCTCCATCGACTTCAGCTCATCTATTATGGAAATGAGACCTAGAGTCTTATGAGTACCTAGAGGCTTGCAGTCATTAGTGGCAGGTTCTCTCACCATCGACAGTTGGGAATACATCAATGTCCCCTAATCGATAAATTCTTCAAGTGTTCGACCCAGACTCCTTTATTCACACTTGTAAGAATTTACTCGGTGCCTTGATACCTACTTTCATCATCGATAGGTTGTCTCACATTTGTTAATGGTATACCTCAATGACAGGTAATCAAACGAAGTCTCATTGTGTTCGATCTCAACTCCTTTATTCACATGATGTAGACTTGCACCTTTGGCGGATTGTGTAGAAGACTTGAAGACATTAGTATGTAGCTGCATCTTTCTTGATTTGTTGCTACCTTTTCATTGGACCAATACTTGTGTGAATTCAATGATCATGGGAGATCAAATTGTACTCCATTGTATATAGAAATCTTCAGATTGGTTTTACTGGGCCTTGTTCATGACTATGACAGCCTTTGGCATGTAAACACATTTGTATTTGTCTATTCACGACCACATATAGTTGTTTGGTATATTTTCATATGGATCTGCAGTGTAATTCAAATTGGAAGCCATGTATACAAAGTCAATACATATAGTTGTTCATGACTATGACAACCTTTGGCATGTAAACACATTTGTATTTGTCTATTCACGACCACATATAGTTGTTTGGTATATTTTCATATGGATCTGCAGTGTAATTCAAATTGGAAGCCATGTATACAAAGTCAATACATATTGTAATGAGAAACTAGTTCTTCTAGTTGGGTCCCCATTACTCCACTTCTGGGATTTTATAATGTATTTCAGCCATCGCAGATACTCCTCTAACCTCACACATTAGGGGGCATCTGTTATAGCAAGATTTGCCTCACCCCATGCAATCTTGCACAAAGGGTATTTTTCCATTTCCCTATGCAGAATTAAAATCCATTTTTTGCAAATCCCAGAGTTAAAAATATATTTTTTCCACATATACGCACCTTGCCTACTATACAACATGCGTGTACGCAGGTTGCACCACTACAACCCATGTACATCGGGAAATGTGCCCAAAATTGAAAAATGGTGTCGGGTTTCCATGTCACGTCAAGAGATCAATGATCCTTGGCCTTCCATATATTGGAAACATTCTGACTCGACCCTTCAGTTCCACTTGAAGGCTATAAATGGGCTGAATCCAAGCTATGGAAAAAAGGAGAAAGAATTCAACTTTGAGAGAAAAGTTACTCTGGAGGAATTATTCACTTCACATTGAGTCTGCATCCCTTTATTCTTTAAGTATGAACACAGTGTTCAGCCCCCAAGCTCTTCCCTTGTTGATTGAGAACTTGATTGTCTCTCTTACATGAGCTTGCCTTTGGTGGAGGATTCAAGTGGTGGAGGCCCAGCTAGAAGGAACTCAATTTCTCAGTTCCGAACCGTGCCCACATGGAAGTCTATAACTTATTCACTTATGTTGATCATTTCTTAATAGAAATACTCTTTTCTCGTCCAATTAATATCTTGCAAATATTTGAATTATTATTCCATGGGTGTATTTGTTATGAATGTTGATGGATTATGTTATTGGATGTGCTAACATTATATATTATCACCATATGCTTGCATTGCTTGGTTGTTGAGGACTAGTTGCAGGGGTATTGCTTTGGGTCAAGTGTTCAACGATCGACTTCATCGAGCTTCCGGACAAGGTAGGCCTTTTATCTTGTCTTGTTAACATATTTGTCTATATAGCATACTTGAGAATAGAGTTGATTTCTGCAGTCATTTTCATATGTTGTGGTTTACCCCTTGCCATAGAGAGATTTTCCTCGTAACGAATTGGTAGTCTGTAAAATCATGTGCACTTGTAAAAAGGAGGAGTTCCCATTCGGGGTAGTCGTTGCAGCTAAGTGGTGTGTAGCCAATGTTAAGATGGCATGGGCTCGATATATAATGAATGAGTTCATTGATGATTTCTTAGATTCCCAGGACTCCGAGAAATATTTTCAATATAGTTCGATTCTATTTCTTCTTGCTATGGTTCTTTGGAGGTCCCCTCGGGGTTTTAAACAAACTACTGGGAGTATGCATGCCTTGGAAGCTCCCTGATTCCTTTGTTGCACGAGAGAAATGATCCTAACACTAAAACATCCCACAATGAGATTTTTCAAAGCTGGTACTAACAACTAATAGGGAAAACTACTTTAGCAGTGCGTATCCCGTGTGTTAGCACTGAAATTTGCATCGTTTAAATTTTGACATTTGGCCAATAACAGTGGTGCTACCAAAAGCATTGCATTCTTGTAACACCCATTTTTGTAGCACATAACATTTTTTGGTCTTCAAACTGACAAAGGTGCTTGAAGTTTGGATATATGAAGCATTAACATTTATATGATATGGATGTTACTTACTAGCGAAAAAAATGTTGACACTCAATTTGCACCATTTATATTTTGACATTTGGCCAATGGCGGGGACGCTACCAAAAGTGTTGTATTCTCGTATCACCCATTTTTGGAGTGAATGCCATGAAAAATATGCTCGAGGAGCTTGATAAATATAAGTGTTAAGATTTTTTTTTTGTGAGTTTGTCAAAATTTTGATGTTGGATTGGTAGCTCTCGGGCTTTTATGCAGTTAAAAAATGTCCTTTATAAAATAATTTCGGCTTTAAGATCTTTTGTTTAAAAGAAATAAAATTCCGGCTTTAAAATCTTTTGTTTAAAAGAAAATATACATTGGCCTTTAAAGCAATCTCCAATTCAGCTTTACAAGTCATCAAAGCACCAAATGTTGAGCTAAATTTATGAAGTAACACGATTACACAAGACGCTAAGAGAAGAGCCGAAAAGAAGCATTTTTTGTAACACTACATCTTATGTAGCATCCTGCAGGCTTGGATATATAGACCTTTGATACTATATTAACGTTGAAGCATCGAATGCAGCGTAACAGGGTTTGAAGCCGAACAAGCTCCGCCTGAGTTAGGACGAGTGTGAATAGGCAGTCACTACCGACTAGCCTCAACATGGCGGCTTCATCGGGAGGAGGGACGCCCCCCTCCTACCGTAACATTGTGAGTGGCGACACATCCCATGCGGATTCGACACAAACACCGACAACTCCAGTGCTGGGAGCAGCATGGGAAGCGAAGATGAAAGGAAATTGTTTACCAAGAGCAGTTAAAAAACCACGATTTGTCATCCCGGAAAATAAATTGGACGAGTACCGAGGATATATGAAGAATCATGCTTTAATCTGTAAGTTCATTGGTATTTGGCCCTCTAAAAAGGAATTAATGAAATGGATTCAAACAAAATGGCAGCCCAAAGGTCACATTGATTTGAAATTAGGGGTAAAGGGTTTTTTTACAGTTATTTTTTCAAATTTACAGGATAAAGAACGCATTTTTGAAGGAGGGCCCTATTTTTATAGCAATGCAGGGCTTTTCCTCCGACAATGGGAGGAATGTTATAACCCTGAACAGGAGCAATTTCTAGCTGCCCCTGTCTGGGTTCGCCTCTTTGGGATTCCCATGGATTTTTGGGACCCAGAAATTTTAGAAGGTATAGGAAATTCTTTAGGTTCTTTTGTAAAAATTGCTGAGGCCACAACACGTGGCCGATATACATCCTTCGCAAGAATTTGTGTTTATATGAATATATCTGAACCCTTACCAGACATGATAGAGTTGGAATATGCAGGTCAAGTTTGGCAACAGCTTATAGATTACGAACATATCCCCTTTCGCTGTAGACGCTGCCATGAATATGGCCATTTGTACAAATCCTGCCCTTTAAATGGCCCTTTGCAATAACCTTCCAATGTTAATAAATCTGAGCAAGTACCACGCAAAGATGATGAAGGGCTTGTACTGATCTCCAATAAAAAATGCCAAATGCATCCAGTAAACCCTTGCCTAGGACAAACATCCAAACAAAATTCCCCCGGCTCGGTCTCAACGGAGAACAAGTATGAGATCTTACAGGAAGAAGGAGATCTGGTAGTCCAAGAAATTGCAATGGATGAACAACAGGTTTATCACATGGCGACCATACCGACAAATCACTCTTCGAAGCGAAAGGCAGGGTTGGAAACAGAAGTAGCTGAAGAGACTCCGGTGCATGAACTCACCCCAATGGAGGTAGAACAATCCAAAGAGGACTTAAGTGCAGAAGAGAAGCTGATGAGGCGTCTTTTGTTTGAATGGCGAAATCTTGATGACCGCTTCATACCAGTTGAGGAGAAAAATTTGTATAAGGAAACCTTTGAACATTACCTTTCAGAACAGGATAAGATGGAATCCCAAGCACAACCTCCAGGAAAAAAGATGCCTCCCCCTCCTAAGCAAGCAAAAAAGAGAGGAAGACCAACCTTGCAAGAATCCATACAGCTAGTTGGAGAAATGCTGATCAACACGGGCAAGATAATACCGTTAACAATGGTATTCCAACAACTACCCAAGAATTTATAATGAAAGTACTCTCCTGGAATATCAGAGGCCTTAACAGTAAGGGAAAACAGAGACATCTGAAAGCGAAATTGCAAGCAGAGAAACCTCAGGTTATGTTATTACAGGAAACTAAAGTTTCGGGACAGAAACTGCAGTTAATAATACAATCCCTGAAACTACAGTATGAAGTCATGACAATTGATTCGGCTGGCACCTCCGGAGGTATTGCAGTATTATGGAATGGAGCAGAGGTCAGTGCTGAAGGATGGATAGGGTGTCCCCGAATTTTATCAGCTATATTCCGGCAGATAGGATCCGAGACCAGAATTCTAATTTCAACGGTGTATGGACCTCCTATTCCAGGAGAGAGATCAGATTTTATTAAAAGCATTAGAACCTTGCGTACAATGCATCAGGAGAAGTATTGGTTACTAGGGGGGGATTTCAATATGAT
>JZKD02S1674417.1:406005-416216 GCA_000966675.3 Picea glauca | reverse complement strand
TTTTTTTTTAAATTACCTTTTCTTACCTTTTCTTGGTGTGCACTTATATTTGTTCATGTGCCTTTACTAAAACCCTTTCTTTTTTCTTTCTTTTTTTCTCCTCTTCTTTTTTTTACCTAATTTCTTCTAACTTTTGAAGTCGAAATAATATTTCATAGCCTGGTAATATTTCTTGGCATATTTTTATTTTTAATATTTCCCCTTCACGTAAACTTGTGTGATGAATGGCCAAGGACAACTTGTGCTCAATATTACCCGAAGACCAGAGAAACTCTGAATATTTTTCAATGTGGCTAGAAGCCTATATGGCCAATGGCCAGGATCAATAACGAAGCTTTGATACCACTGTGGTGAACCAACCCGGTTCACTATGTAAATATCCAAAATACTTGGAATATAAAGATATCCATACAGGACAATAATATATATTAAATAATAATTGTATATGAAAATATGAGATGATTACAATGAGAATGAGGGCTCGTTTATATATCTTCAAAGGGGGTGCCCTTTCATGAATAGACACGTCCTTTAGATAAGATATGACTTTTGATTTATAATGTGTTTAATTATTATATTTAATTATTATTAATTTTATTTATTTCTATATATATTGTGTTCATAACAACAATCAGTTAGTAGAAGTACAATACGATAGATTAATCATTTGTAGTAGTGAATACTTCATGATAGTACAGTGACATATGAGTCAAAATTATGGATAGTTGTGTAGTAGAATATTGGGTAGTATGGACGGATATGGATTTGTAAGAACACTTAGCAGGTTTGGAAAGATATATGACAGCGGATGAGAGCATGGGTTCAGAGACAAAGGAACATTATCATAATGGATGATAATTACACAGGAATATTTGAATTCTTATTCTTGAATTCTTTTCATATATGTCAATTGATTACACAAGGAAAAACCAATGGAAAATAACTCCAAAAGGCAGCAGGTACATGAAGACTTATATTTTTTCTACACAACATCTTGCAGAGAATTCAAGAGAGAGAAACATAACCAAAAAGATAGGAAGAAATATCATTCAGGTAAGTTTTCAGACAAAGAGGTAAGAACAGAGGTATGATTCCATGGGAAGAGATTCATCAGATGCAAGATAGAGATTTATATGATTGGAGAGAGAGCACATAGGCATGTTTCCAGGGGGAGAGATTGTCAAAAGGGAAGAATGTGTGATATGACTTCAGTGTTGCATCAAAGTGATACCTTTTTTCAAAGGGGGGATATTATTCATATGAAGGGAGAGAGAGTAATCATAGGCTTAGAAACCGATCCAGGTGGATATCAGTGGCCACCCACCTCTTCCAACTGGCTCAAAACAATTTTCTGACAATTTTGGCAATTTACTATTTTTAGCAGATTTTAACTTCCGGGGCCATTTTGAGAGCCTAAATGAAGGTTTTTCGGGATATAGATTTTCAATTATATCTGAAGTTTCATATTGAGCCCCTAAAATTAATCTCCTTGATGATACCTTTCCAACGCGATATCATGCGCCCCAAACAGAGATCATATGCCAAAGTTACGCCCTTGGGAAGTTGATACACCAAACTACCCAAAACAAGGTCCATAAAACTGTTGGCTTTTCATCTTCCAGGGTTAGGGTTTTGGATTTTATTTATGATAAAAAGGCCTTTGGAGCCTCATTGTAAAACCATATTCTTGTGAATGTGAGTAGCGGACACATCTCTTCTCAGAGATAAGATACCACCGTTCTAGAGAGTCTTTCACTCTGTGTTTTTATAGTCTTTGTACATTTTCGCTGATTAATAGAAAATTGTGTATTATTGTATCTTTATGTTTATGGTTACATCTCTGATAATTTTTGTTATATTATTGGATATTCTAGATATCTCTATACATTTATTTATTATATCTCCGCTTTCATTTCGTGTCGAAAATAATCTAGATTAGTGGTATCAGAGCAAGCTGGTCTTGATCATTTTTTAGTGCATGTCCCGGACGAGGTCTGATTATAGAAAGTTGGGTCTCGAGCTTGTCTCTCTTGAATAAAATCACTCTCGCACACCCATAAACCCTCCATGGAAGAAGAAAAGAAAAATGATAGAGCAGACGATTCTATTAATCTATTGTTTGAGAAAGCTATCATGCAACAGAGGGACGAAACGATGGAGAGTTTTTCCCACATCCTTCAACACTTGTCGATAACAACAGGGGTGTCTTCATCAAGCAACCACTTTGGAGGAACCTCACCTTTCAAGGTACAAGTTAATTTTTATATTACCATATTTGAAGGACAGATAGATGCAAATGCCTTAGAAAAATGGTTAAATCTGCTAGAAGGCTATTTCTCTGTTCATAATTTCTCCAACATGGAAACGATCACCTACGCACTCCTTAAGGCTCTCCCCCATGTCAAACATTGGTGGGAAACTTACTAGGAGAAATTATGGGGTCGAGCCCACTTGGGATTTTTTTGTGGATGCGGTAAAGGAATAGTATTATCCTGTTGGAAACTATGAGGACCAGGACGTGAGATGGAACACACTGCGGAAAGAGAGGGGCCAAGCAGTTTCAGAGTTCACCAATACCTTCCATACCTTGCGCACCAAGATAGGTACTCCGAATGACATTTGGTTTTTAAACAATGTGGGGCTCTACACAAATACATAAAAATTGAAATTGATTTTATGGACATTTCATCACTCGGTGTTGCTTATCGATATGTTGTTAAAATCGAGCAGAAATTAAAGCACTAGAACAAATGAGAGTTCAAGTCTAAAAATATGCAACAACCAAAGTATGATAAAGACATCCCTAACAAACATCTTTTTGAAAACCAGTCTAAGCCACAGGAAAATAAGGGTCACGGGAAGACAAAGAAGGAAACTGGAAAATCTTGCGATTTCCACAAAAGCCCCTGGAAAAACATTGATGAATATCACTCAAAATAGTCATTGGTGGCCGAGATCAAAGACAAGGAGTCGAACCCTGATTCTGAAAATATTGATAGAAGACAGATCATAGATGCAAAACCCACTATTATTATCACAACTGCATCAATTTAACTAGAATAACCCACATATCTCGAAGAGGGGGAGCACCTTTTTCATTCATATATGTGGGTGAAGGGGACCTCACTGCATTTTATTGTTGATAGAGGAATCTAGAAGAACCTCATCTCAACATAGGTCATCAAACAATTGGGATTATCAACAACACCACACCTGCAACATTGGGTGGCTTCGCTAGAGATGAGATCTTTGTGTCAACCAGCAGTGTCGATTATCATACGACATCCAAACCTTCAAGGATGAGGTATTATGTGATGTTTCTCCACTAGATGTATGTGATTTTCTCTTGGGCTAGCCATATATGTGGAAGCGCCATGTTATCTATGAGTCTCGACCCCGTAGTGTCATTGTTACTCTAGGGGGTCATCTCTATTGGATACGAGAGGTAGTTCCAACTACTGTCCCACCTAAACGATGTCGCAAGGTAGTATCTCATACTACAAAATTCAGCTTCTTTACAATCTGTTCAAAAAGTGAACAAAAGGATACTGCAACCACTACAGCCTCGGCCCAAGCACCTTCTATCCAACAGAAGCAGGGCGATAAGAATGAAACAAAGCATAAATATTCCTTTTTCACCCATACATCTCATGTATCCTGACTGGTTGAACAGATTCAACCCCACCAACAATAGGTTCATGGCAGCCTTCCACAACTCAACGTCTCTAGTAAGGCAAGCAGCACACCAAGATTCAATCGCTTTCCCCTCTCCCTAAAGAACTCAAAATAATGGATACCATTGCTTCCTAAGAAGGGAGGATTGATCTAGGTGGATATAGGTGGCCACCCACCTCTTCCAACTGGCTCAAAACAATTTTCTTACAATTTTGGCAATTTACTATTTTTAGCAGTTTTTAACTTCCAGGGCCATTTTGACGGCCTAAATGAAGGTTTTTTGAGATATAGATTCTCAATGATATTTGAAGTCTTTGATTGAGCCCCCAAAATGAATCCCTTCGACGATACCTTTCCAACGAGCCATCGTGCATCCCAAACGGAGATCATATGCCAAAGTTACACCCCTGGGAAGTTGATACACCAAACTACCCAAAACGGGGTCCACAAAATTGTTGGCTTTTCATCTTCCAGGGTTAAGGTTTTGGATTTTATTTATGATAAAAAGGCCTTTGGAGCCTCATTCTAAAACCATCTTCTTGCAAATGCGAGTAACAGACACATATCTTCTCAGAGATAAGCTTCCACCATTCTAGCGAGTCTTGCACTCTATATTTTTACAGTCTTTGTACATTTTCGCTCATTAATAGAAAATTGTGTATTACTATATCTCTATGTTTATGGTTGCATCTCTGATACATTTATGTGGTATTATTGGATATCTGAGATATCTCTGTACTTTTATTTATTATATCTCCTCTCTCATTTCATGCCGAAAATAATTCGGATCAGAAACACAGAGAAAATATCAAAGGCATTTAGACAGGGGGAGCAGCCCCAAGGAGAGTTCAGTCAGGGGGAGTATCCCCAAGGAGAGATACCCTTTTCCATTGATGTCAAAAGGGGAGAGATATAAACATTAATGAGGAGTATGAGAATGAATGTTATCATGAGTAAGTGTTGTCATCGATGTTGGTGTTTCCATCAATGCCAAAGGGGGAGATTGTCGAACAGTTGGTTTATATTGATGGACAGTTGGTTTGGATTGTTGGTTGTCATTGATGTCAACCCTTGGAGAGTGATATTGTAGATTGATGTCAACTCTTAGAGATTGATTTCAACCCTTGAGTATTTCTGGTAGCTCTATAGTTATGGGTAAGGAAACCAAGTTTGGTTGAGGAATAATTTAATGAATATCAGTGTATATGTAGGTAATACTATTCTAGATGGACAGTACATGTCATTCCATTTCCGGTGATATGTGGAACGTCACATAACTCCTCAATGTTAGAGATTTTTGGCCTTGTGAAGTTGGAGAACCCTCATGAGTTATCTAGAAGCCCCTAGAAGTTCAAAGAAGACAAATTACTCTAGAAACTCCTAGAATAAGTTGACTAGTCAAAGTGGGTGAAACTAGGAGTTAATCATGGGTATAGTTGTTGCATTAAGAAAATAATTAAAAATAAATTAGGTGCAACAAGAATATGTAAGTTTGGTAATTATGGTAAAGTAGTTGTGATGAGAAGATTGAATAGTCAAAGTGGTTGACCAAGAAATAAATTAATTAATAAAGTGGTTGAAACAAGAATTTAGTTAAGGGAAAAGAAGCTATGAATTGAATAATTATATAAAATTTAGTTGCAACAAGAAGTGTTGAGTAAAGAGAAATTATTTAAATAATAAAGTAGTCAAAGTGATTGCAAAGATAAATTATTTAAATAATAAAGTGGTTGCAACAAGAAGTGGTTAAGTGGACAAAGTGGTTAAGTGGACAAAGTTGGCTAAGTGGACAAAGTGGCTAAACAAAGTTGGTTAAGGCGACAAAGTGGTTAAGTGGACAATGTGGCTATGTGGACAAAGTGGTTAAGTGGATACTTCTAGAGGAAGCTACTTGGAGAGTATAAATAAAAAAGAAAGGGTCTCCCATAAGTATCCATTGATCATATTGAATATCTACAAATGAATGAGGTAACCAAAGGATATCTAAGGTGAATTTCAGAGGGAAGGTGAAGTAAAGAAGGCTGAAATTCAAGGGAGGATAAAGTCTTTTGATGATACTTTCCAAGGTATGTTATTTTTAGATCATCTCACTATTTTCTCAATAAAAAAAATTCTACAATGATTCAGATAGCGAAATCTTGGGACCGTTGAGAAAACATATCAAAGTAATTGTGATACAAGTTTAAGCTTGTGGTTTGTTGTATTTTGGGAGTTACAGTCCGTGGAAAATAGGGTTTGTGGCTAGTCCTAAAACTAATCTAAAACAGGTGTTTTAGGTAAAAACCTCATAACTTATTCATAACAGATCCAAATTAAGTAAGACCAAATGTATTGGTTAGAGTACAATATCTAGTATTTTTTGTACCATTTTCAAATCCATACAACAAATATTCCATGTGGGGAATTCTCTACAAGTTCACTCTCTAGAATAATCCAGAATTCAACAAGGTATGCCATTTTTGCTATAACATCTTTTCTGGGAGGTTCCAAGTAGTGAAACCTAGAGGAATTGCATCAAAGACACTAAAGAACATTTTGTACTATTTTCATATCTTTATTCATTGCAGGTACATATTTATGATTATTTCAAGTTAAGGTTGTTGACTAATACACAATTAGTCATGTGAGACTAAAGTAAAGTTTGATGAAAATGCTAGTCTCTTGTTGTTAAAGTTAAAGAAGGTTTGCAGGTATTTGATAATATAAACTAGGTCTATTATAGAGTTACAAATCAGATTTGGATGATACAATTGATGAGGGATTTTGGTTGAGGTATGTTAGAGATAGAGGTTGTATAACAGTGAGGTTGTGTCACATGGTTTGATGTAATGGTTTATGGTATTGGGTTTATGGATAGAGTGATGAATTGTTAGATAAATTTTGATGGTTATATTGGTGTGTGTCTTTGGTATATGTTCGAGGTACATGTTGGGTACATGGTTGAGACAATTAGTTGATGAGTTGGCACATACATGAGGTGTATAGTTGATGATGTTGGTACATCTTGATGAGTCATAGTTTATGTGTATTTGATGCATGATTGGTACATATTTGGTGCATGGTTGATGCACTCATTGATGGTACAGGTTGGTGCATGGTTAATGCACGTGTTTATGGTACAAGTTGATTACATGTTGTTTGGTACAGGTTGGTGCATGGTTGATGCACTTGTTTATGGTACATTTTGATTACAGGTTGTTATAGTTTGTTTGGTGCAAGTTGATTGGTATAGGTTTATAGTAGTATATATCACATTGATAGTGTGACAATGGTTCCATCATTGTACTTGTATTTTAGGGTGGTTGGATGGGGCAAGGATAGGTGGTTGTATCCACCTTCCGGTTGTAGCCAGAGAACATAGGGGGTTGTAGCCTCCTTATGGTTGTATCCGTAGAATTGAGGAGTTGGAGCTTCCCTCAGGTTGTAGACTGAGAAACTAAGGGGTTGGAGCCTCCTTCCAATTGTAGTTGGAGAATTGGAAGTTGGTGCTTCCTTGAATGTAATTCTTGACATATAAGAAAAGCATTCAGTGGTTTTCTCCTGCATTGGGTTTCCACGTAAATATTGGTGTATTTTGCATTGTGTGGATTTGTTTATTATTTTTTATTATGCACTGACGAATGTTAATTCTTATGATGTAGTAAGATATTGATGATGAATAGATGAACATGATTGAATAATTAAAAGAATATACTTTGTGGTTTAAAGGATTAATACTTGGTATAATTTCCCATTACTGATTCACCCCCCCTCTCGGTAAGCCAACATGATCATCACCCAACCACTTATTCTTTGATGCAGAAGTATTAGAGAAATGCCAAAATCTTATTTTGTAATTTTTTCAGTCTGTAGGACATGACGAAAAAGATTTGTATGCACTCGATCTAATGAGAAAATGCACCGCGGATGACTACATAATTCAAGGGGAAGATGGATCAGAAGGTGGGGTATCACAATATAATACTCCGAGCGAATACAATCAAAGAGGAAGAGGAGGATTCAGAGGTTGGGGAAGAGGAGGATTTGGCAGAGGAAAATGACCGATTATCTACTATAAATGTAACCAGCCTAAGCATTTGGTACGAGATTGTCGAAATCCTTATATGATGTGCACATACTATAGACATTTGGATCATGTGACATAAAATTGTCCACAATTGATCACTAAGTTCCAGGATAAAAGGAACCAGAATGTACAAATGATAACAATGGAAGAGCATGACGATCGACCAAGGGTAGCAGTAGTTACACATGAAGGAGAAAGAACAAGATTTGATGTGACAGAACAATGAATTCAGACTGACTAGTGGGTTAGGAAAGCAATAGAACCTCCTTCGATGTTTGACCCTTAGAAAGAGAGAGACACATATAATCAGGCAAGGAAGGAACTACTAGAAAAAGAATGGGTAGCATCAACTTCGCAACATATGTATGACATGCCACTTGTGTATGACATGCCTCCAACCTATGACCACTCGATGACAGAAAGGCCAGTTGAGAAGCTAAGTACTCTGAAGAGTTTCTTAAATACTTGTTTATAACTAATAAAGGATGAAACTACATTAAACACGTTGCACGGGATTATCGACCAATGCCCACAAGATAATCAAGCACATGTTGCACATTGAGTAGTTAACTAGGTATAGTGCAAGAAAAGGACGAATAGGGAATTCTGACTTAATGCGTGGATACGAGACTATGATATGGAAAATATCATATTGGATCTAGGATATGATGTGAATGTCCTTCCAAGGTAGACATGGGAGATGATGGGAAAACCAAAGTTGATCTTGTCACCTATTCAATTGAGGCTAGAAAATTAGCACAAGATTGTTCTGATTGGAAGACTGACAGGGGTGAATGTTAATATCGATCAAGTGCACAACAAAACAAATTTTGAAGTAATCGAGATAGTGGATGGTAGTAAACCTTATCCAACATTACTTGGACTCAATTGGGATTTTTATAACTAGACCATTATTGATCTGAAGAAGAGACAAATGATCTTTGAAGTAGGAGAATTGAGAGTTAATGTGTCATTGGATCCCATAGAAACAAGATGGTATGTGGAACCGGTAAGGGGAAAAGAACTCGATAACCTTTACAATGTGACTACATAGATGGATGACTATGTTAATCCTACTACTGAGGCTACATTCAATTGGATCAGTATTATTTCTTGCACTTCGGATTCAAAAGAAGCCTTGGAACATTGGCAACAGATATTAAATGAAGGATCTACAAGGAGATGTGCTCATATTACCTGCACATTGCACCAGATTGGAGTTGAGGTACATGATCCCTTGAGGTATGATGGAATAACAGATATATATCCTTTTGTAAAATAATGTAAATTGTAGATACCGGATCAGCAAAGATTCTTAGCTTTATATGTCGTGCTGAAAGCGACTCCTGCAAGATGGTGGGTTGCGTATACGGATATAATATATGATTGGCAACAATGTCAAAGGTTGTTGCAGTTCAAGTTTAGAAGAGAAACTGAATACACTGCATAGAAACATATTGGGTTGATATTTCCTACAGATCATCTTACACAATGCACCATGACATGGAGTTCAATACCTAAGTAGGAATGCACGCACTTGTTTGTACACACTTTGGATACAATCACGAAGAATTATTATGTATATCTGGAAGTATGCAGAGGGACAATAGACTGGGAATATTTGACTCGCAACTTCAAGGTAACTTTCAAGTTTGAAGATGATGTCCCTTTGGTAGACATAGCTCTGCAGGTTATCAAGGACAATATTTTTACATCATAATACTTGACAGGGCCTGTTATAGCGCAAGTTGTAGGTTGGGAAAATCTCGACCCAACCACAAATCAAGTGTTACAACTTGGGAATCCTACACCCAATGTCATCTTGATGTAGGTCTCGTACTTCAAGGGTGACTAGGTCACTCTAGGGAAGTGATCATGGTGACCCTAGGGGGATTGAGATGGAGATGGAGAAAAATGGAAGTGAATCCCCTAGAGGTCAAGTATAAGTGGAGTGAAAAGTGGAAATAGAATCCTTGTAAGTCAAGTGATTGTTTCCCCCAAGGTATAGTACTTCTCTGGAATATTGTACATGCCCAAGACATAAGAAAATCCAACTTGCAATGATATATGTTAGTATGGATCAGAAAGATAATATTGTTGTCCCTAATTTGCAGCATTAGATGGCAGTTTATATCAGCAAGTAAGACATTCAAATCAACCTGTAAAGTGTGAGATCAATCAACAATATTATCAATGATTATGGCAATCAATTATGATTGAAAAATGGCACTTTAAGGATGAATAAAGAAAGTTGTCATAACATGTTTTTTTGCAGAAAATTGAAGCCTTATGGATGTATAATTAATTAAATTTTATCATCAAATTACACCATCAAAATATGCCAACAATTATCCCAAACGATGCACCCTAATTAGTAGAGTAAATGAGTAAAATTTTGGAGCTAGTCTAGGGTTAGTTTAGGAGTTATGGTTAGTAGTTTATCTAGGTTAAATCAGCCCTAATGGTTGTA
>JZKD02S1674417.1:378126-388482 GCA_000966675.3 Picea glauca | reverse complement strand
TCCCTTTTTCTTATTTGCATGTATAAGAGAAAAACTTCTTATTCAAAACTCACCACCACCATGTATAAGGTTTGAATGCACTTTTATTTTTAAATGCTCAAAAAACTAAAAGGCACTTATGCATGCAAGCTCTCTCACCACGCATGCATTCAAAACTTCACTCACCATTATGCATGCAATCTCTCTCACCACGCATGCATTCGATCTCAAAAACTCATGCATTCAATATTTGTTGTCAAACTCCACGCTCCTCCTCGAAATGATATGCAGTCGGCTCATGCAAGTGCTTTCATGCTTCACTGGCCTGCCGGGAGTTCGCACCTCTCAAGCTCTGATACCAAGATAAAATATACAAACCAAACACACAGTGAGGCTACACTCACTTCTGTATTATTCAATGAAGATGGATTACTTCTTTATATAGGAAAAGTCTCTCCCGAGTCGGTTACATGCAAACCAAATACAACTAGACTCTTAACTAAGAACTGACTCTTAACACACCTACAACTGACTCTCACAACTGAAGCTTATAACTAGTGCTTATAACTGGCGCTTACAACTGGCGCTTTCTCCATTATTTCCAAGTGCTTCTCTGCTTCAGAACTGTATGATAAGGTAAAATCCATGCATGTCTCTTGAATAAATGCATAGCGATCTAAAATATGTATTAACGTTGTAGAATTAGCCAATCCACATAGAAAATTGGAGGCATTCACAAGGACATATTGTTCTAGAGAAGCCAAAACTTGGTTTTCATCTGCAAATCTATCTCCATACAGATAACTTGCATACAAAGTTGAGATGATAGCATATTGACTGCAAAGAAGCTCAGAGTTAGAGGAGATTTTTTGCCCGAGAAAAAAGAGTAAATCAACATGATCTGAAGGTAAATTACTGGAGGCCTCTCGAACAGTCTCTCCCAACCCGTTTCCAACAAGCTGGTCAATAAGCAAACTGAAAATAAGGAAAATGCCATTCCTCACATCATTTGCTGGAAAACGGGCTAAAGACTCAAATGAGAAACTGAACCATGATGAAACAACTAATTTTTCTACAAGATTGGTGGTTTGAACTATGGATGACTCGTGAAGAATGCAACAAAATGTCTTAAGAAATGCATGTGTTGTTTCTTCATTTTCACTCTCCTAGTAACTGAAGGAAGCAGGTGAATTTCACATATTTCTAGAAGGCTTGCCTTGGCTATTTCTATATCTGAGTCTTCTCTATCACTTACTGTAAATATAAATGCCTCTCTAAAGAAATCAAAAGGGAATGTAACATGTTCTCTTCATGTTTACTTTCTGAAGCAGATGAAATCACATTCTTTAACACTTCATGGATCGAACTCACAGCAAATCCTTTGATGGCATGGCATGAAGGTGTCTTCAGTAAGAATACAAAGGCTGAACATGCTGCACTAAATTCATTTGATGACATACCAACATCACCAACAACATGTTGATCTAGATTTTTAGTTAATATTAATAGAAAGTCCTCTGCTTGAGCTATAGAAATAATGCCTGGACAGTTCGATAGACATGTTGAATTAGTAATAATGTGTCTGTTTGAACAGGATGAAGGTATATTTTTTCTGCATAGCCAAGAACTCTGATTACTGTTGGAAATCCTACGGAAAATCATTGTGTGAATGTTGGTTCTGCCATTGATAATAAGCTCAGGTTACGGATGCACCATATGACCAAAGGCTCCATGTTGTCTTAATATCTCAAAGATATAGTCCATAGTTCCTTCTTCTATGAGAACACATAGCTCTTTTGTGATGTCTGCCATTTCAGTTTGACAAGCATAATATATTAATTCTAGAGTGTTAATCTGAACTTGGACATCTGAGGAGAGCAATGGCCCTTTGACAGCTTCAGCAAAAGTTCTGGCAAAAGAGTCGGCAATGCTTTCCTGTGACCATGTCATTCCTACAACATGTTTTGTTTCCATGGAATTCCCTTCTTCATCGAGATTTTCCAAGGAGATGATGAAGACCTCCTGCTTGGCCAGCATTGTCAGAAAAGATAAACAATTTGTTCTGAGCTCGTCTCTTTCAGTCTTCATGAGAGATTTTACAGCTAGATATATTAATCATGGACAAAAAGGTAGCAATTTCTCTAGTCCATCTTCAAGATTCAGGAACTTATATAGCACAAACAGTATCTCACCACATACATCATCATTGTTTTTTATAATCATAAAATACTCCTGAATGATAAGATATCCCAAAGACATCTTCCTTGAAAGTGTAGCAACAACTCAGTGAGAGCACACAAGACTTTGCGCAAGCAATTGCGAAATGAGAGGGGGCCTGGCAATGCTTTGTCAGCTAAGTATTGTTGACAAAAATCATTGTCAACAGAGGGTACTGAAAATGTTTGATTTCTGAATCAAGGAGATTCTCTTCAATGTCAATATTGAACTCTTTATCCTTTGCCAATGATGTGGGATTTTTATCTTTGAGAATGTATCGGAAATTCCCTTCAAAAGCATTCATGTAAAGGAGGCGAACTGATGATATTGTAGGGAGGTAATATATTGGAATTTGATTGTACAACCTATCTGATCCAAGTGGATATTGGTGGTCACCCACCTATTCCAACTTGCTCCTCTTATCAGTTTTTAGTTCAGCACGTTCTTTTGTACTTCTTTTTAATTGGGGATTCTACACTTCTGGGGTTGTCTGAAGTCCTACACATCTTCCAGGTGGATATTGGTGGCTGCCCACCTAATCCAACTGGCTTATTTTGGAAGTTTTCATGTCAACACATCTTTTTGTACTTCTAGGGTTGTTTTGAGGCCCTAAATAGTTTTTTTTTGGCACGCCATAGTTGAACTAGAGATAAAGTCACATTTTGACAGCATAATGTGTATTTCTCAAAAATACCTTTCCAACGGGCTATCACGTGCCTAAAACGGAGATCGTATACAAAAGTTACGACCCCAAGAAGTTAATGTACTAACTTACCCAAACAAGGCCCACATAACTTTTGGTGTTTCATCTCCTAGGGTTATGTTTTTGGATGTCTAGGGTTTTGGCATTCATGTTTATCATAAAAATGTCTTCAAATCCTCATTGTAATCATGTTCTTGTGAATGAGCATAGTTGTCACATCTCTTCTCAGAGATAAAGTTGTCACCATTCTAGCAAGTCTTGCACTATGTATTTTTACAATCTCTTTACAATTCTTTCATTAATAGAAATCAAGTATTGTTGTATTTCTTTGTTTCTTGCAATTTTCATGAGTATTTCATTGTAATATCTCTGCTTTCATTTCATTCTGAAAATAATCCGGATCACTATCAAATCTAGAAATGAATTAATTTATTGTTTCATTCTCCTTTTTCTTTAATTGATTGAACTGAGTCCCAAGTGTCCCACCATCTTCTTTTCTCGACCATTTACTCTTGAATAAGTTGGAAAAACCATCATAGGACATGATATGATTATCAGGGAGTCCTTTGAACCAATCAAGGGCTTCTTCAGTCAATGATGAAGAAAATAACCTCATGGCCACATCTTCATGTTCATTACCTGTATTGTCCATGTCCTGGCCCATGACATAAATGCGGCCTTCAGCAGTTATCACATTGTTTCTTGGGAACTTTGGCAACCATTTTTTGACTTTTGTTGGCATTTTGTTTGGGTAAACTTGGATATTTTCCATGTTAAGGGGTTTGTAGAGGTCCCTTTCCCAAGGGTGAGCCATTGGAACAAGAGGGAGGGTATTATGGAAAAGGGTTTTAGCAATGGGAGACTTGAGAGGAGGCCTTCTTTGGTAAACCTTAGAAGGCTTGAACCTCCCAAGGGGAAAAGGCTAGGGGAAAGAAGGATTTTAGGAAGGTGAAGTCGCCAGATGATTTTCNCCAAGTGTCCCACCATCTTCTTTTCTCGACCATTTACTCTTGAATAAGTTGGAAAAACCATCATAGGACATGATATGATTATCAGGGAGTCCTTTGAACCAATCAAGGGCTTCTTTAGTCAATGATGAAGAAAATAACCTCATGGCCACATCTTCATGTTCATTACCTGCATTGTCCATGTCCTGGCCCATGACATAAATGTGGCCTTCAGCAGTTATCACATTGTTTCTTGGGAACTTTGGCAACCATTTGTTGACTTTTGTTGGCATTTTGTTTGGGTAAACTTGGATATTTTCCATGTTAAGGGGTTTGTAGAGGTCCCTTGCCCAAGGGCGAGCCATTGGAACAAGAGGGAGGGTATTATGGAAAAGGGTTTTAGCAACGGGAGACTTGAGAGGAGGCCTTCTTTGGTAAACCTTAGAAGGCTTGAACCTCCCAGGGGGAAAAGGCTAGGGGAAAGAAGGATTTTAGGAAGGTGGAGTTGCCAGATGAGTTTCAAGATGATCTCATCAAGGAAAAAGGAAAGGGAACGTCTCTTAGGTGGAGTCACCAGGCAAGCTAAGGGAAAGGCTTTGGGATAGATTCTGAAAGTGTCGTTAGCGTACGAAGAAGATTCAAAATATTCCACGACAGTGACGCCAAAATGTTATAGTGCAATTTGTAGGTTGGGAAAATCCTGAACCAACCACAAAGCAAGTGCTACAACTTGGTAATCCTACACCCAATGTCACCTCGATGTAGGTCCCACACTTCAAGGGTGACTAGGTCACTCTAGGGATGTGATCCCGGTGACCCTAGGGGGATTGAGATGGAGATGGAGAGAAATGGAAGTGAAACCCCTAGATTTCAAGTCTAAGTGGAGTGAAAAGTGGTAAGATATGCCTTGTAAGTCAAGTGATTTTTTCCCCAAAGGTATAGCTTCTTCAGATGATTGTACCTACCCGAGACACAAGAAAATCCAACTTGCAATGATATTTGTTAGTGTGGATTAGGAAGTTAAGCTTGTTGTCCCTAATTTTCAGAAGTAAATGAAAGTTTATATCAGCAAGTAATAAATTCAAATCAGCATGTAAAGAGTGAGATCAATCAACAATATTATCAATGAGTATGGCAATCAATTATGACTGAAAAATGGCGCTTTAAGGATAAATAAAGCAAGTTGTTATAACATGTTTTTTCTGCAGACAATTGCAGCCTTATGGATGTAGAATTCATTCACTTTTATCAGCAAATTGAACCATCAAAATATGCCAACAAGTATCCCAAAATATGCACCCTAATTAGTAGAGTAAATGAGCAAAATTTAGGAGCTAGTCTAGGGTTAGTTTAGGAGTTATGGTTAGTAGTTTGTCTAGGTTAGATCAGCTCTAATGGCTATAGGTTAGGGTTTGTAACAACAAGTAAAGTATTGGGAGAGAGGGGACACCCTAGTAGGGGAAGACTCCTCTCAATGAGGAAACCAACTTCAAGCAAGAGACCTTTCAAAATATAAATATTCATGTTTCCCAAAGCAATGATTTTATATCTCCAATGCAAAAAGTATATGACTAGTGCCTTTAATATTGGGTTAATGGAGTCAAATAAAGAAAGAGCTAGAGAAGCTGCATGCTTGGGGGTGTAATCCCTTTTACTTCCCAAGTCAAGTTTCTTTAGCTAGGGTTTAAGCTAAGAGGGTGTTTGTCCTTATACTTCTCTTAGAAAACCCTTGTTTAACCAATAACATGAAGCATTAAATGATGAAGACTATGGTGTGGATGTATGCCCTTATACTTCCCACATAGCTCCTAGCACAACAATCATTGACTTGAAAATAATGATAGCATAAGAGTAAAATATCATACCAAAATCAAGAAAGATGCCAAGATAATCCACCATAAAAGCTAGAAAGCATTCATCCAAAGCTNCCAAGTGTCCCACCATCTTCTTTTCTCGACCATTTACTCTTGAATAAGTTGGAAAAACCATCATAGGACATGATATGATTATCAGGGAGTCCTTTGAACCAATCAAGGGCTTCTTCAGTCAATGATGAAGAAAATAACCTCATGGCCACATCTTCATGTTCATTACCTGTATTGTCCATGTCCTGGCCCATGACATAAATGCGGCCTTCAGCAGTTATCACATTGTTTCTTGGGAACTTTGGCAACCATTTTTTGACTTTTGTTGGCATTTTGTTTGGGTAAACTTGGATATTTTCCATGTTAAGGGGTTTGTAGAGGTCCCTTTCCCAAGGGTGAGCCATTGGAACAAGAGGGAGGGTATTATGGAAAAGGGTTTTAGCAATGGGAGACTTGAGAGGAGGCCTTCTTTGGTAAACCTTAGAAGGCTTGAACCTCCCAAGGGGAAAAGGCTAGGGGAAAGAAGGATTTTAGGAAGGTGAAGTCGCCAGATGATTTTCAAGATGATCTCATCAAGGAAAAAGGAAAGGGAATGTCTCTTAGGTGGAGTCACCAGGCAAGCTAAGGGAAAGGCTTTGGGATAGCTTCTGAAAGTGTCGTTAGCATATGAAGAAGATTCAAAATATTCCCCGGCAGAGACGCCAAAATGTTATAGTGAAAGTTGTAGGTTGGGAAAATCATGAACCAACCACAAAGCAAGTGCTACAACTTGGTAATCCTACACCCAATGTCACCTCAATGTAGGTCCCACACTTCAAGGGTGACTAGGTCACTCTAGGGATGTGATCCCGGTGACCCTAGGGGGATTGAGATGGAGATGGAGAGAAATGGAAGTGAAACCCCTAGAGTTCAAGTCTAAGTGGAGTGAAAAGTGGGAAGAGATTCCCTGTAAGTCAAGTGATTTTTTCCCCAAAGGTATAGCTTCTTCAGATGATAGTACCTACCCGAGACACAAGAAAATCCAACTTGCAATGATATATGTTAGTGTGGAGTAGGAATTTAAGCTTGTTGTCCCTAATTTTCAGAAGTAAATGAAAGTTTATATCAGAAAGTAAGACATTCAAATCAGCATGTAAAGCGTGAGATCAATCAACAATATTATCAATGAGTATGGCAATCAATTATGACTGAAAAATGGCGCTTTAAGGCTAAATAAAGCAAGTTGTTATAACATGTGTTTTCTGCAGACAATTTCAGCCTTATGGCTGTAGAATTCATTCACGTTTATCAGCAAATTGAACCATCAAAATATGCCAACAATTATCCCAAAATATGCACCCTAATTAGTAGAGTAAATGAGCAAAATTTAGGAGCTAGTCTAGGGTTAGTTTAGGAGTTATGGTTAGTAGTTTATCTAGGTTAGATCAGCCCTAATGGCTATAGGTTAGGGTTTGTAACAACAAGTAAAGTATTGGGAGAGAGGGGACACCCTAGTAGGGGAAGACTCCTCTCAATGAGGAAACCAACTTTAAGCAAGAGACCTTTCAAAAGATAAGTATTCATGTTTCCCAAGGCAATGATTTTATATCTCCAATGCAAAAAGTATATGACTAGTGCCTTTAATATTGGGTTAATGGAGTCAAATAAAGAAAGAGCTAGAGAATTTGCATGCTTGGGGGTGTAATCCCTTTTACTTCCCAAGTCAAGTTTCTTTAGCTAGGGTTTAAGCTAAGAGGGTGTATGCCCTTATACTTCTCTTAGAAAACCCTTGTTTAACCAATAACATGAAGCATTAAATGATGAAGACTATGGTGGGGATGTATGCCCTTATACTTCCCACATAGATCCTACCACAACAATCATTGACTTGAAAATAATGATAGCATAAGAGTAAAATATCATACCAAAATCAAGAAAGATGCCAAGATAATCCACCATAAAAGCTAGAAAGCATTCATCCAAAGCTAGTGCCTCAATCCTCCATCAACCATTCATCAAGATAGCCATAAAAAAGTGCATAAGAGACAAATAGAGCCAAAGATAGTGAAAATTTCAGACCAATACTTCTCACAAATGAGGGAGAATTATGTCCAAATGAGATCTTATGATCTCTTATTTATACAAAATGTCACTAAGGTGAATTGTCCATAAATTAAGGCATAAAACACTCGAATATGGGTCAAAAAACCTAATCTTACCCCCTTTAACAAAGTAATATTAAACAATTCATTTAAAGTTTCACTTTTGCACAAATAAACCCTAATTTTACATGGATGTCTCCCCTTTAGGGGACATTTTGCCACTTTGAAGAAGTCGTTGGTGTTGGAGAAGCATGGGTAGGCCTCCAAAGGCCACATGTCAAGCATCTATACAATCTCATCATGGTGAATACCCTCTTCTCCTCAAAACATCCATGTGTCAATGAGTGGCACCTCACCACCAAGCCCTAACCCCTCTAGGTGATGTCATGCCTCTAGAAGTGATGTTTTGTCTCTCTTGGGAAAAACATTTGGCATGTGGGGGCTAGACTATGTCGTCCAAATCATCATCAAGGCCTTTCAAGTCTAATCTTTCTCATCTGGCATGTGGTCCCTTGGCATCCAACTTGTGGGCTTGCATCCCCATGGAAGCCCAAGCTAGGATTGTTCTCCCAAAATTGCCCACCAACTAGGTCCTACAAAGACAAATGAGAACGCCCTCCAAGGATCTCAAATCCTAACATCATGATAAGTGAATCCAGTCAATAACTGATCCATCTAAGCATTGCATCAAATATCACTATATCAAACAATTAATTTCTCAAAGACACTATGTGACTTGTCAAGCTTGAATATGGGAGGGTTGACAAGGTGTCCTATTGGGTAGATCTTGCCTTAGGTCAAGGAGAGCTTCTAAGATATCCCTATCTAACCCATGTAAAGTGGATGAAGTGTTTATGGTCAAGAATCAATGGGAATAGGGCTCATGACATACAAGGGGTCATAGTGTCTCATTCATGGGTACCTTTGTATAGAGTGTGTGGTACCTTCGTCCACAATCCACTTTTTCCAAGCCCATCAATTGCCTTTTATCTTTCTTTCTTTGTATTTTATTTCAATATAACATAAAGAGAGGTTGAAGGTCACTGCCCTGGCATGGTGAAAAGATGATGAAATGTCACCCACAAACACCTAGTGGAAATGATAAGGTTGATTTGTGATGAGACCCCTTTTCTCTCAGCCATGCAACTGAGATCCATTACCCTGGTTTGGTGACCAAATGATGGAAATGTCATACCACTAGATATTCATGGACGTGATAGGTCGGCTCGTGATGAGACCTCGTATCCTTCAACTAACCTTTTAATCATTATTTATTATATTGTGGGTCCCCTTTAGTCAAATATAAGTGTTTCAATAATTTCTTGGGTGATCCTTGGGAGATGCATCTGGAATACTTAAACAAGGCTTTTATCTTTTACCCAACATCAACCCCTTTGGGCCTTCGACCCCTTCTTCCCATAGAATGAGGGACAACCCCTTCTTGGGTCAATACACCCTAAAATCCCAAGAGATAACGAAATGGAGGGGAATAATGATGGAAAGTGGTAAGTATGGTCTGGAATTGTACGATAGCTCTTTAAGGGAGTTCCTAGTAGAAAACCCATCCCCAAGGAAAACCACTTACTAGGGAAGAACGTCAAACACCAAGGTGAAGCAGGGAAAAAGGCATAATATCCAAGCATATATCATGAAATCTAGAGAAATCTAAGATACAACATACTTAATTGGCTTAAATATTGAAATGATGCTCACCATAATATTGACTTGTACCTCATGGAGCAAGGCTCACTGCCTTCTGGAAGCTAGCTGATGTGGTGGATTCCATATGGAAATATGTGACCATCTATGGTGGTGATATGAATTTACATCTATGCAAAGGGGCATTGTTGGTCATGTAGTCTCTCGGAGCTTCATATCTGCAACCTCAGGGCCTCGAGACATAATCTCCTTATTTATCCACAAAATGGGGATAACAGGACCAATACCCGTATGTAGTGCACCCATATTTTCTACAATTGTTCAAGAGGTTTTGGAATTTTATAACATGACTGGAGAAGACCAAGAGGACAAAGACCATATAAATTTGCAACAGATAGAAACCAAAGGAGATCGTGCAGTAGAGGGTCTCGAACTTGAATTTTTCATATATGCAAGGACATTGAGAATCTGCAAGGTGTATATTGGTATGAAGGATAATCCCAAGTTCGCAAATTGTTGCATTATGTTTTCATTGATCTCAAAGAGTTGATGTCTTGTCATAGTATCATTGATGTATTGATTGATGACCTATATTGTTATAGATGCAATTGATGTCAAAGATGTCAAGTGGTGGCATAATGATGTATTGTCATGGATTGATGTATAGACATGATGATGTAAAGGTTGGTCATTGTTGTCTTTTCATGGCTGATAGGAAGTACTAAATGGATGAAATCCAAAGTGGTCCCCTTATCGTGAAATCCCTCATGGGAAGACACTTTGTGAAGTCCAAATGGTTAAGTGGTTGAGTAATCATAGATGTGTGGTTAAGGAACCCAAGGATGGATTGTGGAACATTGTAATGAAGATCCATGAATTTGTAAGTGAGACTACTCTAGATGGAT
>JZKD02S1674417.1:353077-366572 GCA_000966675.3 Picea glauca | reverse complement strand
AAGAAGCCCTTGATTGGTTCAAAGGACTCCCTGATAATCATATCATGTCCTATGATGGTTTTTCCAACTTATTCAAGAGTAAATGGTCGAGAAAAGAAGATGGTGGGACACTTGGGACTCAGTTCAATCAATTAAAGAAAAAGGAGAATGAAACAATAAATTAATTCATTTCTAGATTTGATAGTGATCCGGATTATTTTCAGAATGAAATGAAAGCAGAGATATTACAATGAAATACTCATGAAAATTGCAAGAAACAAAGAAATACAACAATACTTGATTTCTATTAATGAAAGAATTGTAAAGAGATTGTAAAAATACATAGTGCAAGACTTGCTAGAATGGTGACAACTTTATCTCTGAGAAGAGATGTGACAACTATGCTCATTCACAAGAACATGATTACAATGAGGATTTGAAGACATTTTTATGATAAACATGAATGCCAAAACCCTAGACATCCAAAAACATAACCCTAGGAGATGAAACACCAAAAGTTATGTGGGCCTTGTTTGGGTAAGTTAGTACATTAACTTCTTGGGGTCGTAACTTTTGTATACGATCTCCGTTTTAGGCACGTGATAGCCCGTTGGAAAGGTATTTTTGAGAAATACACATTATGCTGTCAAAATGTGACTTTATCTCTAGTTCAACTATGGCGTGCCAAAAAAAAACTATTTAGGGCCTCAAAACAACCCTAGAAGTACAAAAAGATGTGTTGACATGAAAACTTCCAAAATAAGCCAGTTGGATTAGGTGGGCAGCCACCAATATCCACCTGGAAGATGTGTAGGACTTCAGACAACCCCAGAAGTGTAGAATCCCCAATTAAAAAGAAGTACAAAAGAACGTGCTGAACTAAAAACTGATAAGAGGAGCAAGTTGGAATAGGTGGGTGACCACCAATATCCACTTGGATCAGATAGGTTGTACAATCAAATTCCAATATATTACCTCCCTACAATATCATCAGTTCGCCTCCTTTACATGAATGCTTTTGAAGGGAATTTCCGATACATTCTCAAAGATAAAAATCCCACATCATTGGCAAAGGATAAAGAGTTCAATATTGACATTGAAGAGAATCTCCTTGATTCAGAAATCAAACATTTTCAGTACCCTCTGTTGACAATGATTTTTGTCAACAATACTTAGCTGACAAAGCATTGCCAGGCCCCCTCTCATTTCGCAATTGCTTGCGCAAAGTCTTGTGTGCTCTCACTGAGTTGTTGCTACACTTTCAAGGAAGATGTCTTTGGGATATCTTATCATTCAGGAGTATTTTATGATTATAAAAAACAATGATGATGTATGTGGTGAGATACTGTTTGTGCTATATAAGTTCCTGAATCTTGAAGATGGACTAGAGAAATTGCTACCTTTTTGTCCATGATTAATATATCTAGCTGTAAAATCTCTCATGAAGACTGAAAGAGACGAGCTCAGAACAAATTGTTTATCTTTTCTGACAATGCTGGCCAAGCAGGAGGTCTTCATCATCTCCTTGGAAAATCTCGATGAAGAAGGGAATTCCATGGAAACAAAACATGTTGTAGGAATGACATGGTCACAGGAAAGCATTGCCGACTCTTTTGCCAGAACTTTTGCTGAAGCTGTCAAAGGGCCATTGCTCTCCTCAGATGTCCAAGTTCAGATTAACACTCTAGAATTAATATATTATGCTTGTCAAACTGAAATGGCAGACATCACAAAAGAGCTATGTGTTCTCATAGAAGAAGGAACTATGGACTATATCTTTGAGATATTAAGACAACATGGAGCCTTTGGTCATATGGTGCATCCGTAACCTGAGCTTATTATCAATGGCAAAACCAACATTCACACAACGATTTTCCATAGGATTTCCAACAGTAATCAGAGTTCTTGGCTATGCAACAGAAATATACCTTCATCCTGTTCAAACAGACACATTACTGCTAATTTCAACATGTCCATTGAACTGTCCAGGCATTATTTCTACAGCTCAAGTAGAGGACTTTATATTAATATTAACTAAAAATATAGATCAACATGTTGTTGGTGCTGTTGGTATGTCATCAAATGAATTTAGTGCAACATGTTTAGCCTTTGTATTCTTACTGAAGACACCTTCGTGCCGTGCCATCAAAGGATTCACTGTGAGTTTGATCCATGAAGTGTTAAAGAATGTGATTTCATCTGCTTCAGAAAGTAAACATGAAGAGAACATGTTACATTCCCTTTTGATTTCTTCAGAGAAGCATTCATATTTACAGTAAGTGATAGAGAAGACTCAGATATAGAAATAGCCAAGGCAAGCCTTCTAGAAATATGTGAAATTCACCTGCTTCCTTCAGTTACCAGGAGAGTGAAAATGAAGAAACAACACATGCATTTCTTAAGACATTTTGTTGCATTCTTCACGAGTCATCCGTAGTTCAAACCACCAATCTTGCAAAAAAATTAGTTGTTTCATCATGGTTCAGTTTCTCATTTGAGTCTTTAGCCCGTTTTCCAGCAAATGATGTGAGGAATGGCATTTTCCTTATTTTTAGTTTGCTTATTGACCAACTTGTTGGAAATGGGTTGGGAGAGACTGTTCGAGAGGCCTCCAGTAATTTACCTTCAGATCATGTTGATTTACTCTTTTTTCTCAGGCAAAAAATCTCCTCTAACTCTGAGCTCCTTTGTAGTCAATCTACTATCATCTCAACCTTGTATGCAAGTTATCTGTATGGAGATAGATTTGCAGATGACAACCAAGTTTTGGCTTCTCTAGAACAATATGTCCTTGTGAATGCCTCCAATTTTTTATGTGGATTGGCTAATTCTACAACGTTAATACATATTTTAGATCGCTATACATTTATTCGAGAGACATGCACGGATTTTACCTTATCATACAGTTCTGAAGCAGAGAAGCACTTGGAAATAATGGAGAAAGTGCCAGTTGTAAGCGCCAGTTATAAGCACCATTTATAAGCTTCAGTTGTGAGAGTCAGTTGTGAGATTCAGTTGTAGGCATGTTAAGAGTCAGTTCTTAGTTAAGAGTCTAGTTGTCTTTGGTTTGCATGTAACCAACTCGGGAGAGTCTTTTCCTATATAAAGATGTAATCCATCTTCATTGAATAATACAGAAGTGAGCGTAGCCTCACTGTGTGTTTGGTTCGTATATTTTATCTTGGTATCATAGCTTGAGAGGTGCGGACTCCTGGTAGGCCAGTGAAGCATGAAAGCACTTGCATGAGCCGGTTGTTTATCATTTCAAGGAGGAGCGTGGAGTTTGACAACAAATATTGAATGCGTGAGTTTTTGAGATCGAATGCATGCGTGGTGAGAGAGCTTGCATGCATAAGTGTCTTTTAGTTTTTTGAGCATTTAAAAATAAAAGTGCATTCAAAACTTATACATGGTGGTGGTGAGTTTTGAATAAGAAGTTTTTCTCTTATACATTCAAATAAGAAAAAGGGAGTTATTCATTTTTTATTATTATTAAAAGTGGATAAAGCGTATGCATGTGGAGTTTAAAACTTTATATGGACTATAAAGAAGTTTATTAAGGAGGGTAAGAGATTTAAGAAATTGTGAAGTGGTTTTTTATTCAAAGTGGGCTTTATTTTGAAGTATAAGTGGATATTAAAGTTTATTCAAGAGAATATTATTTGTGAGATTTTATGTGTGAAAGTTGAGAGCCGAGATTGAGTCGGATTGGTGGTATCCGAAGGTAGAGCGACAAAAAATTGCATATCCTTGGTGATTTTCTTGCAGAGACTAAATTGCAGCGATGGTGAATCCGCTGGCAGAGACCTACCTCAATGAAGCCAACAAGTTAGATGGCTCGAATTTCATTAACTGGAAATTCAAGATGCAGACGCTCATGGAGGGCTATGGTGTCTGGAACATTNGCTTTATTTTGAAGTATAAGTGGATATTAAAGTTTATTCAAGAGAATATTATTTGTGAGATTTTGTGTGTGAAAGTTGAGAGCCGAGATTGAGTCGGATTGGTGGTATCCGAAGGTAGAGAGACAAAAAATTGCATATCCTTGGTGATTTTCTTACAGAGACTAAATTGCAGTGATGGCGAATTCACTGGAAGGGACCTACCTCAATGAAGCCAACAAGTTAGATGGATCGAATTTCATTAACTGGAAATTCAAGATGTAGACACTCATGGAGGGCTATGGTGTCTGGAACATTGCGAAGGGAACTGAACTGAAACCTGATGCGACTGCCGGTACAACTGCAGCACAGATCCAAGATTGGGAGAAGCGCGAAAACAAGGCAAAGGTATTGTTGCGCATGTCTGTTAAAGATAGCATAATTCCACATATTAGAGACACTACAACTTTTGCTGCAACATGGACATCTCTTAAAGCATTGTATGAAACTAGCAACACAAATCGTATTTTGTTCCTGAAAACTAAATTGCTAGGCATTAAGATGGATGGAAATGAATCTGTTAGTTCATTTTTTGGTCGCATTAAAGAGGTGAAAGACAAGCTATTAAATATAGGGGAAACTGTGTCCAACACTGATCTAGTGACTATTACCTTAAATGGTATGCTAAAAGATTATCATATGTTCATAACAGGTCTTGCAGCAAGGGAGAAACCTCCTACGTTTGAAGAACTGACATGTATTTTGCTGCAAGAGGAAGAGAGGCGTGGGAATCTGAAGCCTCCGAGTAAAGATTTGGCACTGTGGTCGAATAATAGATCTGCGAGAGGGAGATCATGAGTAAGAGGCATAGGAGGTAGTTCATGGCAGAGAGGCAGTTCATGGCAGAGAGGCAGTTCATCGCAGAGAAGACAATCTTCAAATCAAGGTATGCAATCTGATAGGAATGAGTCAAAGAGTTGCTTTTATTGTGGTCGACCTGGACATATGGTTAAAGACTATCATAAGAAGAAAAGTGATGAGGCTAGGAGTAAACCTAGAACACATTCAGGTCATTATGCAGAAAAATCTTCAAATCAAGATCACAGATTATTTATTGCTAGTGATGATATTGATNGTTGTAGGCGTGTTAAGAGTCAGTTCTTAGTTAAGAGTCTAGTTGTCTTTGGTTTGCATGTAACCGACTCGGGAGAGTCTTTTCCTATATAAAGATGTAATCCATCTTCATTGAATAATACAGAAGTGAGAATAGCCTCACCGTGTGTTTGGTTCATATATTTTATCTGAAGCTGCTTCTAGGAATTATAACAAAGTGTAGTTGCGATTTCTTGTCTGCCAGGATGCCTAAGGCAGTCTTGAGATGGTTGTTCCGTCAAAACAAGATCAAATAATTTCTTATGGCACATATTCTCAATTTGTGTAGATGTATCTGTAATGTCAAAAAATATAATGAACTGGGACTTGAAAGAGAATATGCTTTGCACAACAGAAACGGTAACTGTCTTCACGTCAATATCAGTGAACTTGTGGAATCAATAGAGAAAGAATATTGTGGTACATATTTATTTGTATCATTTCTCAACCAGATGGTAGATAGACACGCAGAAGATGATTTGAGGGCACAATTGCATCTATTAATGAGAATGATTAAAATCTGTCTAGGTGCTTCAAATCGCTTCCATGCAAATGGAGGACTTATACTTTCAATATTTCTTTTTCATAGATGATTTACAACACAATCAATCTTTTCCTTCAAACATATGCACCAATAACTATGGTTCTGTTACAATAAAAATCCGTTGCCGCCAATTATGCCAACTACTTTAGTTTTTCTTAGGCTCTTGGTAAGGTCAATGTAACACAAACATTTTTGGAGAACTTTTCTAGTGACCTGATCTGCTTTTGGCTTGATCGTTTGCACTACTAGGTAATCATCATGGACAACAAATTAGTGGCTTTCGATGGCCCTATGGTCCCGTGGCAATCATAACACCATTCAATTTTCGGTTGGAGATACCTCTCCTCCAGCTTATGGGTGCCCTCTACATGGGAAAAAAACCACTTTTAAAAGTTGATAGCAAGGTTAGAATATTAATGGAGCAAATGTTAAGGCTTCTTCATAAGTGTGGAATGCCTCTTAGAGATGTAGATTTTGTCAACTATGACGATAGCACCATGAATACACTTTTGCTAGAGGGAGATCCATGCATGACCCTTTTCATTGGAATTTCAGCCAAGGGTTGTTGAGAAACTTGCAGTTGATCTGAAAGGGCGAGTGGAATTAGAAGATGCAGGAATTGATTGGAAAATTCTTGGCCTTGATGTTCAGGAGGTTGACTATGTTGCACGGGTTTGTGACCATGATGCCTATGCATGTAGTGGACAAAAATGCTCTGCACAATCAATTCTATTCATGCATGAGAATTTGAACTCTGCCAATCTTGTACCCAAGTTGAAATCTCTTGCTGAGAGAAAGAAATTAGAATATTTAAAAGTCAGTGTTATTCTCATTGTAACAACGGAACACATTCTAGCACATGTGAAAAGGCTACTTGAGATTCCAGGAGAAAAATTGTTGTTTGGTGGAAATCGGCAATTGAAGACCAAGTTACTGACAAAGCACATCGAATTGGACAAATGCGTCCTGTAATTGTTTCCCGAATTATAGTTAAAGATATGGTTGCATCAACATTTGGGGAGGATGGAGCTGGTGGTCGTCAAACACGTCTTACAAACGAATGGCGCTGAAGTATGTTCGATTGATAATTTTACCAAATATAAAGGATCCATATATTATGAAACCGTTAGAAAACATGGAGAACATATTTTATCCATTATCAAATATATAAAAATCTCAAAATTTTGGGCTGCAGTTCGTTAAACGGTCTAACTGATTAAACCACCCAACAAACAATATAAAATCAGCAGCAACCAGCCAAAAGAAAAAAGGGAGATTTTTTCAGAGAGAAAATTTAGAGAGAGAAAACTTTGGCAGAAAATTTAGAGAGAGGTATGCTTCTTTTCATTCTTCTTTTACATATTCAACCGGGATTGACAGAATTGTTGGCAGTAGGGGGTCTTGTGAAGCAACGAAAAGATAAAGCGAGGATGATCTTGTTGGTTTCCATAAGGTGAATAGTTTACTTGTCAGTTTGTTGTATTCAAGCTCAATTTTATTCAACGCTAATTGGTTTCTGATATGCAGGTTTTCTCCTTGTGATTCATCACCATTGTTCCATTCCATCTTAACTCAGCTTTCTTTTTTATTTTCGCGCTTTGTCTTTCTATTGTAACCTTTTTCTAGAGTGGCTAAAGACCATATACCCAGCCCTAGTCTACTCAGAGACTTGTAGATTTCGAAAATTCAAGAATTTGTATGGGGAGTATTTTAAATGAAGATCAAATTCTTTTACACTCTAAAATTGTCTCTTCGTTATTTCTTTTTAAATTCTCAATTTTCCTCATCTCTATTAATCCAACACTTGAAAGTAAAAAAATAAAAGGAAAATAAATTAAAAAAAAATGAGCCATTACTATTGTAACATGATGTACATAAATTTTCCTCATTTTGATTATAGGCATAAGCTTTGTTACTTTCTTTTTTCCATTTGTTTTAGTTTTATTCATATTTTTACTTAAAGAAAATTAAAATGTCAACTCATCACACTGTTTTATGAATATTTTTGGTAGTTAATAAATTTCTTGTTTAATAAGGTTTTCTTGTAATTATTCCTTTTAATACTAGTTTCTCCTTGCACTTTAGTTTAGTTTTAGCTATTTCTTGATAATACAAAACAAAAGACTTGATACTTTTAGTCTTATTGTTTTCCTTTCTTTAAAGGTTTTATTTCTTCCAAGATTTAGTTTTGTTATTACAAAAGTATAAAATCATATATAAAAGTAAAAAAATTATAAATTGCAAAAAATCAAATATTGTTAAAAGGTAAAAATTACAAGGCTAAGGAACCCACACTTGGAATGTAGGTTAGAGGAGACTTAGCCTAGAGTTCGATGTGCCATATTNTACACTTGATTATGGTATTAAATATACTGATGCATCTAATGTTGAGTTGACAGGTTATTCAGATTCTGATTGGGCTGGCAATCTGGATGATCGAAGATCAACCACTGGATATGCGTTCATCATTGGATCTGGGGTTGTTTCATGGAGCAATAAAAAGCAGCCTACTGTATCTTTGTCTTCTATCGAAGCAGAATATAAAGCCTTGTGTGCAGCAACTTGTGAAGTTGTTTGGTTAAGAAGACTTCTTCAAGATGTTGGAGAAGAACAAAAGGAACCTACGATGATCAGATGTGGTAATCAAAGTTCAATCAATATTGCAAAGAATCTGATTTTTCATGCAAGGACAAAGCATGTTGAAGCTCAATATCATTTTGTTCGAGAAAAGTTGCAGTCAAATGAAATAACTTTTATGTATTGTAATACTAGTGAAAATGTTGCTGATATTTTCACTAAGCCTCTTGGAAAGATTAAGTTTGAACTGTTTAGGGAGATGTTAGGTGTAGAAGTCAATCCATTCTCCATTAAGGGGGAGACTTGGAAATAATGGAGAAAGCGCCAGTTGTAAGCGCCAGTTATAAGCACCGGTTATAAGCTTTAGTTGTGAGAGTCAGTTGTAGGCGTGTTAAGAGTCAGTTCTTAGTTAAGAGTCTAGTTGTCTTTGGTTTGCATGTAACCGACTCGGGAGAGTCTTTTCCTATATAAAGATGTATCCATCTTCATTGAATAATACAGAAGTGAGCGTAGCCTCACCGTGTGTTTGGTTCATATATTTTATCTGAAGTTGCTTCTAGGAATTATAACAGAGTGTAGTTGCGATTTCTTGTCACCCAGGATGCCTAAGGTAGTCTTGAGATGGTTGTTCCGTCAAAACGAGATCAAAGAATTTCTTATGGCACATATTCTCAATTTGTGTAGATGTATCTGTAATGTCAAAAAATATAATGAACTGGGACTTGAAAGAGAAGATGCTTTGCACAATAGAAGCGGTAACTGTCTTCACGCCAATATCAGTGAACTTGCGGAATCAATAGAGAAAGAAGATTGCGGTACAGATTTATTTGTATCATTTCTCAACTAGATGGTAGATAGACATGCAGAAGATGATTTGAGGGCACAATTGCATCTATTAATGAGAATGATTAAAATCTGTCTAGGTGCTTCAAATCACTTCCATGCAAATGGAGGACTTATACTTTCAAGATTTCTTTTTCATAGATGATTTACAACACGATCAATCTTTGCCTTCAAACATATGCACCAATAACTATGGTTCTGTTACAATAAAAATCCGTTGCCGCCAATTATGCCAACTACTTTAGTTTTTCTTAGGCTCTTGGTAAGGTCAATGTAACACAAACATTTTTGGAGAACTTTTCTAGTGACCTGATCTGCTTTTGGCTTGATCGTTTGCACTACTAGGTAATCATCATGGACAACAAATTAGTGGCTTTCGATGGCCCTATGGTCCCGTGGCAATCATAACACCATTCAATTTTCGGTTGGAGATACCTCTCCTCCAGCTTATGGGTGCCCTCTACATGGGAAAAAAACCACTTTTAAAAGTTGATAGCAAGGTTAGAATATTAATGGAGCAAATGTTAAGGCTTCTTCATAAGTGTGGAATGCCTCTTAGAGATGTAGATTTTGTCAACTATGACGATAGCACCATGAATACACTTTTGCTAGAGGGAGATCCATGCATGACCCTTTTCATTGGAATTTCAGCCAAGGGTTGTTGAGAAACTTGCAGTTGATCTGAAAGGGCGAGTGGAATTAGAAGATGCAGGAATTGATTGGAAAATTCTTGGCCTTGATGTTCAGGAGGTTGACTATGTTGCACGGGTTTGTGACCATGATGCCTATGCATGTAGTGGACAAAAATGCTCTGCACAATCAATTCTATTCATGCATGAGAATTTGAACTCTGCCAATCTTGTACCCAAGTTGAAATCTCTTGCTGAGAGAAAGAAATTAGAATATTTAAAAGTCAGTGTTATTCTCATTGTAACAACGGAACACATTCTAGCACATGTGAAAAGGCTACTTGAGATTCCAGGAGAAAAATTGTTGTTTGGTGGAAATCGGCAATTGAAGACCAAGTTACTGACAAAGCACATCGAATTGGACAAATGCGTCCTGTAATTGTTTCCCGAATTATAGTTAAAGATATGGTTGCATCAACATTTGGGGAGGATGGAGCTGGTGGTCGTCAAACACGTCTTACAAACGAATGGCGCTGAAGTATGTTCGATTGATAATTTTACCAAATATAAAGGATCCATATATTATGAAACCGTTAGAAAACATGGAGAACATATTTTATCCATTATCAAATATATAAAAATCTCAAAATTTTGGGCTGCAGTTCGTTAAACGGTCTAACTGATTAAACCACCCAACAAACAATATAAAATCAGCAGCAACCAGCCAAAAGAAAAAAGGGAGATTTTTTCAGAGAGAAAATTTAGAGAGAGAAAACTTTGGCAGAAAATTTAGAGAGAGGTATGCTTCTTTTCATTCTTCTTTTACATATTCAACCGGGATTGACAGAATTGTTGGCAGTAGGGGGTCTTGTGAAGCAACGAAAAGATAAAGCGAGGATGATCTTGTTGGTTTCCATAAGGTGAATAGTTTACTTGTCAGTTTGTTGTATTCAAGCTCAATTTTATTCAACGCTAATTGGTTTCTGATATGCAGGTTTTCTCCTTGTGATTCATCACCATTGTTCCATTCCATCTTAACTCAGCTTTCTTTTTTATTTTCGCGCTTTGTCTTTCTATTGTAACCTTTTTCTAGAGTGGCTAAAGACCATATACCCAGCCCTAGTCTACTCAGAGACTTGTAGATTTCGAAAATTCAAGAATTTGTATGGGGAGTATTTTAAATGAAGATCAAATTCTTTTACACTCTAAAATTGTCTCTTCGTTATTTCTTTTTAAATTCTCAATTTTCCTCATCTCTATTAATCCAACACTTGAAAGTAAAAAAATAAAAGGAAAATAAATTAAAAAAAAATGAGCCATTACTATTGTAACATGATGTACATAAATTTTCCTCATTTTGATTATAGGCATAAGCTTTGTTACTTTCTTTTTTCCATTTGTTTTAGTTTTATTCATATTTTTACTTAAAGAAAATTAAAATGTCAACTCATCACACTGTTTTATGAATATTTTTGGTAGTTAATAAATTTCTTGTTTAATAAGGTTTTCTTGTAATTATTCCTTTTAATACTAGTTTCTCCTTGCACTTTAGTTTAGTTTTAGCTATTTCTTGATAATACAAAACAAAAGACTTGATACTTTTAGTCTTATTGTTTTCCTTTCTTTAAAGGTTTTATTTCTTCCAAGATTTAGTTTTGTTATTACAAAAGTATAAAATCATATATAAAAGTAAAAAAATTATAAATTGCAAAAAATCAAATATTGTTAAAAGGTAAAAATTACAAGGCTAAGGAACCCACACTTGGAATGTAGGTTAGAGGAGACTTAGCCTAGAGTTCGATGTGCCATATTACTAGGGGATTTAAGATTAGGGTGGCATTCCCGTCTCTTCCCTTCTAGCCCCATGGGAGGTTGAAATGATGGCGTTGGGAACTCTCTAGTTCCTTGACATCAACACCCTCGTAACAAGACATAATCAAGGATGAAGGTTTCCAACAACAATGTTCCTAATCCGATTTCTCTCCTGACTCAGAAGATATAACAAATGAATACTCAATTTGTTCAATATACCAAATGAATACTCAGTTTGTTCAGGTGTAGAATCAACTTATGAACTGTATGACTATAGTGGAAAGAAATCAATCTGTTTCTAGACCCCAGTTTTCCAGACAACACAGAGATGCCACCGGTTGGAAACCAAGACCTCAACAAGAGGAAAAGGCCCTAGATACTTTGAAACCTGTTGGGACAATTGATATATAATATTGGCATCTCCCATGCCAAGAACCCCACAAGGAAGATGAGTGCCCCCGACAAAACGAAGATTATCCTGACGATATAAACTTCATGGTTTTCAATTTCAACGATGAACATGTTACCCAATAACATATCAATGAAGCCAGAAGAATAAGAGAAAGAGAGGGGAGACTCTGAGACTTAAATAAATTGACAGATGATTAGAAGAAGGAATTGAGGAGGAGGGAAATTATAACCTACAGAAGAAAAAATTCATTAACAAGGAAGATGAGTGCCCCCGACAAAACGAAGATTATCCTGACGATATAAACTTCATGGTTTTCAATTTCAACGATGAACATGTTACCCAATAACATATCAATGAAGCCAGAAGAATAAGAGAAAGAGAGGGGAGACTCTGAGACTTAAATAAATTGACAGATGATTAGAAGAAGGAATTGAGGAGGAGGGAAATTATAACCTACAGAAGAAAAAATTCATTAGTCCCTCCATCAGATCCTAATGCTGCTCTTCCATCAGCAGAAAAGGTGGCTCCACCACCTGTTAAAATTTTTCAGACCCCAACCCAGTTTCAGTCTCGCTGATTTTTCAGCCAAAGTTAAATGCCAAACCCAGTTTCAGCACTGTTTCAGCATATGTTATAGCACTATTTCAGCACTAGTTACAACATTGTTTCAACATATGTGTCAACACTGTTTCAACACTAGTTATAGCATTGTTTCAGCATATGTTTCAGCACTGTTTCAACACTAGTTACAACACTGTTTCAGCATATGTTTCAACACTATTTCAACATATGTTTCAACATTGTTTCAACACCGTTTCAGCATATAAAAACTTAACAGAAAATAAACTTCAGAGCTGAAACATGAGGATTCTGAACATCGTTTTCAACGCATAAATAAAATATCAGTAGTATGCAAAACTCAGAAAATATAGACACAAAGATTTTTGGTCTAACTTCGACCCTGGAAAAACCCACAAGGGGAAAACTAGTGAGAGAGGGCTTTTTATTATTTATGATCTTCTGAGAATTTTCTTTTACAACATATTCATCTTCAGAAATTTACACAAACTTATCTGGACATTCCTGTAGCTTTGCTCCACGATTTATGAACCAAAAATTTGTACAACTGTACGATTGTCCCAACAATTAATGCTGTACGGATTGTCTCGAAATTCGTGCCAAAACTCTGCTAAGGCTGCATGGAAAACCCAACATGAACAACTCCTTGTAAATCATGTTGTACGGCCCTAAAAATTCATTCCAAACTGTACAGACTGTATGGAAATACACTCAGAAATTTATTACAGCAGTTACCTCGATTTCTGTGCCAATAAATGTTGTATGACAACCTTGGAATGCATGCCAATACTCTCAAAAACTGCAGCTGCTATCCTCCTTGATTTCTATTCACATTAAATGTTGTACGACCTCCACAAAGCTATATGGTATAGCCTGTTATTCCTTGCTATCTGTTGCCTCGAAATCTGTGCTGCTCTTTACCTTGGGATGCGTGCTCTCCTTCAACAAATGTTGTCTCTTTTCTTTAGCTCAACCTCTCTCTTGCTCTCTCTTGTTCTCTCAACAAGAATGCTTGAACTACTCAAGAATGGGTGCGCCCTCTTGCCCTAGTCGACCTCATGAGGGAAGGTGAGGGGTTTTCTAATCT
>JZKD02S1674417.1:326005-345262 GCA_000966675.3 Picea glauca | reverse complement strand
ATGACACTTTTCAGATACTATACAATCGAGAGAAAGATGATAGACACGTGACAATCCTGATGGTCCTGATTATGCTAGCGAATGAGATTATGATGTGCTCCCACTAACCATTGAGTATGATCCATATGAGCTACCCTTTATGTAGGAGGATTCCATAGACATGCTTCTTCCATGGAAATATCAATACAAAGAGAAAATTTCAAAATACCATGGGAAGGAACCAGGGTCTATCCAATTTTTAAAGAAAGAAGATGAGAAACACGAATAAATTGTCAAAGAGATAGTCCACACAAAGATTGCATATGATGAGAATACACTTTACATTGATTTCAATGAAGGACGTCTTTTTCTCACATGGGATAGAAGAAAGGGCAAGCCCATATATGACCAGAAAGATAACAATTCATGTCTTGGCCCTTACATCATCATGAAGAAGTATGGCAAAGAAATGTACTATCTGACATCATTAGATGGGAGAAAGATGCCACTACTAGTAGATGGGTCTCTTCTCCAACCTCACATCTAGGTCACATGACTTCTTCAGGGCCTTTGCCCTAGGTAAGTAGGTAAGTCATTTTGATTCCCTGCATTTTCATCTTGATTGCTCATACTAGTTTAGATGCATTTCATTTTCATTTTTCTCTACTTTCATTATTGATTTCATGCTTAGCATAGAAATTTTTAAAAAAATGTCAAAATTTTCTTTTTCTAGTTTAGTTGGTTTTGATTATGATGATATGAGAACAAGGATGAGTAGGCCATCCTACACTTGATAGTTTGATGTTTCCTTGCAAGCACAGGTCTAGCAGGAGATGTTACGGTTCTCATGCACTCTATGATGATCACATGTCCCCAAGTAGGAGCCAAATGTTATCCCCATTTTGTGAATAACTAAGGATATTATGTCTTGAGGCCCTCAGGTTTCATATATGGATTGCCGAGAGACTACATGACCAAAAATACCCTTTTGCACAGATGGAAACCCCTCTCACCACCACAGATGGTCACAGATTTCCAGATGGAATCCACCACATCAGCTAGCTTCCAAAAGGTAGTGGGCCTTGCTCCATGAGGTACAAGTCAGTATTATGGTGAGCATCATTTCAATATTTAATCCAATTAAGTATGTTGTATCTTAGATTTCTCTACATTTCATGATATATGCTTGGACATTATGCCTTTTTCCCTGCTTCACCTTGGTGGTTGACGTTCTTCCCTAGTTAGTGGTTTTCCTTGGGGATGGTTTTGTTACTAGGAGCTCCCTTAAAGAGACATCATACCATTCCCGACCATACTTACCACTTTCCATCATTATTCCCTTCCATTTCCTTATCTCTTGGGATTTTAGGGTGTATTGAACGAAGAAGGGGTTGTCCCTCATTCTATGGGAGGAAGGGGCTAAAGGCCTAGAGGGGTTGATGTTGGGTAAAAGATAAAAGACTTGTATAAACCTTCCAGATGATTTTCCCAGGGATCACCCAAGAAAGTAGTGAAACACTTATCTTTGAGTAAAGAGGACCCACAATATAATAAATAATGCTTAAAAGGTTAGTTGAAGGATAGGAGGCTGAGAGAAAGGGGGTCTCATCACGAGCCAACCTTCTCATTTCCACTAGGTGTTTGTGGGTGACATTGCCATCATCTGGTCACCACGCTAGGGCAGTGACCTTCAACCTATCCTTATGCTATATTGAAAGAAAATACAAAGAAAGAAAGATAAAAGGAAATTGATGGGCTTGGAAAAAGTGCATTGCAGATGAAGGTACCACACACCCACTACAAAGGCACCCACGAATGAGACATTATGACCCCTTGTATGTCATGATCCCTATTCCCATTGAGTCTTGAACCCAACCACTTCATCCACTTTACATGGATTAGAGAGGGATCTCTTGGAAGCTCGCCTTGACCTAGGGAAATATCTACCCAATAGAACACCTCGTCAACCCTCCCATATTCAATCTTGACAAGTCGCATAGTGTCTTTGAGAAATTAATTGTTTGATATAGTGATCTTTGATGCACATGCTTAAATGGATCATTTATTGATTGGATTCACTTATCAATATGTTATGACTTGAGATCCTTGGAGGGTGTGCACATTTGTCTTTGCAGGACCTAGTTGGTGGACAATTTTGGATGAAAAAGCCTTGTCTAGGCTTCCATAGGGCTGCAAGCCCACAAGTTGTATGCCAAGGGCCTGCATGCAAGATGAGAAATATCATACTTGGAAGGCCTTGATGATGACTTGGATGACATAGCCTATCCCCCACATGCCAAACATTTATCCTAGGAGAGGCAAAAAATCACTTCTAGAGGCATGACGTCACCTAAGGGGCTAGGGATTGGTGGTGAGGTGCTACTCATTGACACATGGATGTTTTGAGGAGAAGAGGGTCTTCACCATGATGAGATTGTCTAGATTCTTGACATGTGGCCTTTGGAGGCCTACCCATGCTTCTCCAACACCAACAACTTCTTCAAAGTGGAAAAACGTCCCCTAAAGGGGAGACACCCATGTAAAATTAGGGTTTATTTGTGCAAAAGTGAAGCTTTAAATGAATTTTTTAATATCATTTTGTTAAAGGGGGAAATATTAGGGTTGTTGACCCCTAGTCTTGTGGTTTACCCATTAATTTATGGACAAGTCACCTTAGTGACATTTTGTATAAATAAGAGATCATAAGATCTCATTTGGACATAGCTCCCCCTCATTTGTGAGAAGTATTGGTCTGGAATTTTCGCTATATTTGGCTCTTGTGCACTTGTTTATGGCTATCTTGATGAATGGTTGATGGAGGAGTGATGCAATATCCTTGAATGAATGCTTTCTAGCTTTTATGGTGGATTATCTTGACATCTTTCTTGATTTTGGTATGGTCTTTTACTCTTATGCTATCATTATTTTTAAGTCAATAATTTTTGTGCTAGGATCTAGGCGGGAAGTATAAGGGCATGCACCCCCACCATAGTATTCATCATTTTATGCTTCATGTTATTTGTTAAATAAGGGTTTGCTAAGAGAAGTTTAAGGGCATGTATACACCATCTTAGCTTAAACCCTAGCTAGAGAAAATTTCCTTGGGAAGTAAAAGGGATTACACCCCAAAGGAGGTAGCTTCTCTAGCCCTTTATTTGTTTGAATCCATTAACCCAATAGTAAAGGCACTAGTCATATACTTTTTGCATTGGAGATATAAAATCATTGCCTTGGGAAACATGAATTTTTATCTTTTGAAAGGTCTCCTGCTTGAAGTTGGTTTTCCTCATTGAGAGGAGTCTTCCACTACTAGGGTTTCCCCTCTCTCCCACTACTTTAATTTCTGTTACAAACCCTAACTTACAACCATTAGGGCTGATTTAACCTAGATAAACTACTAACCATAACTCCTAAACTAACCCTAGACTAGCTCCAAAATTTTACTCATTTACTCTACTAATTAGGGTGCATCGTTTGGGATAATTGTTGGCATATTTTGATGGTGTAATTTGATGATAAAATTTAATTAATTATACATCCATAAGGCTTCAATTTTCTGCAAAAAAACATGTTATGACAACTTTCTTTATTCATCCTTAAAGTGCCATTTTTCAATCATAATTGATTGCCATAATCATTGATAATATTGTTGATTGATCTCACACTTTACAGGTTGATTTGAATGTCTTACTTGCTGATATAAACTGCCATCTAATGCTGCAAATTAGGGACAACAATATTATCTTTCTGATCCATACTAACATATATCATTGCAAGTTGGATTTTCTTATGTCTTGGGCATGTACAATATTCCAGAGAAGTACTATACCTTGGGGGAAACAATCACTTGACTTACAAGGATTCTATTTCCACTTTTCACTCCACTTATACTTGACCTCTAGGGGATTCACTTCCATTTTTCTCCATCTCCATCTCAATCCCCCTAGGGTCACCATGATCACTTCCCTAGAGTGACCTAGTCACCCTTGAAGTACGAGACCTACATCAAGATGACATTGGGTGTAGGATTCCCAAGTTGTAACACTTGATTTGTGGTTGGGTCGAGATTTTCCCAACCTACAACTTGCGCTATAACAGGCCCTGTCAAGTATTATGATGTAAAAATATTGTCCTTGATAACCTGCAGAGCTATGTCTACCAAAGGGACATCATCTTCAAACTTGAAAGTTACCTTGAAGTTGCGAGTCAAATATTCCCAGTCTATTGTCCCTCTGCATACTTCCAGATATACATAATAATTCTTCGTGATTGTATCCAAAGTGTGTACAAACAAGTGCGTGCATTCCTACTTAGGTATTGAACTCCATGTCATGGTGCATTGTGTAAGATGATCTGTAGGAAATATCAACCCAATATGTTTCTATGCAGTGTATTCAGTTTCTCTTCTAAACTTGAACTGCAACAACCTTTGACATTGTTGCCAATCATATATTATATCCGTATACGCAACCCACCATCTTGCAGGAGTCGCTTTCAGCACGACATATAAAGCTAAGAATCTTTGCTGATCCGGTATCTACAATTTACATTATTTTACAAAAGGATATATATCTGTTATTCCATCATACCTCAAGGGATCATGTACCTCAACTCCAATCTGGTGCAATGTGCAGGTAATATGAGCACATCTCCTTGTAGATCCTTCATTTAATATCTGTTGCCAATGTTCCAAGGCTTCTTTTGAATCCGAAGTGCAAGAAATAATACTGATCCAATTGAATGTAGCCTCAGTAGTAGGATTAACATAGTCATCCATCTATGTAGTCACATTGTAAAGGTTATCGAGTTCTTTTCCCCTTACCGGTTCCACATACCATCTTGTTTCTATGGGATCCAATGACACATTAACTCTCAATTCTCCTACTTCAAAGATCATTTGTCTCTTCTTCAGATCAATAATGGTCTAGTTATAAAAATCCCAATTGAGTCCAAGTAATGTTGGATAAGGTTTACTACCATCCACTATCTCGATTACTTCAAAATTTGTTTTGTTGTGCACTTGATCGATATTAACATTCACCCCTGTCAGTCTTCCAATCAGAACAATCTTGTGCTAATTTTCTAGCCTCAATTGAATAGGTGACAAGATCAACTTTGGTTTTCCCATCATCTCCCATGTCTACCTTGGAAGGACATTCACATCAGATCCTAGATCCAATATGATATTTTCCATATCATAGTCTCGTATCTACACATTAAGTCAGAATTCCCTATTCATCCTTTTCTTGCGCTATACCTAGTTAACTACTCAATGTGCAACATGTGCTTATTTATCTTGTGGGCATTGGTCGATAATCCCATGCAACATGTTTAATGCAGTTTCATCCTTTATTAGTTCTAAACAAGTATTTAAGAAACTCTTCAGAGTACTTAGCTTCTCAACTGGCCTTTATGTCATCGAGTGGTCATAGGTTGGAGGCATGTCATACACAAGTGGCATGTCATACATATGTTGCGAAGTTGATGTTACCCATTATTTTTATAGCAGTTCCTTCCTTGCCTGATTATATGTGTCTCTCTCTTTATGAGGGTCAAACATCGAAGGAGGTTCTACTGCTTTCCTAACCCACTAGTCAGTCTGAATTCCTTGTTATGTCACATCAAATCCTGTTCTTGCTCCTTCACGTGTAACTGCTGCTACCCTTGGTCAATCGTCATGCTCTTCCATTGTTATCATTTGTACATTCTAGTTCCTTTTCTCCTGGAACTTACTGATCAATTGTGGACAATTTTATGTCACATGATCCAAATGTCTATAGTATGTGCACATCATATAAGGATTTTGACAATCTCGTACCAAATGCTTAGGCTGGTTACATTTATAGTAGATAATCGATCATTTTCCTCTGCCAAATCCTCCTCTTCCCCAACCTCTGAATCCTCCCCTTCCTCTTTGATTGTATCCGCTCAGAGTATTATATTGTGATACCCCACCTTCTGACCCATCTTCCCCTTGAATTATGTAGTCATCCGCGGTGCATTTTCTCATTAGATTGAGTGCATAAAAATATTTTTTGTCATGTCCTACAGACTGAAAAAAATTACAAAATAAGCTTTTGGAGTTTCTCTAATACTTCTGCATCAAAGGATAAGTGGTTGGGTGATGACCCTATTGGCTTACCGAGAGGGGGGGTGAATTAGTAATGGGAAATTATACCAAGTATTAATCCTTTAAACCACAAAGTATATTCTTTTAATTATTCAATCATGTTCATCTATTCATCATCAATATCTTACTATATCATAAGAATTAACATTCATCAGTGCATAATAAAAAATAATAAACAAATCCACACAATGCACAATACACCAATATTTACGTGGAAACCCAATGCAAGAGAAAACCACTGAATGCTTTTCTTATATGTCAAGAATTACATTCAAGGAAGCACCAACTTCCAATTCTCCAGCTACAATTGGAAGGAGGCTCCAACTCCCTAGTTTCTCAGGCTACAACCTGAGGGAAGCTCCAACTCCCCGATTCTATGGATACAACCATAAGGAGGCTACAACCCCCTATGTTCTCTAGCTACAACTGGAAGGTGGATACAACCACCTATCCTTGCCCCATCCAACCACCCTGAAATACAAGTACAATGATGGAACCATTGTCACACTATCACTGTGATATATACTACTATAAACCTATACCAATCAACTTGAACCAAACAAACTGTAACAACCTGTAATCAAAATGTACCATAAACAAGTGCATCAACCATGCACCAACCTGTACCAAAAAAAATGTAATCAACTTGTACCATAAACACGTGCATTAACCATGCACCAACCTGTACCATCAATGAGTGCATCAACCATGCACCAAATATGTACCAATCATGCATCAAATACACATAAACTATGCTCATCAAGATGTACCAACATCATCAACTATACACCTCATGTATGTGCCAACTCATCAACTAATTGTCTCAACCATGTACCCAACATGTACCTCGACCATATACCAAAGACATACACCAATATAACCATCAAAATTTATCTAACAATTCATCACTCTATCCATAAACCCAATACCATAAACCATTACATCAAACCATGTGACACAACCTCATTGTTATACAACCTCTATCTCTAACATACCTCAACCAAAATCCCTCATCAATTGTATCATCCAAATCTGATTTGTAACTCTATAATAGACCTAGTTTATATTATCACATACCTGCAAACCTTCTTTAACTTTAACAACAAGAGACTAGCATTTTCATCAAACTTTACTTTAGTCTCACATGACTAATTTTGTATTAGTCAACAACCTTAACTTGAAATAATCATAAATATGTACCTGCAATGAATAAAGATATGAAAATAGTACAAAATGTTCTTTAGTGTCTTTAATGCAATTCGTCTAGGTTTCACTACTTGGAACCTCCCAGAAAAGAAGTTATAGCAAAAATGGCATACCTTGTTGAATTCTGGATTATTCTAGAGAGTGAACTTGTAGAGAATTCCCCACATGGAATATTTGTTGTATGGATTTGAAAATGGTACAAAAAATACTAGATATTGTACTCTAACCAATACATTTGGTCTTACTTAATTTGGATCTGTTATGAATAAGTTATGAGGTTTTTACCTAAAACACCTGTTTTAGATTAGTTTTAGGACTAGCCACAAACCCTATTTTCCACGGACTGTAACTCCCAAAATACAACAAACCACAAGCTTAAACTTGTATCACAATTACTTTGATATGTTTTCTCAACGGTCCCAAGATTTCGCTATCTGAATCATTGTAGAATTTTTTTTATTGAGAAAATAGTGAGATGATCTAAAAATAACATACCTTGGAAAGTATCATCAAAAGACTTTATCCTCCCTTGAATTTCAGCCTTCTTTACTTCACCTTCCCTCTGAAATTCACCTTAGATATCCTTTGGTTACCTCATTCATTTGTAGATATTCAATATGATCAATGGATACTTATGGGAGACCCTTTCTTTTTTATTTATACTCTCCAAGTAGCTTCCTCTAGAAGTATCCACTTAACCACTTTGTCCACATAGCCACATTGTCCACTTAACCACTTTGTCGCCTTAACCAACTTTGTTTAGCCACTTTGTCCACTTAGCCAACTTTGTCCACTTAACCACTTTGTCCACTTAACCACTTCTTGTTGCAACCACTTTATTATTTAAATAATTTATCTTTGCAATCACTTTGACTACTTTATTATTTAAATAATTTCTCTTTACTCAACACTTCTTGTTGCAACTAAATTTTATATAATTATTCAATTCATAGCTTCTTTTCCCTTAACTAAATTCTTGTTTCAACCACTTTATTAATTAATTTATTTCTTGGTCAACCACTTTGACTATTCAATCTTCTCATCACAACTACTTTACCATAATTACCAAACTTACATATTCTTGTTGCACCTAATTTATTTTTAATTATTTTCTTAATGCAACAACTATACCCATGATTAACTCCTAGTTTCACCCACTTTGACTAGTCAACTTATTCTAGGAGTTTCTAGAGTAATTTGTCTTCTTTGAACTTCTAGGGGCTTCTAGATAACTCATGAGGGTTCTCCAACTTCACAAGGCCAAAAATCTCTAACATTGAGGAGTTATGTGACGTTCCACATATCACCGGAAATGGAATGACATGTACTGTCCATCTAGAATAGTATTACCTACATATACACTGATATTCATTAAATTATTCCTCAACCAAACTTGGTTTCCTTACCCATAACTATAGAGCTACCAGAAATACTCAAGGGTTGAAATCAATCTCTAAGAGTTGACATCAATCTACAATATCACTCTCCAAGGGTTGACATCAATGACAACCAACAATCCAAACCAACTGTCCATCAATATAAACCAACTGTTCGACAATCTCCCCCTTTGGCATTGATGGAAACACCAACATCGATGACAACACTTACTCATGATAACATTCATTCTCATACTCCTCATTAATGTTTATATCTCTCCCCTTTTGACATCAATGGAAAAGGGTATCTCTCCTTGGGGATACTCCCCCTGACTGAACTCTCCTTGGGGCTGCTCCCCCTGTCTAAATGCCTTTGATATTTTCTCTGTGTTTCTGATCCGAATTATTTTCGGCATGAAATGAGAGAGGAGATATAATAAATAAAAGTACAGAGATATCTCAGATATCCAATAATACCACATAAATGTATCAGAGATGCAACCATAAACATAGAGATATAGTAATACACAATTTTCTATTAATGAGCGAAAATGTACAAAGACTGTAAAAATATAGAGTGCAAGACTCGCTAGAATGGTGGAAGCTTATCTCTGAGAAGATATGTGTCTGTTACTCGCATTTGCAAGAAGATGGTTTTAGAATGAGGCTCCAAAGGCCTTTTTATCATAAATAAAATCCAAAACCTTAACCCTGGAAGATGAAAAGCCAACAATTTTGTGGACCCCGTTTTGGGTAGTTTGGTGTATCAACTTCCCAGGGGTGTAACTTTGGCATATGATCTCCGTTTGGGATGCACGATGGCTCGTTGGAAAGGTATCGTCGAAGGGATTCATTTTGGGGGCTCAATCAAAGACTTCAAATATCATTGAGAATCTATATCTCAAAAAACCTTCATTTAGGCCGTCAAAATGGCCCTGGAAGTTAAAAACTGCTAAAAATAGTAAATTGCCAAAATTGTAAGAAAATTGTTTTGAGCCAGTTGGAAGAGGTGGGTGGCCACCTATATCCACCTAGATCAATCCTCCCTTCTTAGGAAGCAATGGTATCCATTATTTTGAGTTCTTTAGGGAGAGGGGAAAGCGATTGAATCTTGGTGTGCTGCTTGCCTTACTAGAGACGTTGAGTTGTGGAAGGCTGCCATGAACCTATTGTTGGTGGGGTTGAATCTGTTCAACCAGTCAGGATACATGAGATGTATGGGTGAAAAAGGAATATTTATGCTTTGTTTCATTCTTATCGCCCTGCTTCTGTTGGATAGAAGGTGCTTGGGCCGAGGCTGTAGTGGTTGCAGTATCCTTTTGTTCACTTTTTGAACAGATTGTAAAGAAGCTGAATTTTGTAGTATGAGATACTACCTTGCGACATCGTTTAGGTGGGACAGTAGTTGGAACTACCTCTCGTATCCAATAGAGATGACCCCCTAGAGTAACAATGACACTACGGGGTCGAGACTCATAGATAACATGGCGCTTCCACATATATGGCTAGCCCAAGAGAAAATCACATACATCTAGTGGAGAAACATCACATAATACCTCATCCTTGAAGGTTTGGATGTCGTATGATAATCGACACTGCTGGTTGACACAAAGATCTCATCTCTAGCGAAGCCACCCAATGTTGCAGGTGTGGTGTTGTTGATAATCCCAATTGTTTGATGACCTATGCTGATATGAGGTTCTTCTGGATTCCTCTATCAACAATAAAATGCAGCGGGGTCCCCTTCACCCACATCTATGAATGAAAAAGGCGCTCCCCCTCTTCGAGATCCGTGGGTTATTCTAGTTAAATTGATGTAGTTGTGATAATAATAGTGGGTTTTACATCTATGATCTGTCTTCTATCAATATTTTCAGAATCAAGGTTCGACTCCTTGTCTTTGATCTCGGCCACCAATGACTATTTTGAGTGATATTCATTAGTGTTTTTCCAGGGGATTTTGTGGAAATCGCAAGATTTTCCAGTTTCCTTCTTTGTCTTCCCGTGACCCTTATTTTCCTGTGGCTTAGACTGGTTTTCAAAAATATGTTTGTTAGGGCTGTCTTTATCATACTTTGGTTGTTGCATATTTTCAGACTCGAACTCTCATTTGTTCTAGTGCTTTAATTTCTACTCGATTTTAAAAACATATCGATAAGCAACATCGAGTGATGAGATGTCCATAAAATCAATTTCAATTTTTATGTATTTGTGTAGAGCCCCACAGTGTTTCAAAACCAAATGTCATTTGGAGTACCTATCTTGGTGTGCAAGGTATGGAAGGTATTGGTGAACTTCGGAACTGCTTGGCCCCTCTCTTGCCGTAGTGTGTTCCATCTCATGTACTAGTCCTCATAGTTTCCAACAGGATAATACTATTCCTTTACCGGATCCACAAAAAAATCCCAAGTGGGCTCGGCCCCATAATTTCTCTCAGTAAGTTTTCCACCAATGTTTGACATGGGGGAGAGCCTTAAGGAGTGCGTAGGTGATCGTTTCCATGTCGGAGAAATTATGAACAGAGAAATAACCTTCTAGCAGATTTAACCATTTTTCTAAGGCATCTGCATCTATCTGTCCTTCAAATATGGGAATATAAAAATTAACTTGTACCTTGAAAGGTGAGGTTCCTCCAAAGTGGTTGCTTGATGAAGATTCCCCTATTGTTATCGGCAAGCGTTGAAGGATGTGGGAAAAACTCTCCATCATTTTGTCCCTTTGTTGCATGATAGCTTGCTCAAGCAATAGATTAATAGAATCGTTTGCTCTATCATTTTTCTTTTCTTCTTCCATGGAGGGTTTCTGGGTGTGCGAGAGCAATTTTATTCAAGAGATACAAGCTTGAGACCCAACTTTCTATAATTAGACCTCATCGGGGACATGCACTGAAAAATGATCAAGACCGGCATGCTCTGATACCACTGATCTAGATTATTTTCGACACGAAATGAGAGCGGAGATATAATAAATAAATATATAGAGATATCTAGAATATCCAATAATATAACAAAAATGTATCAGATATGTAACCATAAACATAGAGATACAATAATACACAATTTTCTATTAATGAGCGAAAATGTACAAAGGCTGTAAAAATACAGAGTGAAAGACTCTCTAGAATGGTGGTATCTTATCTCTGAGAAGAGATGTGTCCGCTACTCACATTCACAAGAATATCATTTTACAATGAGGCTCCAAAGGCCTTTTTATCATAAATAAAATCCAAAACCCTAACCCTGGAAGATGAAAATCCAACAGTTTTATGGACCTTGTTTTGGGTAGTTTGGTGTATCAACTTCCCAAGGGCGTAACTTTGGAATATGATCTCCGTTTGGGGTGCACAATATCGCGTTGGAAAGGTATCATCAAGGAGATTAATTTTGGGGGCTCAATATGAGACTTCAGATATCATTGAAAATCTATATCCCGAAAAACCTTCATTTAGGCCCTCAAAATGGCCCCGGAAGTTAAAATTTGCTAAAAATAGTAAATTGCCAAAATTGTCAGAAAATTGGTTTGAGCCAGTTGGAAGAGGTGGGTGGCCACTGATATCCACTTGGATCAGTTTCTAAGCCTATGATTACTCTCTCTCCCTTCATATGAATAATATCCCCCCTTTGAAAAAAGGTATCGCTTTGATGCAACATTGAAGTCATATCACACATTCTTCCCTTTTGACAATCTCTCCCCCTGGAAACATGCCTATGTGCTCTCTCTCCAATCATATAAATCTCTATCTTGCATCTGATGAATCTCTTCCCATGGAATCATACCTCTGTTCTTACCTCTTTGTCTGAAAACTTACCTGAATGATATTTCTTCCTATCTTTTTGGTTATGTTTCTCTCTCTTGAATTCTCTGCAAGATGTTGTGTAGAAAAAATATAAGTCTTCATGTACCTGCTGCCTTTTGGAGTTATTTTCCATTGGTTTTTCCTTGTGTAATCAATTGACATATATGAAAAGAATTCAAGAATAAGAATTCAAATATTCCTGTGTAATTATCATCCATTATGATAATGTTCCTTTGTCTCTGAACCCATGCTCTCATCCGCTGTCATATATCTTTCCAAACCTGCTAAGTGTTCTTACAAATCCATATCCGTCCATACTACCCAATATTCTACTACACAACTATCCATAATTTTGACTCATATGTCACTGTACTATCATGAAGTATTCACTACTACAAATGATTAATCTATCGTATTGTACTTCTACTAACTGATTGTTGTTATGAACACAATATATATAGAAATAAATAAAATTAATAATAATTAAATATAATAATTAAACACATTATAAATCAAAAGTCATATCTTATCTAAAGGACGTGTCTATTCATGAAAGGGCACCCCCTTTGAAGATATATAAACGAGCCCTCATTCTCATTGTAATCATCTCATATTTTCATATACAATTATTATTTAATATATATTATTGTCCTGTATGGATATCTTTATATTCCAAGTATTTTGGATATTTACATAGTGAACCGGGTTGGTTCACCACAGTGGTATCAAAGCTTCGTTATTGATCCTGGCCATTGGCCATATAGGCTTCTAGCCACATTGAAAAATATTCAGAGTTTCTCTGGTCTTCGGGTAATATTGAGCACAAGTTGTCCTTGGCCATTCATCACACAAGTTTACGTGAAGGGGAAATATTAAAAATAAAAATATGCCAAGAAATATTACCAGGCTATGAAATATTATTTCGACTTCAAAAGTTAGAAGAAATTAGGTAAAAAAAAGAAGAGGAGAAAAAAAGAAAGAAAAAAGAAAGGGTTTTAGTAAAGGCACATGAACAAATATAAGTGCACACCAAGAAAAGGTAAGAAAAGGTAATTTAAAAAAAAAGTTTTAAAGAAGTGGAAAAGTGAATATTTTATTTTACCTTTGGAGATTTACCTACCCATGGTTTTGGAAAACCATTGGCCCATGGTATTCCATACCATATATATGTGTGTGTATTTATTTCTAAAGAAATATACCATAGGATCACGTTTCTTGAGACCTAGCCACCGTTAAATAGTCAAGAATATAAAAATGAGTATTTAAAGTCTCCTAAGATATTTAGCAATTTTAATTGGTGAAGTATTTATAAGTTGAAAAAGAAAGTATATAGAAAAGGATTTTAAGAATATTAAAAGGGAAAGCGATAAACTTTAAAGAGTTATTATTAACTTTTGTTTGGGGATATTTTGCATTCAATACATTTTCGAAGAAGTATGAAGTGAACTATGACAACTACAAATAATCCTACATTTTTGGCAAAATTTTAATTGTACAAATTGTCGAAAACCATTTATTCTAATAGAATATCAAAATGACTACAAGAAATTGGAAGACGAACTGGCATATTACAAAGAGACCAATATAAATTTACAAAATGAAGTTGTCAGGGAGAAATTTAAGATCAAATTGTATTCTTTCCAAGAAGAACATAAGGAGGAGTTGCAAGCACAAATTAAATATGAGAGAAAAAAATATGACAAGACCTTACTAGAATGAAATCAAGAAATCTCTTTCCTAAAAGATCAAAATCAGAAGTTAGAACAAGCTAATCAAAATCTTATTAATAAATTATCAGAGAAAGATGAAGAGAATGGTCATTTAAAGAACCATAATCAAAGCTTGGTTGAACAAATCAAGAAGTTGAAGAACAATAAGAAATTAGGCGGAAAAATGGAAGAAACCTTGCGTTTAAAAAACCTTAATCAAAGATTATTGGAACAGATCAAAATGTTGAAAGAGGAAGAATCAAAGAAGGAAGACAAGAACAAAGTTGAAAAAGTAGATAAGGAAGAAAACTCACACCTAAAACTCCATAATCAAAGTTTACTCACCCAGATTAAGAAGATAAAGAGTGATAAGAAGATGGTACAAGACAAGTTAGAACAACTTATCAATAAGGAATCATTGGTAGATAAAGAGACAATGACTGAACCTATGGAACTACAAAAATATTCAAATGGAAAAAACCTGATGGTGGATAAAGCAATTAACACAGACCCAGTTAAACTTACAACTCAAAGGGATTTAGTTGATGTAAAGAGTTCTTCACATGTTGAAGTAGAAACAAGCCAGAGCTATGAAGAAGACTCAATTCCAAGTGTTAATCAAGAAGAAGCTACAAGTACACAGAGTAAAGATCAGGTTGCAAGGATACCTTATAGACATCCTAATCACAAAAATTGATACTTTAACCAATCAATGTATCCACAGAAACAAATGACAAATATGTCAAAAATTATTACCTCCATTACAAATTATGCTCAAGTTAGAAGTTATCATGGGAGTCAAAATACATCAAATTGTCTACAAGAACCCCATAAAAGCCACATTGTGCAGAAGACTGATTTAAGGTGGGAAAACTCCCTTACAATCTAACAGTTCTATGCAGTGCTTAGAAGATCCTATCATTTCAAGTCCTCAACGATCACTAATTCATGAATAAATAATAAGGAGATGATATTACAAGCCAGAGAAAGAGATAAGTCTTCCATAAGTATGCTTTGAGGACAAAACATTTTTAAGGGGAAGGAAATGTTATGAACACAATATATAGAAATAGATATAATTATTAATAATTAGATATAATAATTAAACACATTATAAATCAAAAGTCATGTCTTATCTAAAGGACATGTCTATTCATGAAAGGGAACCCCCTGTGAAGATATATAAACGAGCCCTCATTCTCATTGTAATCATCTCATATTTTCATATATAATTTAATATATATTATTTTCCTATATGAATATCTTTATATTCCAAGTATTTTCGATATTTACATAGTGAACCGGGTTGGTTCACCACAACTGCTATGAATCTATCTACTCAAACTCTACAAGCTACTCGAAGGATGGTTCTTTGGTATGTCTCAGCTACCACATAGACTTCCCTTGTCTATTATTCATATTACCTGGGAGTCTCTAAGCCAGATGGCTCAGAACAATTCCTACTGTGATGCAGATTCATCATCATATTCATCGGTAGATTCATCATCTCTTTGAACTATGACTTCTTTCTTTCTGTCTTGTTGGAAAATTGGTTGTTGTCATTGATGTCAACCTTAGTCATTGGTTTTGGACCGTAAGATTGATGAAGGTATTTGGACAAGAAGGAGAATGCACATGCAGATACAACACCCATGGATGGATAGTATACATCATGTTGTTTTCGGTGGTATGTGGCACGTCACTTGTATCCTCATGGTTGAGGATAAATGAATTTTTGAAGATGACAAAGTGAATTGAAGAAGGAAGTACATGTCGGCCTTGAAGATAATTAAAGAAAATAATTAAAAAATAAGAAAGTGTCAGGTCATCCCTAATGTTAAAATAAAGTGATATAAATGCTATAAATACATATCATTATACATTCATTTGACACACAAGTCGAATTTAAGAGGAAATCATAAGTAAAGAAGGTCATATTTCAAGGGAGGATGAAGTCTTTTTGTGATGTGTTCTAAGGTATGTTATTTATAGGTCATCTTATCATTTTTGCTATAAATTATTTTCTAGAACTAGTCAGATGGTGAAATTTATATGGTATTAAGAAGATATACCTAGGTACCCGCGGTAAAAATTTCAGCTCTTTATTCACTATAATTATGGAGATACACTCTGTGGAAGATAGGGTTTTTGACCAGTCCTGAAGCTAGTCATAAACAAGTGTTCCGGGTAAAACAATCATAAATTCTTCATAGAAAATATAAATGACGTGAGACCAATTTCATTGGAAAGAGTCTGGGTTGTAGTTTCTTGTGTGGGATTTTCAGAATCGAATGTTAAATATTGAGCGCGGGGAATTCTGTACAAGTTCGCTCTCCTGAATAAACCAAAATTTAATAAGCTCTACCATTCTTTCTATAACTTCGTTTTGGGGAGGATTCAAGGAGTGAAACTTGGAGGATTTTCAGAGAATACATTGAGAAATATTATCTATAGGATCATAATATTCCAAGAATTGAAGAATTACAGAAGTTGAAGAAGTCTCAGGAAGAATTATCAGGATCTATGTGATGGTTGGTTGATGGTGATGATTTAATGTAAAGTTTTATTATCTCTCATATATTCTTGGGTGGAAGGAAGGGGAAAGGATGGAGAGTTCAACCCTCTCTTAATATTGGAGGATTGTATCTTCCTCTTGGAGTTTTATCCCTCCCTTTATATTTGGAAGCTGTAGCTACCTTTGGAAGTCATTACTTCCCTTGAACAATAACTATTGATTATTTCTCATATATTGGGCATGGTGTATTGTGGTGTATTGGTGTAGCTCTTATACTATTATTCATTTCTCATTGGATATAATTGAATGGATTAAGCATAAATTGAAAAGGTTTTTAAATTGTACTTGATACTGATTCACCCCCTCTCAGTATTAACAATTGGTATCATAGGGGGTTACCTTCAGTATAGTTTAACCACTAGAAGGAAGATCCTAAGAAGAAATGGAAGACAAAATTCCAAATAGGATTCCACCATTTGATGGAAGCAATTTTGAATATTGGAGCAATAGAATGGAAACTTACTTGAAATCTCTTGGGGCAGATGTTTGGTTCTCAGTTGTTTCAGGATACAATGCTTTGAAGAAACCAAAGACTACAGCTTAGAAGGAAGCAAAAAGGAACAACAAATTGGCAATAGATACCATCCTAGATGGATTGACAGATTCAGTGAAATCCAAGGTGGGATCATGTGCATCATCAAAAGAGATTTGGGACAAGATACAAGACCTTTATGCAAGGGAAGAAGCAGAAGAAGAAGAATAGGAAGTTGAAGAAAATTACAACATCTCATATTTCAAAGAAGCAAATAGAGGTTAGTTCTTTTGATTTAATTGTGAAGGAGTAGGACATGTTGAATTTGAATGTCCTCATCCAAGGATTGAAAGAGATGACACTGAAGAAGAAAAGTCCAATGAAGAAGAAGAAAATCATGAAGAAAAAATTATTCAACAAGAAGATGAGAATCTTAAAAAATTGAAGCATGTTGAGATTGAAAATAAGAAGCTCAAAGATACGCATAGAAAACTAAGAAGTGAATTGGGTAGTTGTGAAAAGACAGTTGTAAGCTTGAAGAAACAATTAGAAGACTTTGAGAAACTGAGAGAAGAAAACATTTCCTTGAAAACTCTACTCGAAGAAGAAAGAAGAATAGGAGAATTAAGGAATGTCCAAATGACAAAGAAAGAATAAGATTGTGAGAAAATTGAACAAGAAGTTGTCTCATTGAGGAAGAGCTTAAGAAAATATCAAGTGAAAAAAGACTTAACACATCCAGGATGCATGGGTGAAGCTTCATACAAAGAAGATGCAAATACCAATAAGAAGGTTGAAAAAATAGCTACACAGACAATTGATGATAAGTGGACCAGGATACTAGAAAGAATGAATGATTACAAAAGAGATGAATATCCAAGAAGACCTCCTACCTTCAGGAATCAAAGAAGCTTCAATCACTATGAAGGAAACTACAGAAGAGTAGATCATGAACCCAGATGGACTACATCACAAAGAAGGTCACTTACTCCAAGGTATCAAAATTTCTTTCTTGGTCATTGTTATATTCACAAAATTTTTGGACATAAGGAAATTAATTTCAGAATCAATGAAAGGAACAACTACGCAAGAAACATGAATGGTGTAAATAAAAGATATGGAAATAATCGTGGATTTGTAAACATAATTTATAATTTATTTTCCCCATTGATGGAAAAAAATATTGTATGCTACAAATGTAATTATCCTGGTCACAAAGCACGAGATTGAAAATATATGAATGAATATGTCCCTATGCCAACCACAGTATGGATAAGGAAAGATATTCCAAACAATGAAGATTGTTGAATTGCATTGACCGCTGAACAATGTAAAGAAGAAGATGAATGGTACATAGACAATGGATGTTCTTCACACATGACCGAGGATCAAGACAAATTCATCAACTTGAAGAGAAAGGGTGGCAATGTTGCATTTGGAGATGACTTATCTGCCAAAATACTTGGAGAAGGTGTAGTAAATCTTGGAAGAAAAAATGTAAAACAAAAGAATGTTCTATTGGTTGAAGACTTGAAGAATAATCTACTCAATGTTAGTAAAATGTGTGATCAAGGATATACTCTCACATTTGACTCACAAAGATGCAAAATCAAAGAAGAAGGTTCAGTAAGATTGGTTACAACTGCAACAAGAAGACCAAGTAACATGTACATCCTAAAACCATTAAAAATCTCCAATGAAGAAAGAGACCATAAAAATGAAGTGTTATTAAGTGCTATATGTTCAAGGAGAGCAGCCCCAAAGAAGAGAGTTACCTTTTGCCATTAAAGTCAGGGGGAGCAGCCCCACCCTTTTCCATTGATGTCAAAGTGGGAGAGAATATGGTGTCATGATAACAGGGGGAGCATGAGTGTTTCCATCAATGACAAAGGGGGATATTGTTGGAAGATTGGTTGTTGTCATTGATGTCAACCCTAGTCATTAGTTTTGGACCGCAAGATTGATGAAGGTATTTGGACATGAAGGAAAATGCACATGAAGATACAACACCCAT
>JZKD02S1674417.1:273123-292560 GCA_000966675.3 Picea glauca | reverse complement strand
CCCAAAAAGAGGTTATAGAAAGAATGGTAGACTTTATTCAATTCTGGTCTGTTCAGAAGACCCAACTTGTACAGCATGCCCCGTGCTCAATATTTAACATCTAATTATGAAACTCACACACAAGAAACTATAGTCTGTACTATTTCCAATGGAAGTGGTCCCACTTCATTTGGATTCTGTATGAAGAAGTTATGACTATTTTACTCGGAACACTTGTTTATTGACTAGCTTCAGGACTGGTCACAAACCCTATCTTCCACAGAGTGTATCTCCATAATTATAGTGAATCAAGAGCTGAAATTTTTACCAGAGGTACCTTGATATGTCTTCTCAATACCATAGCGATTTAACCATTTGAAGCATTCTAGAAAAAACGTTATAGAAAAAATGGTAAGATGACCTGAAAATAACATACCTTAGAACACATCACCAAAAGACTTCATCCTCCCTTGAAATCCGGCCTTCTTTTACTTCTTCTTCCCTCTGAAATTCAACTTGTATCAAATGAATGTATAATGATGTTTATTTATACCATTTATGTCACTTCCCTTTAACACTAGGGCCGACCTGACACTTTCTTATTTTGTAATTTTTTTTGTAATTATCTTCAGGGCCTACATGTACACTTCACTTTGTCATCTTCAAAAATTCATTTCTCCTCAACCATGAGGATCCACGTGACGTGCCAAATACCACCGGAAACAACATGATGTATACTATCCATCCATGGGTGTTGTATCAGCATGTGCATTTTCCTTCATGTCCAAATACCTTCATCAATCTTGTGGTCCAAAACCAATGACTAGGGTTGACATCAATGACAACAACCAATCTTCCAACAACTGATATATGTTGTTGATATGTGCTCACATCTAACTGGTTATAAATGACAACAATGAGTAATGAGTAAAATTTTGAATGCTAACTAATGAGTTTTGTGTAAGAGGGAAGTTTTGGGAAAAAGAGCCCCACACTCATTCACCCCCTCCCCCCACTCTAAGTGTGGTAGGCGTGTCCAACAATTAAAAGTGTTTAATATGGAAAACAAGGAACCTGTAGCATATCAATTACAATATGGTATATCGGTCTAGAATTTCAACAGGTTGTAACTAGCAACCAAGAACCCAGAAAGAGTTGAAACTTGGACAAAGTGTCCATAAGATGTATATGAGGAAACCCAATTGAGATCCTACAAAAAATCCAATGGAGTAGGTGCGAAATTGCATAATTACATAGTAGAATTGCGCCAAGTTGAAAAATGAACAGAAAAATTCATGGAAAATTTTTAAATAACCATAACTTTCTGCTCAAGAATCGAAATTGAGCATGGGAGTAGGCGTTGGAAAGGTCTTGGACAGTGGAATATAATTATCCACCCATAAAATTGATCCGGGCATTCAAATTTCTAGGAAATCAGAAAAAATAATTATGATATGTATTATTGAACCATAATGGTTCATATTTTCATGAAATTGTTGAAACAGTTAGCCTGGATCATAATCCACACAAATTCCATAGTAATGGAAGAGGCACAGGGGACTTACAGTCAGGAGGATGAGATTAGAGGAATGGATGTCCATTTGGGCATTGAAGGAACAAAATCCAATGGACATGGAGAAGGAAGAGATGAAAACATGAATATGGCAGAGACCATTAAAAATTTGCCGAAGGATGTCCAAAGACATAAAGATGATAATGAAAGGATTATGAGAGCCAAGGAGCAGCAGGATGAATTCAACATGAATTTATTGGAGAGATTGAACATAATAGAAAATAATTTGGACAAGGAGAGTGGCTCAAGCAAATTGGGAAGTCATAGGCCTTATGATGAGAAAAGAAAAGACAGAAGTGCTAGCAAACATCACCACCACGTGCTAGCAAACATCACCACCACTCCTTGAGGCATTCTAATAAGAGAGCACATAGCAGCTCAAGTCCATCCCCTGTTAGAAAGAACAAGAGGTCTGGGGTGGATGAACTGCGAGGAGAAATGAACAAAATCAAACCTCCTACATTTGATGGTGAGCACAAGAAGGATGAAGATGCAGAAACATGGTTGTTGGGCATGAAAAAGTATTTTCAATTGCATAATTATTGTTCTCGTGTAGAAGGTAGAATTTCCATCTATCAACTCAAGGGAAAGACATCCATGTGGTGGGATCTACTTGTGCAGGTGCAACACATTAAAAAGAAAAGTGTTACTTGGAGGGAATTCAAGAAGTATTTTGAGAAGAAATACTTGACTAAAAGATACTATGACAAGAAAATGAAAGAGTTTTTCGAACTCAATCTTGGGAGTATGACAATTGATGAATATGAAAGAAGGTTTTTAGAACTTCCGAAGTATGTCTCTTTCATCAAGGATGAGATAGTTAAGATTCAAAGGTATTTGAATGGATTGCCATCATTCATCAGTGACAACATATAGTCTGATGATCCAAAACATTAGAGGAGATCATAAGGCAAGCTAAATGCCTTTATGATCAACAAAAATCAAGGCCAACTTTCCAAAAATCTTGGGAAGAAAAAAAGAAGTTCAATATGGATCAAAGGAAGAAGGGATCTAAGCCTCCATTCTTCAGAAATAATACTTAGGGACAACCAACTTCTAGAGAACCTAGAATGATTGAGATAGGGGGTCAAAGGCCAAGGAAACCACCTATTCAATGTTGGGGTTGTAAAGGAGATCACATGTTCAGAGATTGTCCTCACAGAGGTGAAAAAGTGAGAACTGTTCACAATATACAACAAGCTGAAATAGTGGAGGACATAGGTAGAAATGTGCCAAGGATCTATGCAGCCTTGGACAACAAGCAATTAGAGTATCAATCACATATGATTGAAGTGGAAAGTATGATCAACAACCAAACCATTGCTATTTTAATTGATTCAGGAGCTAGTCATAGTTATATAAATCCTAAGATGGTGGAAAGTTTTAATTTGCCAAGAAGCAAGCATGGAAAATCTTGGTTGGTGCAGCTAGTTACCAGAGCCAAAAGAAAAGTTAATGATATGGTTAAGTCATGTCTTATGAACATGAATGGAATGAACACTAGGGCAGATTTGAACATCTTGCCTTTAGGTTCCTATGACTGTCTAATTGGGATGGATTGGTTGGACCAACATCATTCCATCCTAGACTTCCATAACAAAGCATTTATTTGCTTGGATGAGGAAGGGAACCTAAGGAGAGTGCAAGGAATTCCTAGGGCAGTAACCATCAGAGAAATTTCAGCATTGCAGCTGAAGAAATGTTACAGGAAAGGCTGCCAAATATTTGCAGCACATATGGAAGAGACACCTAAAGATAAGGTGCCAAGTTTGGAAGATTATGTAGTCCTAAAAGAGTTTGAAGATGTGTTCAGGGAGGTACCAGGACTACCCCCAAAGAGAGACATTGATTTCTTTATAAATTTAATGCCTGGAGCAGCCCTAGTGTCAAAGACTCCTTACTGAATGATTACACCAGAGTTGAAGGAGTTGCAAATGCAGCTTGAAGAAATTCTGAAGAAGGGGTATATACGCCCAAGTGTGTTACCTTGGCGTGCCCTGATCTTGTTTGTGAAGAAGAAAGATGAGACATTAATATTGTGCATTGATTTCAGACATTTGAATAAAGTGACTGTAAAGAACAAGTATCCTTTGCCAAGGATTGATGATCTCTTTGATCAATTGAAGGATGCCAAGATATTTTCAAAGATAGATATTAGATTAGGATACCATCAGGTAAGGATTAAGAAGGAAGATATCAGCAAGACTGCCTTCAGGACAAGGTATGGTCATTATGAGTTCACAGTGGTGCCATTTGGGTTTTCAAATGCACCAGATGTTTTCATGTGCTTAATGAATAGTGTTTTCCGAGAATATTTAGACAAGTTTGTCATTGTCTTTTTGGATGACATTATTGTATATTCCAAGTCAGAAGAAGAGCATGAGCATCATTTGAGGATGGTGTTGCAAGTGTTAAGGGAGTTATTGGATTACTAAGAGGGGGGGTGAATCAATAATAACGTAATTATAATCCTTTTTCTCCAAATAATCCAAGTGTCATATCAATGTAGAATTATTATCCAATAATGAGAAATAAGAAATGAACAATCACACACATACACAGTACACCAATGTTTTATGTGGAAACCCAAATCGGGAGAAAACCACATAATGTTTTTTCTTATATGTCTTGAAGAATTACATTCCTTGGAAGCACCAACTTCATTTATTTTCCAACTGCAACTGGAATGAGGCTCCAACCTCCTAGTTTCTCAAGCTACAACCTGAGGGAAGCTCCAACTCCCCAATTCTATGGCTACAACCAGAAGGAGGCTACAACTCCCTATGTTCTCCGACTACAACCGGAAGGTGGCTACAACCACCTGTCCTTGCCCCTTCCAACTGCCCTGAAGTAGAAGTAGAATGATGGAACCATTGTAACATGTCACTGTGAGATATGTTGCTATACAACCGTATCAACCTGTACCACTGACCTGTATCCAATCTATACAACTTCCATATAATCAATCTATACTTGAACTGAACATGTATCTACAAAAATTACAACAGATACGCGACCTGCAGTGTTGTAGACCGCGTATGTACATGCCCTATCTATTATGCAACCCACGTATGTACGCTACCAAACTGTTATGAAGCCTACATATGCCTTCTGAAAACTAGGGTTTCCTTTTCTTGAAAACTTTTGACTGTCTGTAACTTCTTTCACATAGATCTGTAACCTACCATTGTATCCATACTGTAACTGTACCTTGTGCATGCATCCTCATATGTAACCTTTACTCAAGGCAAGTATGTCTCTCTCTAGTCATTTTTCATATAGGTATGTGTAATCATGAACAAGTATAATATCCCTCACATGATATTAGTCATCAACCCCTTTCTGATATTCAGTCTCTTAATACATAAACTACTACAAAAATATAATATCTCAACCATGTACCATAAAAACCCTTAGCCATATGCCAAGAAATACAAGATGTGCCTCATAAGAAGTATCAATGATGAACATACCAACACTGTAATTCTGTAGATCTGACTTATGCAGAAGATCACATGTAGCCACTAGTCTTTCTAGGGAGAATCCTCAAATCTCCATTGCCATTCCTCATGCATACATCAAAATACAACTATTCATATAAATAAGACATACCTTTTGAATGAATGGATGGATCTGATGTATCTAAGCACTTTAGACCTTCCTGGGAGCTTGATCTCAGAATCTAGAGCCTCTGCATCTTCATCTTCTCAAGTTTCCATGACTTTATTAGCATGTATGCTCCCTATACACAGACAACCCACGTATTGTACACACCCTATACATAGACAACTCGTGTATACTCACCTTATACACATATAGCCCACATACGCACCAAAAAATAGGGTTTTTTGTAAATCCAAGAATTTCACCGTCAACCCTTCGTGCTACCTCAGACGTTCGCCACTTCAGATGTATCCACAAGTATTTACAAGAAGCTTTACACAAGAAAATAGATAAACAATATGTACAAGTGTATATTTTATGAGTGAGCTTTGTCTCTTATTTATATCTTCATGTAGCCTTACACTTTCCTTATTTTAGGGCTTCTTCATTTAAAATAATTTATTTTTGCAAAGAACTTTGACTCTTGGGGGCTTCTATAAGACTCATGAGGGTTCTCCAACTTCATATGGTCATAACTCTCTAACCGTGAGGATTTATGTGGTGTTCCACATACCACCAAAAACAACATGACAAGCACTATCCATCTAGGATAGTTTCACTCACAAATTCATTGTCCTTCATCTCATTATTCCTAAAATAAGCATGGGTTCTCTCACTCCGCAAAGCCTCTTCCTGTGAGGGATTTCACCATAAGGGGACCACTTTGGAGTTCATCCATTTTTACTTCTTATCAACCATGACAAGAAAATAATGAGTCATATTTACATCAAACAATCTTGGGTCCATTACCCAAATCTTGTGCTATGGGGATTTCTTCAAGGGTTGACATCAATGACAACCAACCTTAATCAACATGAGCATCAGTTGTAAGCCAAGTTGAGAAAGTGCTCATTTTATCGGAAGCAAATTCATTATTTGGGTCATATCATTTCAAAGGATGGGATAACAGTGGATCCTGAGAAGATAGAAGCCATTAGAGAATGGTCAGCGCCAAAGAATGTGACAGAGGTCAGATCATTCATGGGCCTTGCAAGCTACTACATGATATTTATTGAAGGATTCTCAAAGATTGCACACCCAATCACTTCCTTGCAAAGAAAAGGTGTGAAGTTTCAATGGACAATGGATTGTGAAAAGAGTTTCCAACACTTGAAACAATTATTAACAAGTGCTTCAATACTAAGTATTTCAGACCCAAATGAAGACTTCATTGTATGCACAAATGCATGTAAAGAGGGACTTGGTGGATTCCTCGGTCAAAATGGGTTTGTTATATGTTATGAATCAAGGAAGTTAAAAGAGCATGAAAGACACTATGCCACTCATGATTTGGAGTTGGCAGCCATAGTGCATGCCCTGAGGAAACAAAGACACTACCTCATGGGAAAAAGGTTTGAGCTGAGGATAGACCACAATGGTTTGAAATATTTATTTGATCAACCAACTCTAAATGTTAGGCAAAGTAGATGGTTAGAATTTCTAAGTGAATATGACTTTGATATAAAAAATATCAAGGGGAAAGAGAACAAAGTGGCTGATGCAATCAGCAGAAGAGTACATGAATTGCATGATACAACCATTAGCATGTACCAATCAGATTTGAAAGACAAAATTATAGAGGTTGCCAAATCAGATTTGCAATACAAGGAATTAGTGGAAAAATTATAGCAAGGTAATTTGCAGTAGAAAATTGAATAATACAAGCTAGATAATGATGAAATTCTCATGTACAGGGGCATAATTTATGTACCAAATTCCCAGGAGTTGAAAAATATGGTATTGCGAAAAAATCATAATGTGCCTTATGTTGGGCACCCAGGATATAAGAAAACTATTGCAGTTGTCAAGAGCCAATACTATCGGTCAGGCATGAAGAAAGAGGTTGTTGATTTTATTGCTAGATGGTTGGAAGGTCAAAAAATAAAGGTTGAGCATAGACACCCATCCGGTTTGCTACATCCATTACCCATTCCTGAGTGGAAATGGGAAGTTGTAACAATGGATTTCATCACCAAAATTCCCAGAACAAACAAACAACATGATTCTATCATGGTAGTGGTGGATAAACTTACTAAAGCTGCCCATTTTATTCCAGTTAAGCTCACTCACAAGGCAGGGAACATTGCCGATGTTTATATGAAAGAAATTGCTAGATTACATGGCATAACCAAGACAATTGTGTCTGATAGAGATCCAAAATTTACCTTAAATTTTTGGAAAGGATTATTTAATGGATTTGGAACAAATTTGAATTTTAGCACAACTTATCATCCAGAAACGGATGGACAAACAGAGAGGGTAAATCAAGTGATTGATGATATGTTAAGGATGTATGTGATGGATAAACCATCAAAATGGGAAGACTACCTACACTTGGTAGAGTTTTCTTATAAAAATGGGTACCAAGCATCTCTAAAGATGAGCCCATTTGAGGCACTTTATGGCAGAAAGTGAAACACACCAGTAAGTTGGGATAACCCAGCAGATAGAGCAGTGGTTGGGCCAGATTTGGTCAGGGAAATGGAGGAGCAAATGATAAAAATAAAGAAAAATTTAAAGGTTGCCCAAGACAGGCAGAAAAGATATGCTGATAAGGGCATAACTGACAGGGAATTTAAGGTGGGAGACCATGTATTCTTGAAAGTGAAAGCCAACAAAAGTTCCTTGAAGTTGGGAAATTGTTCAAAGTTGGCAACTTGCTATTGTGGGCCGTTTGAAATCCTAGAGAGGATTGGTCTAGTAGATTATATGATTGCATTTCCTGCATCTATGTCTGTTCATAATGTATTCCATGTATCATTACTCAAGAAATATATACTTGATGTTAATCATGTTATTGATTGGAATGTGATCCAGGTGGAGCAAGAAGGCGCTTTCCAAGTGCATCTGGTGCGCATTCTGGACTGGAAAATCAAACAGCTCCAGAATCGAGCCATAGGTATTGTAAAGGTCCAATGGACCTAGTACGGTCCTGAGGACGCTACTTGGGATCATGAGGATGCAATGTGGGCAGATTACCCGCATCTTTTTGAGGATTTTTGAAATTTTGTTGTATATTGGTACATGATGCACTGAGGACAATGCATCAATAAGGGGAGGGGATTGTAATATCCCTAGGCCGCGCCCAATTGTAATGTAGATAAAAATGTACTTAAGCTGGTGAGTTGTTTTGATATCATTTTTGTATGCACATTTCATGTCATAGTGTTCACTTGTACTATGCAGTAAAATGATGAAGTGTACACATTCCAGGATACCGTGTGCAACATCTTAAGGGTGCGCGATTGTGACGCCAGCAAGCCTTTGTGTATATTCTATTTTTTATAGGCTGGTGAGCCAGTTATTATAAGCTATTATGCTTATGTTTTGATTAGGCCAGAGAGCCTAGATGTTAAAGGCCAGTGCACTTTTTTTTGTACATGTCTCATAATTAATATAAAATACATCACTGAGCGCAAACCAACCACGATAAAAGAAATGGGGGACTAAACTCCACTGGTTAGGGAAAGGGAGGGGCCTAAAAGTTAAGGAAAAGGGATAATCTAGGGAGATTAAGCCAAAAAGGAATATTATATTAATATTTCTTGAATCATAAAGTATGGATAATTATTTTATCCTAAGTTCTAAAGTTGGAGACAAGTAGGCCAAAGTAGCTCCCAACATGACAAGTGTCAAGTTGGGGACATTCATATATATTGTTGAGACTTAGTTCATTTTCCCATCTTTACCCATCATTCCTTCCATCATTCATTCATCTAGTCAATCATCCATGAGCATGCACACACCCATTGAGCTATCCTCCCTATCTTCATGACTGTACTTGAACCTGTATCCATAGCTATTTTTGTGTTGGTGTATCTGGTTAGCTTTGGAGAGGGACTGAAGAAGTGGGTTGTCAGGCCCGTGGGATATTGAAGAGGTGAGTTTTTAGGCCCGTGAGCAATTCTCTGGGTGAGATAATTGTTGGGGATTAATTTCCTGAAGGTGCTGAACTGTAGCTATAGTGCTCTGAGACATCCTGTCCAGCTTGTTGCTGAAGCTTAGAAAGAAAGTGGGGCAGTCGAAGGAATGTTGAGAAGAGAAGGGGCACACTTTCTAGGTGGGACTGGAAATGTGGGGAATGAGGGACTGTAGGTTGTTAGTTTGAGTTGGCACCTATGACAGAGTCTTTCCTATTGTCTATGAGCCTTTAGCCTGGTTAGGAATCCCTTTACCTGGGTGGATTTTAGTCCCATCTTGGGGGTGGCCCACTACCGAGATTGATGAGCAACGTGGTCTAAGGCTGGGAGGTTCGTGGAAGGTCTACACGCAGTTGGTGACATTCTTACCAAGATAAGTGCCAATTGTGTGATAAATTTGCGTGTTGTATTGTTATTTACGTGCTTATTTTTATGGGTATTTCCTGTATATGTTGCATGTATATGTTTACTGTTATTTCAATGTGAATTTGTGTATTTACAGACATATTTGTATGTTTACATTTTATATATAATGCTTCTGCAAGAGTTCTGTGAGTATATATTTTAATTTCATATAGTTCGAAAATTTTATGTGGCATAGCTCAGTTAGATGTTGGGTATGTTATAGTATGTTTCATAGAGAGAGAACGTAAGATTTCTTTGGAATAACATGGCTTGACAAGGATGGTTAGGGATGTTACAAGAGTGATGAACATTGCTATGTCGCATGGTATTTGGCACAGATGGCGCAAACCCGAACCACATCCAAGGGACACTCCCTCGAACCATGTTTTCTTTTGCATCGTGGACAAAATATGGTCAACGACTGTTCTTCTTCTGCATGCTTCTGTTTAACCTGTAGAACATCCAATTGTGTAGTCAGAGTGCTCAAAATGTTTGTTTTAAAATTTTCTAAAATATTACCAACTTATGCTCGAGTGACACTCCCATTAGTAATATTGATACTTCTGGTGATGGGAGCTCGTATTCCCGATCTAGTTCTTGTACTTCCTCGTGAACACTTGATGCAAAATTGGACAATGCTGTCATAATTTTCTTGATAAATATCACCTTTTCCCATTAAATTCAATTTTTCTACCCATTTATACTTCATACCTTTTATTAGAGTGGATTTAAGTACCTCACTTGGTAGTGTACTATAAGGTGATCTCTACAAGTTATATTGAAACCTTTCAATATATTCTTCTAATGTTTTATTTTCTTTTGCAGTCATTTTAAAGATTTCATCTTTTAGATCCCTGGTTTTATAATAATCTTGATATTTCGTAAGGAAGGCTTGTTTCATTTCATCCCATGAATTTATGGTTCCTCCTCTTGGTCCCATAAACCATCGCAAATCTTCTCCTTTCAAGGTGGAAAGAAATAGTTTGAGTTTCTGGGGTTCAGAGGTGTAGTCATAGCCTCTACACAGGACATCAAACTCGAATAAGAATGCATCAGGGTCCTCTAATATCAATCCATGAAAGGTTGGAAGATTCTGCAATGGAATGGCTTTCATTGGGGCATTAACAACCATATCAACTATAGGATATTCCAAAGTGGAAGTCTGGGTCCGCGGTTGATTTGGTTGTGCCATTTTGTCAAAAATATGCCAATAACCTTAAGGGATTTCTTGTTTTGGGTGTTCTATTCGGGGTGGTTGATTATTTGGTCCTTTAGGAGATTTAATCACGCTACCTATATCTGGGATTTTAGGTGTTCCTTCTCCTATCATAATCACAGGAAATCTAGGTTCAGGTGGTGGTCTTTCCTCAACAATTCCATTAGTTTCCCCTTCTCCTTCCTCCAAATTACAAGAATTTCCCTCGTCTAAAGGGCTGAGAGGCTGAGTATGTGTATTTTGGAAACTTTGTTCAGTCCCTTCAGTTCCTCTATGAACCTCAACATGAGCTGCAGTTGGTGAATTTGTTGCTTGAGGGATTCGGGTGGATCCTTTTCAAGGTCCAACCGAGGCTTGAGATTCATCTTTTCAAATAATTTCATTTATGAACGTGCTCCTTCCAGGGGGCACCGAGCCCTGGGATTTTGTAGTTTTTGGTGGGGGTTTTAATTTTTTAGGTTCTTTCTTCTTATTCATACACACTCACACAAAATTCTAATCACCTATATAACCTCTATGCATCAGCTGAAGGTAGGTGTTGGCACAAACATTTTACTTGTTGCCTACATAGGTTCTTACCTTCCGTTTTCAATACTTCATCCTCCAGAGATGCAACCTATGCTATCTTTGACACTCTCCCTGGCAACGACGCCAAAATGTTGGGCTCTAAAGATGTCCTAAAAACAACCTTAGTCTGACATTAATTTATCAAACGAGGATTCATCTTTTCTTTCAAGAATATCAGCAAAGTCTATGTAGATAGTTGTAGAGGTTAAAATTGTGTAGTTAAATCAAATATGAGTTTATCAATAATCAAGTTCCTCACACATTCATTAAAAACTTTGAAACTAAGAACTCACTCAACAGAATTGTAATCTGATCATTAACACACCGCGAATTAAAACATCAATCAATTTGTTGAATTCATCTAACTTAATAAACAATAATTTAATCTGTGAAAACACTTAATGAATCAACCTATCAATGATTATTTAACCTGCTGGAAAAGAACAATGAATTACTGTAAAATTAAGAAGGAACAAAAAATGTGAATTTAAGTGAAAGGAACAACAAATGAAAATTTGGTAAAAGGAACAGTGTATGCGAAAATGCAAGGAAATCTCAAGAAATAAACTAACAACAATGGGAAATGATACAACAATTGATAACCTTCAAATGAAACATCTATCCTCAGTAATTGAATAACATAACCAATTTATAAAATAATCAATACACTCATAAATTTATCTTAACTATTGTAAGGAAATTCAAATTACAAACTAAAACAGAATTGATATGATTACAGATGATACAGTATCTCCTTCCGACTGGGCCCATGGTCTTTAGAAGATACTGCTGCTAAAAACTCAGTACGCAAAGATGATCAAAATGCTCAAGGCTTGCATTAATTCCATAACTGGAAAATCTTTTACAATGGACTTCTTGCACAGAGCTATTAAGAGATTTGAATGTTTGATTGAATTTCTCGGATATCTCTCTATTGTTCATCATCCTCTATATATTACAATGAAATGAGTAAATTAAGCTATCTCGAGGATCGAGAGATCCTCAGGATTGCTTTCACTATTTATAAAGATTACAAAATAAAGAGTCAATCTTCTTCTAAAATGCTTTATGTCTGATTCCTTCGATCTTCAACAACTTATGTATATTCAGGATCTCTTTAATTATGTTGAGGTAACAACAATTGTCCATTTTCTACAATAAAATCAAACAATTCAAACTGAAATTTAGAAATGATCTAATATCACTAAATAACATTTCTAGAAGACTTTTTAATCATTTTCTTTCCTAATTACTTCCAATTAATGGAAAATCCAATCAAGAATATATCATAAACCATGGTAATAAGGAGAATATTTGTACCTTTTTCACAACTCAACAAACATTCTTGTTGAGATTGACGATTTTACTTCTCAATGTGACAACTTCTTCTTCAAGTTGATCAACCTCTTCTTCTTTCTTCATTATCTAAGACTTCATGACTTCTTCTATTTTTTTCGCTTCTTCAAGCTGGATTTTTAATGTGATTATTTCTTCTTCAAGTCCTTTCTCCTCTTGACCAAACTCTGCCTCAAGCTGGTTTAGATCATTAGTTCTTTCCTTAAGATGATCTGTCAATATATTCTCTCTCATTTCCGCTTCTTCCTTCTATGGTGCTATGTTGGCTTCCAAATACAGCTTTTGATATTAAATATTTTCTTCGATCTTTCTAGCTTCTTTAGTTGAGTTCTTAAGTTCTCGATGATCTGTTGGGCTTCTTAAAAAATGTGAACACTTTCCTTTTGTTTCATCAATTCTTTCTTGAGTGACTTGTTTTCTTCTCTTTCTTTTCTTAGTTCATACAAAACATTGATAAGTTCTTCTTCATAATTGTCTTCTATTTCAATTGTTTTTTCTGTCTCTTTTCCTTCATGGCATTCCATTTCAATATGTCCATGTTTTTCACAATTAAAGAAAAAAACATACTTCTATTGATTATGTACTCTTCCTATTCTGAATCTGTTTGACATGATGGACATATTTCTTCTTGATATGTACCTGCATCTTCTTTGGCATTCTCTGACTCTATGATGGGTGAAGAATATATATTATGTAAGTTATCCCAAATTTCTTTAGCTGATGAAAATTTACCCACTTTGTCCTTTACTGAATCATATATTCCTTCCAAAATGAAATCCATTGCAATTTTGTTATTTCATTTCAGTTCCTTCTTTGATGTAGTCTTTTCCCTTTTTGAACTATCATATCTTGTAACAATCGATTGACAAATATCATACCCATGTCCCTTTAAAAATACTTTTTTCCTTCCACTCCATATCTCATACTTTAAACCATCCTGACCATTAAATAGTGGTACTCCATTCTCAGAATAATCCATGATCTCCTTCCAGTGGTTAAACTGTTTCTTGAAGGAACCTACTCTGAAAGAAATTGTTGGATTACTGAGAGGGGGGAGGGGGTGAATCAGTAATGATCAATTATACTAATTATTAATCCTTTAAACCAAAAAGTATATTCTTTTACTTATTAAACCATGTTCATCTATTCATCATCAATATCTTATTATATCATAAGCATTAATAGTCATCAATGCATAACAAACAATAATAAACACATCCACACAATGCACAATACACCAATATTTACGTGGAAACCCAATGCAGGAGAAAACCACAAAATTATTTTCTTATATGTCAAGAATTACATTCAAGCAAGCACCAACTTCCAATTCTCTAGCTACAATTGTAAGGAGGCTCCAACCCCCTAGTTTCTCAGGCGACAACCTGAGGGAAGCTCCAACTCCCCAATTCTTTGGCTACAACTAGAAGGAGGCTACAACCTCATATGTTCTTCGACTACAACCGGAAGGTGGCTACAACCACCTATCCTTTCCCTGTCCAACTTCCCTGAAATATAAGTAGAACGATGGAACCACTATCACACTATCTCTGTGAGATATACTATTGTAAACCTGTACCAATCAACCTTCACCAAACAACCTGTAACAACCTGTACCAAACAACCTGTAATCAATCTGTACCATAAACAAGTGAATCAACCATGCACCAACCTGTACCAAACAACCTATAATCAAAATGTACCATAAACAAGTGCATCAACCATGCACCAACATGTACCTCAACCTTTACCATCAACTAGTGGATCAATCATGCCCCAAGTATGTACCAATCATGCATCAAATACACATAAAATATGACTCATCAAGATGTGCCAACATCATCAACTATATACCTCATGTATGTTCCAACTCATCAACTAATTGTCTCAACCATGTACCCAACATGTACCTCAACCATATACCAAAGACATACACCAATATAACCATGAAAATTTATCTAACAATTCATCACTCTATCCATAAACCCAATACCATAAACCATTACATCAAACCATGTGCCACAACCTCACTGTTATACAACCTCTATCTGTAAATACCTCAACCAAAAGCCCTAATCAATTTCATCATCCAAATCTGATTTGTAACTCTGTAATAGACTTGGTGTATATTATCACATACCTGCAAACCTTCTTTAACTTTAACAACAAGAGACTAGCATTTTCATCAAACTTTACTTTAGTCTCACATGACTAATTTTGGATTAGTCAATAACCCTAACTTGAAATAATCATAACTATGTACCTATAATGAATAAATATATGAAAATAGTACACAATGTTCTTCAGTGTCTTTTGTGCAATTCCTCTAGGTTTCACTACTTGGAACCTCCCAAAAAAGGAGTTATAGCAAAAATGATATACGTTTTTGAATTCTGGATTATTCTAGAGAGCGAACTTGTAGAGCATGTCTCACATGGAATATTTTTTGTATCGATCTGAAAATGGTACAAAACATACTACACAATTTACTCTAACTAATACATTTTGTATTAATTAATTTCGATTTTTTATGAAGAAGTTATGACATTTTTACCCGAAACACCTGTTTTAGACTAGTTTTAGGACTAGTCACAAACCCTATTTTCCATAGAGTGTAACGCCCAAAATACAACAACCCGCATGCTAAAATGTTTATCACAGTTACTTGGATATGTTTTCTCAACAACATCAATATTTAGCTATCTGAATCATTGTAGAAACAAAGTTATTGCGAAAATGGTGAGATGACCTGTAAATAACATACCTTAGAAAGCATCATCAAAAGAATTTATCCTCCCTTGAATTTTGACCTTCTTTACTTCACCTTCCCTATGAAATTCGCCTTAGATCTCCTTTGGTTACCTCAGAAACTTGTAGATATTTAATATGCTCAATGGATACTAATGGGAGACCCTTTCTCTCTTATTTATACTCTTCAAGTAGCTTCCTCTAGAAGTATCCACTTAACCACTTTGTCCACTTAGCCACTTTGTCCACTTAACCACTTTTTCCACTTAACCAACTTTGTTCACTTAGCCACTTTGTCCACTTAACCAACTTTGTCCACTTAGCCACTTAACCACTTTGTCCACTTAACCACTTCTTGTTGCAACCACTTTATTATTTAAATAATTTCTCTTTGCAACCACTTTGACTACTTTATTATTTAAATAATTTCTCTTTACTCAAAACTTCTTGTTGCAACTAACTTTTATATAATTATCCAGTTCATAGCTTCCTTTCCCTTAGCTAGCTTCTTGTTGCAACCACTTTATTATTTAATTTATTTCTTGGTCAACCACTTTGACTATTCAATCTTTTCGTCACAACTACTTTACCAAAATTACCAAACTCACAACTTCTTGTTGCAACTAATTTATTTTTAATTATTTTCTTAATGCAACAACTATACCCATGATTAACTCCTAGTTTCACCCACTTTGACTAGTCAACTTCTTCTACGAGTTTCTAGTGTAATTTGACTTCTTTGACCTTCTAAGGGCTTCTAGATAACTCATGAGGGTTTTGCAACTTCACAAGGCCATAACTCTCTAACCATGAGGAGTTATGTGACATTCCACATATCAACGGAAATGGCATGACATGTACTATCCATATAGAATAGTATTACCTACATATACATTGATCTTCATTACATTATTCCTCAACCAAACTTGGGTTCCTTACCCATACCTCTAGAGCTACCATACATACTCAAGGGTTGACATCAATCTCTAAGAGTTGACATCAATCTACAATATCACTCTCCAAAGGTTGAGATTAATGACAACCAACAATCCAAACCAACTGTGCATCAATCTAAACCAACCGTCTGACATACCCATATTTTTTAATATCTCACACCATACCCCTCCTACCTAGGCCAAGGGATTCAAAGCTCTTGTAGCCAAATAATATTTAAATGTTGGACACTCGTTCTTATGATGACCTTCTTTTCAACACGTAACACACCAGACTTCTTCAAGATTTTCCTTCCCTTTAGAAAGCTCTTGTAACTTAATTTTCAATGTTGCTAACTGCAACTAAACCTGACCCATCCCTATACCATTATCTCCTATAGGTTATGCTTCCAAATTCATGACAATCTCTAGTGCTTCTGACTGTGATGTAATCTTTTGTTGCATCAATGGACAATGTATATGTGGTAACAATCCCACAATAAACCATTCCCTATGCTACTCATTTGGAATTTGGAAGGTCAATTGATCCATTAATATATTGAATCTCTTATCAAATTCCATAATGATTCATTATGCAATTGCTTGATCTCTTTTAGTTCTGTAATACACTGCGACTCTGAATTCAGTTTCTGAAATTCTTTTAACATGGCTTATTTGATGTTTGCCAACATTATGGCTTGTCTCACAGGTGCAGTGGACTGATATTTCATATACCAGAGTAATGCCCGATATTTGAATGTCATCACTAACTGCGTGATTTTCGTATCATCATCCTGGACCTACTTCATAGACAAATAAGTGTTGTTCTAGATCTTCTATCCCTGCTTCGTGGAAGACAAGCATTCTCAAAGTGAGGTCTACTCCTGCCATTGTGTATTGCATAATATTCTTCCTCAGTGTCCCTAAATGAGTTTGGTTTGTCATACTAATTCCAATACTATGAATACCTTTACTTCTATCTTTACTTCCTCCACTAACTACAAGTGACACAATTTCATATATTACCTTAGTTCTTGGAGATGCACATGGGGTTGTGGGTTCGACACAGAGTCTGAGTTGAGTAGGGATACTGGGATGCAATGGATCTCCTTCTATTGGACTAAGATGATGATCCTTTTTCTTACCTACCCTTCTATGCATGTTATTCCTTCGATATGGAGCACTACATCGATGTCTTTTTCCTCAACCTCACCGTGTTTCCCTTCTCTATTAGCCACAATCCTCTTCCTACTGTCCTGCAATATTTTTCCACTACGCAACACTCCAATCTCTTCTTCCATCGCACATTCTTCTTCTCTCAACATTCTCAACCCATTTTTTCCTCATCCTCATCCCATCTCTTCTTGCAGAACACTTTTTCAAATTATGATTAAGTGGAGTCGCCAGATGATTGAGTCTATTTCTAATAAACAACAAGCATAAAAAAATGTAAAATAGAAAATAAAAAACATAAGTCGTATTCCAGGAATAGAAATATTTATCCCCAACAACAATGCTAAAAAATGTTGTTGCCTAATCCACACCTTGAGTCACGTGGAAGAAATCATCAATCCACTAGTTGTAGCCTTGGGGGCAAGTCTCAAGTTAGGTAGTTGTCACCGGACACTCGACTCCTCCGTCTAGGCTAACTCCTAGCGAAGCCAAGGGGGGTAGTCCCTAAAAATGAATCTAAGGTTTGAACTAAATCTAAGGGGAATTATTGTTCTAGGAGTTAAAAATAAAGCAATAACAAGTACGATTATTCTAACAACATTTATGACACATAAAGGAAATGCTTATGTTGGGGATATTAAGCAAGTAAACTACTTGAATATAAATAATATAACTTGAAAGAAGATACAAGTGATTGAAAGTAAATGATGATAATAAATATAATGGATCAATTCCAATGATGTAAAAAAAAATGTTGTTGTAGGAATGTATTGCAAGTTCTCTTGGTAAATTTGATTATGAAGGGTTTTTGCTTGAATTAGTGGTTTAAATTTGTGAAGTGGCTTGATATTGCAAGTCCACTTTGTGAATGCCTAATTGTAAGTGTGAAGCATAAAGTAAGTCTAATCTAATATTTATTTCCTTTCGCCACTATCCCCCAAATAGGTATTAGTGAGATCACAAGGAGTTCCAACGGGGAGAGAACATATCTCAATGAGTATCCCCCTGAATTCACAAGTCGATCTATCAATAGGATCCCATATTGAGCAATAAAAAATGAATGGTTTTCCCTGTTATAACTACTACACACTAACCAATTCCAGTTCTTATGGACTCCCCAGATCAAATAAATCTCGCAAGGGGCCAAAGCATACTAGGGTTGTTGAGGGGAAGGTTTATTTTCCAAATTGAAATAATTGAAAGGAAATCGCAAAAAAAGAAATCTAATCTAATCTAATCTATAAAATTGAAATCTATCTAATGTTTTGTTGTGCTTGGGTTTATTTTAGACTAATTTTATCTTGTGGAAAATAAAATAAGCAAAATACACAAGGAAAACCACAAAAGAGACAGTTTCCCCCAGCCCCTACGGGGATTGCAGGACTAGTGGGTTATCCCACTTTTATTTATTGGTTACAATTGATCTTGGAAGAAGGTTTGTGCTCCTTTTATAGTTCAATGCCACAAACTTACAAAATTGATAAAGATATTTGTTTTGGAAGAAAATTAGGTGCCTTGAGTGGTCCCGAAAGCTCTGGTTCCTTGAAAATGGGAAGTGTTTCCCCTTGGTTGTTCTCTAAACCTGAAAAAACATTAAGTTTTAATGAATAAAAATTCCCCAAAATACTTTGGGATAGCCTACAAAAAAGAGGTTAGAAGTTGGGAAAAATTACCAAGAGAAAACTTATGAAAAGTTAGCAAGTTAAGGACTAAACAAACATGCTAAAGGAAAGCCTTCTTAGCGATTTTGTTTGTTGTCCTAAAACAGAAAGAAAAATGGCACTAATATTTCCAAATTTGTAATGAAAGCTTTTAGAAAATGAACTACTTTTTAGCCTTTAAAATTTGGAAAGAAAAGCTTTCTAAAATATAAACATGTCCTATGTTATATCCAATCTTTAGATG
>JZKD02S1674417.1:233105-268865 GCA_000966675.3 Picea glauca | reverse complement strand
CCCCCCTCAATTGTCTAACATATTTTACCCGGAACACCTGTTTGAGACTAGTTAATAGGACTAGCCAAATACCCTATCGTCCACATGGTGTATCTACAAAATTAGGATGACCCAAAAGCTGAAATTTTTATCAAAGATACCTTGATAATTTATATGAATATTCTCCATATTTAGGGTCTGAAACTTTACATAAAAAAATTTATAGCTAAAATTGCGCTATGACTAAATTCAGGATGATTCCAGAACCCTATCTTACATAGTATATATCTCATAAATTATAAGGCCCCGGGAGTGGAAATTTGAACCCAATGTACCTTATAATAAATATCCTCCAAGGGGTTCCTTCTGAAACTCCATATAAAAAGAGTTATAGCAAAAATTCCAAGGTGTCTCAGATGTAGCAGTGAAACCCCAAGACCTTGAGCTCTGATACCAAATGTTATGATCCAAAATGCTCAAAATATAAAAAAATAACAGAAGTACACACCATGTACAAGATTTCAATGTGGAGCACAACTCCAATATAGATAAGTTACACAATAACTCCTTAAAGAATAGGGGAACCCCCTCCAAATAACCAAATACCTTTCATACTTCACAATTCCCATCTCAATAATGAATACATGATCTATTAGATATAGCTATTCACACTTGCACATGAGGCCCCTTTATCACTAGGCCGATCCTATTACATATGTATTTACACATTACATGTACATTTAGGCCCATACATTCCCCCACTTGGGGTCATGTCATATACATTTATCCATATATATGCCCCCCTTGGGTCATAACATGAAATTTATATAGCATGTAATTAAAAAAAATTAGCATGCAAATATTTAAATGCATATGTAAAGGAAAGACAAAATTATCTAGAAAAAAAACTGGTTTAAGAGATCCTTTCCACATTAACAATTGAAAAACAAGTAATCAAAACAACATCACCTCATGAATTTGAGCACATGACAATGAGCATACACACACTTGTACAATACACCTTCTTGACCTCCAAAGCCTTTTTATTCCAAAAGAGAAGAATTAGAATAGTACAACAAAAACAATCTAAGTCCAAACGCCCATTACCTATGAGGAGAGGGGTCAACTTGCTTAAATAAAAAAATGGGAACCATTCCCAAAGCTTGAGGGCATCAATCCTAAAGTGGATGACCCACATGTGTGGTTGGATCTACGCCAAGTTTCAATCAAGTGAAGTAAACTTGCCATAAGTGAGTGAGGAAGGAGAGAGAGGGGTGACACATTTCCCAAGAGAGGTTGCATCCTCCTTGGGATGTGTGCCCTCTCTTGAGAATGCGCCACATGAGAGAGTAGGGGCACACCCTCTTCTTGGGATCTCCTCCAACTCAATAGTACTTGCCACTTGACTTAATTCAACTCCCACTAGCTCATTCCTAAGTGTCACTATCTCCCAGTGAACAAAGAGGGAGGGTGAGTTGACTCAAAACATGTCCTCGACATGTTTCGTAAAAAATAGGAATGCTGATTTATTTGTCTTTAATCACCTTTTTTAAGTAAAATTGACTTTTATAAGAGAAAAAGTCAATAATTTCTCTCAAAAAGTGGGTACAAGGGTAAAATGGGTATTTTGAGTTAGAAAAATAATACCACAAATGCATATAACATCTCCCAGTACCACTTTTTTATTATTACATCTAACTACAAAGTAAAAATCCCATTTTGCAGGAATTTTTACGACTTATTAAAAATTTTAAAAAATCCTAAGGGGGACTTAGTGCATGACCTTAAGACTCAATACTAATGACTAGCATGGTAATATACATTAGAAACTATACTTAGAAAACACACACTAAGGCCTAACCATCAATACACACTCTAGCTTTGGAGGTAATGAGTGAAAATTTTTAGAAGTTATAACTCACTTAAACAACACGATATAATTAAAAAGTGAAAAAAAAATACTTTAGAGTATGCACCCATGATCAAGTCTCAGGGGCCTAATACTTTTAGATAGAAAGGTCATCATGCTATCTCATTTTGTTACAATTCTTCCCATGGGGGTATGGATCATGAATGGAGAAGAAGAAGAAGAAGAAGAAGAAGAAGAAAATTTAAAGGGGTCATAAGACACAACTAGACTTATGAAATATGATTTTGAGATTCAACCATTGTGGATCATCATTAGTTCTTTCTGGTGCAACTATGGGGGTAAAAACACATAATTTCAAAACTCTGCCCGATGTGCACTTATTGTCAATCCTTGTGCATTAGCTTGGGCACGTAAAAAACTATTAATGTGTTGATGCCTAGTGTCATTTGAATTGAACCCTGACGTGCTTAGGGAATGGTACTACATACAGTTGGATCGGTTTGCTATCACTTTGCCTCGACCGGGGTGGAATTTGTTTGCTACATTGTGGGACATGGGTCCCGAGAGTGTTTTATGGGAGTATCATCTTTGGATCGCCTCCCATGGGGGACCACTTGTTGTGCCTGCCATTGCGCAACCCTATCCTTCTTTTGGTCTTGATTGTGCTTTGTGCGCATTTCTAGAGTGTGAATTTCCTCAACGAGAATTAGTTGTAGATGGGCGAGCCATTTGACAATGCCTTGTTGTATTTCCTCTTATGTGATGTAGAATGGCAGTAGTTCCATCGCAGTGCCCTAATCATCATTAGGATAGATGAACATGTTATGAAAAGTACATTAAACTAAAAGGTAGCCATCATACCTATCAATGATGGTGCACAGTGTTAGTTCCTAAAGTTGTCCTTGACTGCTAGGGGGCAAGCTAGGGAACCTCAGTTATTGAAATGGTTGGTTTATGGAAGGTGGATTAGGAATGCAGACCGGACGAGGGAAATAAAGACTACAAGCTGAAATAAAAGAATTAAACCACTGTGCATGGATTCATATAAATGTATTATTGATCAAAGGCAATCAAGCTACCTATCAGATAAGAAAGTTGTATTATAGAAGATAGAAGAAAGGAGACCAAAAAAGTTAGAACACCCATTAAACATGAATTCTTCTTGAAAAATGAATCAAAGAATACTTGAAATCAAAAACATTAATCATAGGCAATTATAGAAAATTCTTTGCTATTCAGGAATCTAGCGTGTGACCAGCTATTGATTCTCAATATGGAAATCCATTCAAGTAACAAGAAAATATAATAAAGACATACCATATGATATGAATATCCCTCAAGAATATTCAATGTTAAGAAAAATATAAGACAACAACCCTTTGGCTTACAATATAGCATATACAATCATGTCCCTCGAAGCCTCTCTCAGGCCTCGGGCTAAAAAGAACCCCCATCCTTGGTCCATTACAAAATATCTTTTTATAGAAGCATACATCCTAGAGATTGTGTGGACTTGTTACAAAATTTTTGGAAAAAATAAAAACAATTTTGATTTCTCATAAGGAATCTGGAATATGGTGTCGAATGATTCTCAAAATATGGAGTTGTATATCCATAGTTGATTGATCTTCATCAACTAATGGATAATTTTGTGCTTGATAATTCCTCAAAATATTCATTTGATGTTTACATGTGGAATCCACTAGGATCTCTACCACTTAATCATTTAATTCCTCTAAATTTGGAACTAAAACTTTTACTGCTAATTTTCCGTTTGATTTGTTGACCTATAAACGCTCAATTTGACCCTTCAACTGCTGATCTTTCTCCTTGAAATTTGGAGCTTGTTTTAAATATGGACTTGTGCTATCCTCTACCTCCAAATTTGGATCTCTTTGGTCAAAATTGTTCTTCAAAAATGTTGTGTTAGGTACATGACCAAATCTAGAACCTGGAACAGTAACAATGCATGTGGCTTCAAATAATCTTTGACTATAGAAAGTATTTGGCACCATGTGTTATCGCTCAAAATGTACTATCAAAACTTTTAGCGTCCTCATCGAACTATGCTAGATTTTCCAAATTCCTTTAGTCTTTTTCTCATTGTCATAACCTTCAAATTTCCCATCAAAGCCTTGATTAGCTCCCATTGATTGCTTTTGCCCAAGATTCTTGTGACTCTGTCTTCTGACCTGCATTCCAAAAGCTAACAATAAATTGTTATGGTTGCCTAAAACCTTATTTTTTTGTCTCTTTATTTTTTCAAATAAAAAATATATTTTTATTTATAAATTTTATTTAAAAAAAAAGGTGGTGTGTGCTTAAATGACCTAAGTCTAATCCTAAGTCTAGCTTATAAATCAAATCTAGTGCACATACAGATTCCAACACTAAAGCCCACAAACTATACTATATATCGAACTATCTAATACACAACACAAAGCCCAACGCACAAGCACTAAGCGCTAAGCCACCAAGGGATATATATTATTCATATCTCATCGAAATAGATGATGGTCATAGGGAGCCCAGGTGTGGAGATGAATGTTCAAATAATCGACTACATTGTGAAGAATCCAAGTGCGCCCAAGTGAACGCCATTTCTAGAAAACAGTAATGTTTATCGTTACAGCTGGTGTTGCATCCTCGGTGTGATATTTTTCACCAAGAGTAGTTGGTGACGAGGCTCTCAGATGTTTCATGTTAAGCCTCATTCATTAAGTTGTTACAGCCGAGATGGTATGCATCATAAATTCGAAGGTATTGGATATAATGGATGCTCATCTACGCTATTTTAATCAGGGGTATTAGATACTGCATCAAATGGAATCATACATTCACCAGGTTTTGACATATGCGCAACAGTCCAGGGAAAGGACGAATTGTCAACAAGCTGCTTTTGCAGAAAGGGTGTAGGAGTTTAGAAGGTATTCAAATTAATGAACATATATTTGTGCAATACCATTCCAGCAGGAAAATACATATGTTGATATTGGAATCCACAATATGAAATGTCTCCTTTCCTCGACATTGAGTACTTTACAGGGGTTTTAATACAAACCTAAGAGATGCAAGCAAACAAGTGTCTCCTTGACCGCCAAGCCGAAGAATGAGAGAGTTTCCAATCCAGAGCTGTAAATATTTAATCCTTCCATAAAGAGGTATTTAAATGTATTGAAAGCTTGCTTAGTGTCGAAGTTGAAAACTGCCAGACAACTTTCAAATTAAGTTTTCCTGGTTTGATCAAGTATTAGACATAAATATCATCAAACAGTGAAGGCATACACATCTAGAGAGCATCAAGTCCTTCGTTTCATGTTTGGATCGTGAATGGCAGTGGTCACAAAACTTTTTGCAGCTCTAGGGTTCATGTATCCTGCTTGAAGATGGACGCTTCTAACAAGCTACAGGCTAGGCATGGAGGCATGGATGTGCAGAGGAGGTGCGCTACAAAATCTTCAGGTGCTGCAAAAAATCATTTACAGAGGATTTTCCAGTTGTTTTAATAAACAGTAGGATGATTTCCAGTGCTGGAGATGGGGGTTATGTGGACTTCAACTTCAAGGAAACAAAGATAAAAGGAAAGACTAAGAAGGAGAGAAATGCCTTAACAGAAGGCCGAGTGTATAGGGACATGCAAATAGATCATGTCAATCTCATAGAGCTGTAGCAAAGACAGTTTTGGTTGCCTAATGTTTGTCAATTTTTTACAGGTTTGTGTCAAATGGATGAATGTTCTTGGCATACACATCTTACACATGACAACAAATCCATGATTTTAGGAGCAAGGAATGGGCCAGATGTGGTTTGGTACTCGAACATAACCTCATCTTCTGAATAATAGAAGAGGTGGCATCAATTGGAGTCGATGTGTCAAAGTTTAGATTTGAATCCTAATTTCAAGGGATTAGACTCATGTTTTGATTCTAAATGCTTAATTTAGCATGCTATGTAGATCCAATTTCTTTGGGAGTTTGTTTGGAGGTAATTCCTATAGTGAATAAGAACTATAATGTAAAAGGGGGTCAGTTTTTGGAGACCGGGGTTTTCACTTAAGAGACCCTAGAGGTCTGACAGAAGCTTTGAAAGTTCAAGGAGGATTATGAGAGAGTTGTAGGAGGCACTTTGCCTGTGATCATTGTGACCCTGAGGGGCTTACGTTTTTGTAAATATTTATGTTATTAGAAATTTAGGATATTTGTAGTATCAGACTGTTTTTCTTGGTTTTTTTATCTATCTTCTTACTTGAATGAATTGTACATTTTGAAGATCATGGTTCCCTTTGATTAATGGATTTTTGAGCATCCAAGGATCTGATGTATCTTGCCTATTAGTCACTGTTTACATTCAAGTACCTTGAATTCATTTATGTAGAAAGGATCTCTATCTTATGGATTTTCTTCTTTGTGTTATCTTTTATCTTCTTTTATCCAATAAACCTTTTATCTGATATGCAAATTGATTTCTTTTAATGACCAGGGTGTTTGCTTGACTCCATAACCTAACAATCCATCATTGATTTACAATAGTTAACTTTCTTTTCCTTTCCTTATTTTCTTCTTCTTGCTCCAGTATAAACCCAATCAAGTATTTTTATTTCAAGATGTGTTGGGCTTGTTATTTAGTAGTCTAAGAACAACTTCTATTGCTAACACCATGTTTATTGCTTACACAAGTTTGATTGCTTGTTATGGTGTGGCGCTCTCTGATTTATTGCAAGTAACTCCTTCTAATTGGTTTAATGCATCAACTAAGGTATTGGCACGCCTTGCAAGAGGTGAAATAATACCATTATTCTCCGCAAAGAACAATTCAAATAACTCGTATCCACTCTTTGGGGAACTCATTACAAAGCTGGCAAGCATCTCACTATAAATTTTTAAAACAAAGATTTTCAGATGCCACTTTATACAGTAGATACTTGATATTGTTGTCCAACTCCAATTACCTTTGTATATCCATCTCTTCGGGTGACAGTTCGACATTTCTTCCCACATGGACATCTCAAAACTAGTATATAAAACCTCGTTTGATCATCGTGCACGATGAGAAATAATGCCTCAAGTAATTCACTTGAATAAAACCTTAGCTTTGAAGTGGTTGAATTTTCATATAGAGAAAAATCGCGTTGAAATCCTCGTGTATATGCGACAGCATTGGCCGAAGGAAAGTGTATGCTTTGTAGATACCAACAACTGGATTTTGCAGAGCCTGAAAATGGAAGCTTAGCCCAACATCATAGAGCCATTAATTCCTCCATCATTCTTATCTTTTTTATTATATGACACATAGATTCTCATTTGGGTGTGTGTGTTGTATGCTCGCCTAGGTTCTTTCTGAGATTTGGAACCCCAAATAGGTGTTGAGGCACTGTTACTTTATTTTTATTTGTGTGAGAGTTTATCCCAGATGCTCAAAGTTAATAGATTATCAAAGGTATTTATATCCAAGCCTGCAGAATTTTACATGACGCGTAGTGCAAAAGCAATGCTTCCCCTCATCTCTTCCCTTGGCTCCTTTTGTAATGGTGTTGTTCCATAAGTTTAGCTTAACACTTGATGCTTTGATGACTTATAAATCCGAATAATGGTGTTGCTCCATAACTTTATCTCGACACTTGGTGCTTTGATAACTTATAAATCCGAATTGGAGAATGCTTTAAAGGACAATGTATATTTTGTTTTAAACAAAATATTTTAAATCCGAAATTATTTTATAAAAGACATTTTTTAATTGCATAAAAGCTCGAGAGCTACCAAGCCAACATCAAATTTTTGATTGACAAAAAAAAAATTTGTATGTATTTAACACTTCTATGTATCAAGCTTTTCGAGCATATTTTTCATGGCATGCGCTCCAAAAATTGATGCTACAATAATACAACTCTTTTAGTAGCGCCACTGTCAAGTATTTAACACTTTTAAGTATCAAGCTTTTCGAGCATATTTTTTATGGTATGCGCTTCAAAAATTGATGCTACAAAAATACAATTCTTTAGTAGCACCTCTGTCATTGGTCAAATGTCAAAATTTAAATGGTGCAAATTGAGTGATAACATTAGCTCCAACTATGGATGGATTGCTTCCAAAACTGAAAGCAAACTATGACCAAATGCTCGTACATTGAGATTATGTATATACACTCCTACTCTAATCAAATCAACTACTTGATCAAGTGAAGACAAACTTCCAGTTCAACCATGCAAGTAGTGGATTGATGAAATGAACTTTTTGTTTGCAGCTATATAAGATAGTGCTAGAGGAATATGACATTTGCAACAATATTTTCATGAGAAGAATATACTCACAGCTGCAAATCGGTAGCACACCAAATTCTACTGCATTTGAAATCTTGGAAATTGAAAACTCCATCCAAGTTGCTATTGGATCATAAAACTCATGAAAAATCTTCGGCTGATCCAAGAAAAAAGGTTCTCTGTATTAGATCTGCTCCATTTCTAATATCATATTTCTACTCAAGAATGGCATCTGGAGATTCTCTCATCGGCTGCTTAGAATTTTCCTCACTTGTAACACCCCAAAACCAAGTCCCATTTATAAATGTAAATATGTTTTATAGGCTGTTGAGCCAGGTTATTATAGGCCATAAGGCTTGTGTGATTATTAGGCTAGAGAGCCTAGATGCTAAAGGCTAGTGAGCCTAGTTTTGTATTTAAAAACTCGTTTCATTAATAAAATACATTGTTGCGTGTAGACCAACCACGATAAAAGAGTAGGGGGGGACTAAACTCCACTAGGAAGGGAAAGGAGGGATAAGAGCCTAGGAAAGGGGCTAAGATAGAGGACTTATCTCCAAGGGAATATTATAATATTATCCCTAAAAGACTAAGATAGAGGGCTTATCTCCAAGGGAATATTATAATATTATCCCTAGAAGAATAAGATATGGATAAATATCGTGTTATCCTAAGTTCCTATGTGAAGGGGAATGAATTACAAGTGGAGAGGAACGAGCTCCTATAGGGCCATGTGTCAATCAGGGCACATGCAGTTATATGTGGGGAAAATTAGTTCGTTTTCACCCATTTCTTCCATTTTACCCTAGCGTTCACGATTTCTTCCCATCCTAGCCACTCACAATTCACCAGTCTGCCATTAATTCACTTTGTGGCCTCCATTATTCGACCTTTGTATCGTGCACGCACCCTGGAGCTGTACGCAGTACCTCTCTGTCATGGGTAGTGTACCTGTTCCATACCTGCGCCAATACTGTTCCGTAACCAATTTTTTGTTGTTGCCTTTCACCTGAGCCTGCACCTAGTTAACTTGAGAGCTGGACCGAAGAAGAGGGTCATCAGCCTATGGGATAGAAGAGGAGGGTTGTTAGGCCCGTGAGAAACTCTCTCCAGGTAAGAGAATTATTGGGAATTGATTTCTCGAGGGAGCCCAACTGCAGCCCTGGAAGGGAAGTGGGGCAGTTGAAGGACCGTTGAGTAGAGAAGGGGCACACTTCCTGGGGTAGCACAAGAATGTGGGGAATGAGAAACTATGCTGGTAGTTTGAGTTAGCACCTGGGACAAAATCATTCATGTTGTCTGTGTAGCATCAACCTGGTTAGAAACCCCTTTACCTGGGTGGAGTTTAGTCCCAGCTCAGGGGTGACCCACTGCTGAGAGTTTTGAGCAGCGTGGTTTAAGGCTGGGAGGATCGTGGAAGGTCTGCACATAGTTGGTGGCATTCTATCAAAGATAAGTATCAATTGTGTGATTAATTTACATGATGTGTATTTATACATGTGTTTACGTTTATGGTTTTTTCCTGTGAATGATGCATGTGTTTTTCTACTATTTATTCTGCATGATTATGTGTATTTGTAGAATACTTGTATGTTGTATTTGGTATACATTTCCACAATAGTTTCTGTGTGGCATATCCCAATGGTTTAAGGCTGGGGATGTCGCAAATTGGTATCAGAGTGTTTTTATGGAGTATCATGGCCCGAGCTCGGTGGCTGGGGATGTTATAAATTGGTATCAGAGCTCTAGTTTTCAACACTGAGCCTGAATAGACCATGCAAGTTGAAATTGTAGCAAATTTTCACAGAGAATTGAAGTTATAGGGTGCCAAGAGGGCGCTGAGAGAACACTTGGACTGTGTTCAAAAGATCAGGAGGTTTTGCGGTTTGTGAAAGACAACAAAGGAAAGAAACCACAACAACCGTGGTTTTGGGCCACAAGATTAGATCTGAGTCATTAGATATGTTCAGGAGAAGACAAATTCCTCACAACCATTAGATCTGGAGAAGGTGCATAGTCATTAACCACCGAATTCCTTCAAACTTCGCCCCTCCGACTATTTTAAGCCTTTTGTCGAGAAAGAAGCAAAAGCCCCGAAGCTCCGAAGTCCCAGAGAGAATCTACACTATAAATCACAGGAAACAAATGTATGACCATTGGATTTGGTGAAGGAAAGATCTGGGCCGTCAGATTTGCGCACAGGCGAGTGTGAGCCGCAGATCTCACGATACTTCGGAGGTTCGACACTCCAGGAGAAAGGAGCTCTTAAGTTACCTGGAAGAAAATCTCCCGAAGTCCCGAACTCCGGAGTCAATCCAGACCGTCTGTTATCTGGGACACATTTATGTAGATTATTAAGTATTCGGCCTTTTGGAGGATTGTGGGTGAAAGTTGTTTTGGTGCGGAAAGTTCTGATGTCCCAGAGCTCCAGAGTCCCGAAGCATCAGGGAGCACTTGTTCGGGAGTTCAGAAACTTGGCGTTCAAGAGTTTTGAAGTGTGTTGTAGAAGAAACCTTTGAAGCCCGAAGTTTTGAAGCTCTGAAGCCCCGAAGCTCTAGATAGCGTATATTTGGAAGTTCGCTAGTTTGGCATTCATGTGTTTTCAAATATGCTGGTGTGAAATCCTCCGAAGCTCGGAGTTATGAAGTCCTGGAGTGTCGGAGTGACGTGGACTTCTGACGTCACCTAGGGTGATGTGGAAACACTTTATGCATGCCATGTGTCATCCTATTTCATGTTTGTCACAGACCTTTTGTATGAATTGGAACTTGACATATGCCACCTGTTGATTGGGCCATGTGTCATCTCCATATTTTTGACACCGCGTAGTACCCTTGGTGCGTAGTTACTAAGGAGACTTCAAAAGTTCGGAAATTTGACATTCAGGAAAATGGGAGTTTGTTGTTGCAAGAACCTCTGAAGTGCAAAGTTGTGGAGAGATTCTCTGGGAGTTCACCATTTCAACGTTCGAGGAACGTAGCATGTGGTGTGGTCCAAAATTCTGAAGCCCAAAGCAACTGAGCATCGGAGTAACGAAACGTCAAAATGCCAGCCCAGAAATTCAGAAATTCGGCGTTCAAGAAAATTAAGGTGTAATAATATAAGAACCTTTGAAGCCCAAAGCTCCGAAGAGCTGAAGTAGTGAAGCTCTAGAGAGCTATGGTTCGAGATTTTTCCAATTCGACATTCGGGGAAATTGGAGTAAGTTGTCGAAAGAACCTCTGAAGAGAGAAGCTCCGGAGAGCCTCTCCAAGAGTTCGCTAGTTCAACTTTCGGGAGAAGTAAAGTGTGAAGCTATGAGAACCTCCGAAGCCCAAAGTTTCGGATCCCCAGATTCCCAAAACTTAGGATAAGCGTGTTTCATCTAAGCGCTTGGTCATAGGCCGTGGTCACATGAGATTGACAGCTGAAGAAAAAGGGTTGGTGCCCGAAAATTGTTTTAAAGACAAAAAGGGGCTTAGAGAAGGATTTTGTGGGGTTCTGATTTGTACGGACCTGCACCTAAAGAAGTAATAAGGACCTATGAACCAGAATATAGGTTTCAACATGGGTCCAAGAACTAATCGGCTTTGAAGAGGAAGATCACATGTACAAGGATTACTTCACAGAAAGGACAATTCCAAATATACATAACTTTCTTCTCAAGACTCAGAATTGAGTATGGAAGTAGGCATTGGAAAGGCCTTGAATGGTATAATATAACTGCTCACTCATAAAATTGAGTTGGGTAGGTAATTTTCAGGAAAAATAAGAATAAATAATTTCGATGCATTTTGGAACCCAAAATGATTGAGACAGGGTGGCAAAGACCAAAACAACCACCTATTAAATGTTGAGGTTGTGGGGAGATCATATGTTTAGAGATTGCCCTCACAGGGGTGAAAAAGCGATTTGTCAAGCATGTGGGATAGAAGAGGCGGGTTGTCAGGCCCGTGAGAAACTCTCTCTAGGTGAGAGAATTGTTGGGAATTGATTTCCCAAAGGAGCCCAAATGAAGCCATAGTGCTTTGAGACTTCTTATCTGACCTATTGTTGAATCCCTAGAAGGGAAGTGGGGAAATCGAAGGACTATTGAGAAGAGAAGGGGCACAATTCTTGGGGTGGGACAAGCATGTGGGGAATGAGAAACTGTGGGCTGGTAGTTTGAATTGGTAGTTGGGATGAAATCATTCTCGTTGTCTGTGTATCTTCAACATGGTTAGAAACCCCTTTATTTGGGTGGATTTTAGTCCCATCTTGGGGGTGACCCACTGCTGAGAGTTCTAAGCAGCGTGGTCTAAGGTTGGGAGGATCGTGGAAGGCCTACATGCAGTTGGCGGTATTCTATCAAAGATAAGTATCAATTGTGTGATTAATTTACATGTTGTGTATTTATACATGTGTTTATGTTTATGGTTTTTCCTGTGAATGATGCATGTATTTTTCTATTGTATATTTTGCATGATTCTGTGTATTGTAGAATATTTGTATGTTGTATTTGTTAGAATATAGAAGATTGTGCTCATTTTACCATTGACGGTACCCTCGTCACCCAACCATAGGCCGAAGCCTCCCTCTGAGCACCTTAACCTTGACTGAGAATTACTCCAGAAGAAAACCCTAGGCTAGATAGCCAAACAAGGTGTAGCGCATCTTTCTCCAAGGATAGTGCACCAACAATAGTTGATCAGATAGTCCAAACCCTAGCCAAGAGATAGTCCAAGCCAATACTGAAAACTAGCTACTGCTGCAACTTCACCTGCAACCCTCCTCCACATGTGCGCACCAAACTGGGAACTGCAGTGCGCACCAACTGGGAATTGCAATTCTGAGATGCTGTCAAATGAGAATTGGTGCCCTGTATTTATATTGGTTCTGCCAGATTTGTTGGGGTCGACTTCTCCTTCTGGATATGTGTCTATTCAATATATTATTATTATTTCTGGCCGACTTCTTCTCTTGGAGGCTAATAACTTAATATAAATTATATTCTTGAGCCGACAAGACTTCTAGGGTTATTAGCTAACTTATTAGGGTTTCTCTTGCTTCTCGGAGTCTTCTATACTCGTTAGGTTCACACGTGGAGGTAAATACCTCCCGCAACTACCATAATATCAACACTCCCTCCTAGCTAGGGAGGTATTTCAGGTAATGGTCTTGAGCACAAAAACATACCATTTACCCGGTAGCATCAATATAGTCATCTAGACTATCTCATGACAAGATCATGAGCATCACCATCACCATCAACTGAATCATCTCTCGAAACCATACTTCATCTGAGTAATTAGACATGATGCTGGATAAGTCACTCACACCATAGAGTGATACATGAACCACTCTTATAATCTAGAGGAGTAAATGCTCTGAACCAATTTCCGTCTGGAAAATATCTGTTCATCATTCGTTTGGATGGTGATTATTTTCAATAAACTGCTGATACTCTTCAAGGTAGTTAGAACAGAAATAGAACACAACTATGTCTATCCATAGTAGTACATAACTACAATCCAGTGGTTCACTACCACACCAAGTAACACACAAGTACTTTATCAACAACGTATGGTTGCGAACAGTGGAACATATCCACCACAATAGTCCTCATCTACTGTCATACAGTCTTCATAACAAACATCTGATAGCAACCTACATAGAAACAATGTTATGATATAAACTGATTTGTCTGGGCCAATCTTTCACTCACATCTGTGAGCTCTGAAAGAATATATTTCTCAAAATAGTGGAACATATCCACCATAGTAGTATATCTCTACTGTTTGGAGACAAGTAGTCTTCATAACAATCATCTGATGCCATCCTGCACAGAAAATATTGTTAGAAATAAACTGAATCATCTGGGTCAATATTTCACTCACGTTTGTGAGATTTGAAAGAATATCTGCCCTCATCAGCAATGGGCTATCTTCCCTATTCTTTTCAAACAAGGAAGAAGGATTGTTTATGATTTCTGAGCATGGACCATTCCTCACCCTGGGTCATTCTTCCTACACTAATCAAAGTGCACCCTGGACAAAATGTATAAACCCTAAGGAATGTCTGAGTCTAGACCATTCCTCACCCTGGGCCATTCCTCCTACACTAATCAAAGTGTGCCCTGGAGAGAATGTATAACCCTAAGGAATGTCTGTCCCTGATTGCTGAGCCTGGACCATTCCCCACCATGGGCCATTCCTCCTACACTAATCAAAGTGCACCCTGGATATTCTTCCACCAAGTTATCTTCTTCTATCTGCGTACCAGAGTCTCTTTCTGGTATGCCTCGAAGTCTTGAGATTTCTCTTCATACTCTCTTTATTCAATTTCTCTGGGGAACATTCTTTGCATTCATCTGATGTAGAACTCCAACTCATGGATGTTGTGGATGATATAATGGCTCATGTAGTGATATGTCTAGTGTACTGGAACAAGTAATCATCATAGTCTTCTCCCTCCATCTGGGAGAACCTCTGGTTCTAGATCTCGCAATGCTTTCATTCATAAGTCTTCCATACACTATTCTTCGTCACGAATTTTAGTTCTTCTGCTTGATTGCTTTTAGTGAGTTCATATTAGGCTGGTAATCTTGTGATTCTTGATACAATGACTGGTTTTTCTGGTTCCTCTTTCTTTCTTGGAATCCTCATGTTCTTCTTCATGTTTTTCTTTAGCTCTTGGGTCCATGGAGTTTCTTATAGATTCCATGCCCTAGAGATTCCACTTCTTCCTTTCATCATAGGATCACAGATCTGTATGAACAACCAGGAATACTTTAAGGCTTCTTTTCAAAGAAGTCTTCTTCTGCGGTTGAACTAAACATGTACTGTCTTTTATGGCTGCTACCATGGATACATACTTCATCATCTTCAATGGGTCATAGGATTAACTTCCTCCTAATCCTTGCTTCATGTAAGAGAGCATATAATCGGCTCCCTCCATCTAACAGAGTCCATGCTTCCATCTGCATCCTTATTGTCTTCTACAATATATACTTGGCTCTCTTGTCTAATAGAGTCCACGCTTCCATCTGCATCCTTATTGTCTTTTGCATTATATACTTGGCTCTCTTGCTTCTGTCTAGTTGTCTTCTACAAAACGTCATAAGTCTTTATCCAATTTCCTCTCAATTGCTGACTTCTTTCTGTCTTTGCTTCTACTAAGTCTCTTCATGATTGATTCAGCTTAATGGCTTCCACATGATTTGTATCTCATCTTTTCATGTGTATTATCTAATGATATCCATTTCCATCTTGTTTGTTCTTCCATAGGTATAGTTCTTCTTGGAACACATTATCTTCCAAGAGATAGATATACAAGATATGTACAGAGACGATGCAAACAAGATATGTACAAGAAAAAAGAAGAGTGTTGTTACCTTTTTAGAAGAAGAAGTCTCTTCCATCCTGCTTAGTCTTGTTTGTAGGTTCCTTTTCTTCGACAATCGATGCTTAGTGTTTCTCCTTCCTTTTCTTTAGCTCGGGACACTGATTCTTGTAGTGACCGTACTTTTGACAGTTGAAGCATTGTACTTTTGAAATGTCTTTCTTTTGGTTTGGCTTCCTCCTTGAACCAAACTTCCTTTTGTTCCTGAAGTTCTTGAATCTTGTTGTGAAGGCTTGTTCATCGTACTTCTTTTGGGGTTTCTCTTTTGCATTGATCCTTGATTCTTCTTGAGCACAACAAGTCCAAAGTTCTTCAAATGTCGGGTACTCCTTCCTTGTGTTCCTGCTTGCGGGAAATGCATCCCATGTCTTGGGAAGACCATTGAGACTATGTTTACCAATTCCTTCTCTGAAGTGATTTCTTCAATATCTTGTAGTTGATCTCTTAACTGGGACATTCTTACAAAGTATGATGTTATGTTGTCATCATCATTCATCTTCATGTCACAGAGATTATTCTTCAGACTCATAACTTGTCCAATGTTTTTGACTGAGAAGAGATTTGTTAGGGCATCGTACATCTTATTCGATGAGTCAATATGGGAGATGTAGGGTATCAAGTGGTATTTTATGGAATCCACTATGATACTCATGGCATTGATGTCAACATCTTTGAACTTCTCCATAGCTGCGACGTTCTGCGGTTCCTTCTCTTCTCCTTCTTCAAACTCTGGCTTCTCGATCTTTCCTTTCACAATATCCAGTACTTTATTCTTGGCAAGGATGAGGTCAATCCTCGTCTTCTATGCTCTAAATTTAGAGGCTCCATCTAACTTGTTCTCAGACTTGATAGAGTTCGTCATGGCTGCTTGATTTGGTCAAACCCTAGATTTGACCAGAAATCCAAACTTCACGTCTTTGCCTTCTGAGAGTTCCAGGAGATGCGTTAGGCTAGGGTGCACTGATCTATCTGAAGATTAGGTCAATCCATTCACTTAAGGTTCTTCAACATGTGGTTTATGGTTTCTGCAACTGCTTTTGCTAGTAACCCTAGTTGTAGTGTCTTGGAAGCTGATTCTGCTAGTAACCCTAGTAGCAGTTCCTCAACAAGCTCAATATCCTAGCGGCTATGTTTCCTTCCAGCGTTTAGACTGAATGAAGGAGGTTTGGCCCCATAACCTGTTAGAATATAGAAGATTGTGCTTGTTTTACCATTGATGATACCCTCGTCACCCAACCATAGGTCAAAGCCTCCCTTCGAGCACCTTAACCTTGGCTGAGAATTACTCTGGAAGCAAACCCTAGGCTAGATAGCCAAACAAGGTGTAGCGCATCTTCCTCCAAGGATAGCGCACCAACAATAGCTGATCAGATAGTCCAAACCCTAGCCAAGAGATAGTCCAAGCCAATATTGAAAACTAGTTGCTGCTGCAACTGCACCTGCAACCCTCCTCCACATGTGCGCACCAAACTGGGAACTGCAATATGCACCAACTGGGAATTGCAATTCTGAGATGTTGTCAAATGAGAACTGGCACCCTGTATTTATACTGGTTTTGCCAGATTTGTTGGGGCCGATTTCTCCTTTTGGATATGTGTTTGTTTAGTATATTATTATTATTTCTGGTCGACTTCTTCTCTTGGAGGCTAATAACTTAATATAAATTATCTTCTTGAGCCGACAAGACTTCTAGGGTTATTAGCCAACTTATTAGGGTTTCTCTTGCTTCTCGGAGTCTTCTATTCTCATCATGTTCACACGTGGAGGTAAATACCTCCCGTAGCTACCATAATATCAAGAGTATTTGGTATACAGTTCCGCAATAGTTTCTATTTGGCATATCCCAACGGTCTAAGGTTGGGGATGTCGCAAATTGATATCAAAGTGTTTTTATGGAGTAGCATGGCCCGACCTGGGTGGCTGAAGGTCTTACAAATTGGTATTAAATCTCTAGTTTTCAACACTGATCCTAGATGGGCCGTGTAAGTTGAAATTGTAGTGAAATTTCACATATAATTGAAGTTACAAGGTGTTGAGAGGGAGTTGAGAGAACACTTTGACTATGTTCAAGAGCTCAGGAGGTTTTGTGGTTCGTGAAAGCCAACAAAGGAAAGAAACCACAACAACCATGGTTTTGGGCCACAATATTAGATCTAGGTCGTTGGATCTGTTCAAGAGAAGACAAATCCCTCAAAGCCATCAAATCTGGAGAAGGTGCATAATCATTAAGAACTAAAGTCCTTCAGACTTCACCCCTCCGGTTGTTTTAAGCCTTTTGTCGAGAAAGAAGCAAAAGTCTCGAAGCTCCAAAGTCCCATAGCGAATATATGTCGTAGATCATGAGAAAAAATGCATGAACACTGGATTTGGAAAAAGACAGATCTGGATCGTCGGATCTACACGCAGGCCAGTGTCAGCCATAGATCTTACGACAGTTCATAGGTTCGACACTTTGGGAGAAATGAGTTCTTAAGTTGCCTGGAAGAAAATATCCCAAAGTCTTGAACTCCGAAGTCAATCCAGTCCGTCTGTTATCTGGGACACTTGTCTATAGATTATCAAGTATTCAACCTTCTGAAGGATTGTGGGTGAAAGTTGTTTTGGTGCGGAAATTTCCGAAGTCCCGGAGTGCCATAGTCCCGAAGCTTTGGGGGTCACTTGTTCGGGAGTTCAAAAACTTGACGTTTAGGAGTTTTGAAGTGTGTTGTAGAAGAAAACTTCGAAGCCCGAAGTTATGAATCTATAAAGCCCCGAATATCTGAATAACGTATATTCAGAAGTTCGCCAAGTCGGCGTTCGGGTGTTTTGAAAGATGTTGGTGTGAAATCCTTCGAAGCCTGGAGTTACGAAGTCCCAGAGTGTCGGAGTGACATGGCATGTTGACGTCATCTAGGGCGACGTGGAAATACTTTATGCATGGCATGTGTCATCCTATTTCATGTTTTTCACAGACCTTTTGTATGAATTAGGACTTGACATGTATCACCCGTTGATTGGGCCACGTTTCATCTCCATATTTTTGACTTGTAGCACCCCTGGTGTGTAGTTACTAAGGAGACTTTGGAAGTTTGACATTCGGGAAAATGGGAGTTTGTTGTTGCAAGAACCTCCAAAGCGCGAAGTTGTGGAGAGATTCTCTGGGATTTCTCCAGTTTGGCATTCAAGGAACGTAGCGTGTGGTGTGTTCCAAACTTCTGAAGCCCGAAGAAGCATAGCGCTAGAGTAACAAAACGTCGAAACACTAGCCCAAAATTTCGGAAATTCGACATTCGGGAGAATTAAAGTGTCTTGATATAAGAACCTTCGAATAATGAAGCTATGGAGAACTGGAGTAGTGAATATCTAGAGAGAGACAATTTGGGAGTTCACCAGTTCGGTGTTCACAGAAATTGGAGTAAGTTGTCGAAAGAACCTCTGAAGAGCGAAGATCCAAAGAGCCTCTTCGAGAGTTCGCCAGTTCGACGTTCGGGAGAAGTAAAGTGTGAAGCTATGAGAACCTATGAATCCAAAAGTTTCGGAGCCCCAGAGTCCTGAAGATTTGGGTAAGTTCCTTTCATCTAAGCACTTGGTCAGAGGTCGTGGTCACATGAGATTGATAGCTGAAGAAAAAGGGCTGGTGCCCGAAAAAAAAATTAAAGACAAAAAGGGGCTTAGATAAGGAGTCCATGGGATTCCAATTTGTATGCACCTGCACCTAAAGAAGTAATAAGGACCTGTGAACTAGAAGAGAGGGTCCAAGAACTAATTCGTCTCTGAAGAGGAAGATCACCTGTACAAGGATTGCCTCACAGAAAGGATAATTCCAAATACCCATAACTTTCTGCTCAAGACTCAGAATTGAGCATGGAAGCAGGTGTTGGAAAGGTATTGAACAATAGAATATAACTACTCACTAATCAAATTGACATGGGCAGGAAAGTTTCAAGAAAAATCATAAGAAATAATTCTAATGCAATATGGAACCCAGAATGATTCATATAGGGGGAAAAAGACCAAAACAACCACCTATTAAATGTTGAGGTTGTGGGGGAGATCATATGTTTAGAGATCGTCCTCATAGGGGTGAAAAATGGAGGATTGTTCACAGTGTAAAAAAAACTGAAACAATGGAGGACATGGGCAAAAGTATACCTAGGATCTATGCATCCCTGAACAACAAGCAAGCAGAGTTTCAGTCACATATGATTAAAGTGGAAGGTATGATCAACAACCAAGCCATTGTTATTTTAATTAATTCAGGATCTAGTCAGACTTATATAGATCCTAAGATGGTGGAAAGATTTCATTTTCCAAGAAGCAAGCATGTAAAATCTTGGTTGGTGCATCAAGCTACCAAAATAAAAGTTAATGAGATGGTTAAGTCATGTCCAATGGACATGAATGGACTAAGCACCAGGGCAGATTTGAACATCTTTCCTTTAGGTTCTTATGACCTTCTAATTGGTATGGATTGGTTGGAAAAACACCATGTTATCCTATATTGTTATAATAAAGCATTCACTTGTTGGGATAGAGAAGGGAACCTATGGACAATGCATGTAATTCCCAGGGTAGTAATTGTCGAAGAAATTTCAGCACTGCAACTGAAGGAATGTTACAAAAAAAAGATGGTTTTATAGTATATGAAAGAGTTTGGACCTAGTATCAAGAATGAACTAAGGAACTTGAGGAAATAATTTTATGTCAATAATATTCCACAAGATGATCAAAGGCCAAGATTGATGAATGTTAATATATGAATCTAGGTGCAACCATGAAGTTTTGGGAATCCACTACAGGAAATCCACTCATGTTAATCAGAGTGCTTGATGGAATTTGGGTATAAGAGTAGCTCATTTAGTGAATGAAGTAGTGAAATTCCATTCACTCTAAAGGATGCCAATGTACAGATAAGGAAATATGGTGTGGGCATATCTACTCTAAAATATTGATAGGTTAAAATGCTATTTTATTTTATTTTATTTTATTTTTTTCTGATAAAGAGAAACAAGGAGTATATTTGGAGATAAGATGTAACATCTCCAAGGATCAGTCCTACAATTTGGAGATAGCACCTCCATTATTGCTATCAGAGTGTACAATGAAAGCATGGTATGAAGGACATCACTTCAAGGGTAAAGAAATGAAGGTGCACATAAGTAAGGAATGTCGGTTAAGGCATAAAACAATATACTATGGAAATATTGGATCTAGAATGATGCAATAAAACTCCTAGCTGAGGAATTACTCAAAGCTAAATATACTAGAGTCCGGGTGACATTCATGAGTAAATTAAATAGTTGAAAGGTATTAATTGATGGAAACCAAGTTATACATAGTCTTCTGGAATAGTCGGGGAACTGTGACAACAATGGGAAGGACTGTTGAGTACATTCCCAAGAGATGAGTGCATTGACAGGGTACATTGGGATGTTAGTCCAAAATAAATAAAAACATGGAGAAGCAGGAATTGGTGCATCAATATGGCATGATGGAAGTTTATTTAGCAAGTGAGGTTGAAATCAGATGGGTCAGGATAGGAGAAAGTAATAGTTCATCAAGAAAATCCAAGTGTTGATATGATCAGTCAAGGAAAGGCTAAATCAATTTGCATCAATAAAGAAATTGGTGTTATATATCCAAGGTTAATCCAAGAGAATGAATGGAAATGTAATTTCGTCATGTAGGAGTTGGATCAGAGGGATCCAAGTAATAGTGGAATGCTGAAAATTAATATCAACATAATATATAGATACAAGAGTGCAAAGTAGATAAGAAAGATTCTAGCATGGAGATATCAAGTCAAGAAGAAATTCAAAAAGAAATGAATTTCTAAAGAGGAATCAATAAGGAACAATAAAGAAGAAAATGGTTCTACACTTGGTATAGAATGAAAAAGAGATGGTACCTTACAAGAATCCATCTCAAGTGGCATAGAGCCATGAGTGACATTCCCAGAGGTTGGAAGTATCATTGGAAACTATGATGATAAATTAAAAGCAGTGTTAAGTACTTCCAGTTAATTATGTGCAACTAGCGAAGAAGACTTATGTGCATCCTTATAGTACACTATAGATTGGCTACACAAGTCAAGTTTGAGTTTAGGTGGCTAAGAGAAGAGAAGATAATGGTGCAAGAAACCACAAGTTCTAAAGTATTCAACCAGGAAAGGGGTGAAGTAGTTTAGTTATGAAAAGTAAATGGATGTTGAAGATCCAAGGTCTATAAGACAACATGGTTGGAAATAAAAATTTTCCAAGTGTGAGTTGGGTTAGATGGATCCAATAAATAAATGAATACCGAGGAATGAAGACTTCTAGGAACAAAAAAGAAAAGTGATACAGGGAGAAAGAGGAAAGAGATAATTCTTGCATGTTTGCAAGTGTTGCTACTGATGTTGCTGCATATGGAAGGAAGCAACAAAAAGATGAAGTGTTGATTATAAGATTGATAAAAGAGGCATGGGAGATTCTACTATCATCAACTAGTCATGTAGAATTAAATTTATATAAGGGAAGCTATGCAGGTAAGTATTTTTATAAAATTATGTTGAATAATTGTTGAAGGGAATCTAGGTATGAATTTCCTTAGCCAGAGTTATTTTATAAAATTACATTCTTATTTTAGTGGAATGCATTAATGTGAATAAGATACCACTAGGTGTGGTAAAGGCTGGAGGCTTGTAATAATTATCAAATCTTCTTATCTTTTGAATGCACATAATGACATAGTAGCATGTCATGTTAATTTGGTTATGAGGTAATAACCAAATAAATAAAGGGTATGAACCTGTTATAGGAATGGATGCCAAAAAATCTAGTCATGTATGAGACCAAGGCATGGTTGGTTATGGAAAGGTATGGATATGGAAAGGCTACGTACCATACAAATATCCAATGAACTTCCTTCTTCTAAATAATACTTGGACTGCAACCTTTTTGCTAATACTAATGAGCACCACAAAATTATATTCTTGGTGTAGTGTTTGGGTCGAAAAGGAAGGCATCCAAATAATTGAGAAGACAATAGGAAGTGTATGGAGAATGTATCAAGGCATTGGCCAGATCTCCAATTTACCGATGGTGAGATACATGACTTAGATATAGAGAAATCTTAAAATCAATGCAAAGGTGCATTGAATAGATATGCATTGAGAGTTGCACTCATGCATAGTAAGTGGTAGAGTTGCAATTATGCATGATAACATTGTTATGCTTGAATGCATTCTTATGAATGCCATGCATATATGTTATCTAATGGAAATGATTATACTAACAGTTGAAATGTTACTAACTCATGGAGTTGAGAACAATTTAGGAACTGTTAGACATTGCAACATGAAAGTTGCAAGTCAAGTAGTCACATGAGCATTGACTACAATAAATTTTTGTTCATGAAACAGAGTAATAATTGCTAGGAAAAGGAAAGTATAATTGCTGAAAATTCCTATGCAAAGAATGATAATTCATTCTCTTTTATAAATTGTTTGATAGTGTGATTGAATTGTTAAGTGTAGACAATTCTAAGATCACTTCGTAAGGTTTTGGTGCATATGGCAATGAAAGTATGATGTACAGGAAATACTGAAAATATATTGGTTGAATGCAAGATGGAATCATTGTAGGAAAAGTGGTATTCAGTATGGTGTTGTTGAAATCCATAAGGAATTTTGCATTCCTACTATTGCAACAACCATGAAAAATTATGAGATAGAATTTCATATTTTGGGGAAAAGTTGAATTCCTTATGAAATAGCTTTGAGTTTCTAAATGAATTTTTATAATGATCTCACATGATAACTGCATATGTGTCTGATGCAGATGAGATAATATTTATTAAAGTTGGAATGCTTGGGAAGAACAACTACGATTGGAGATATTGGAGCCCTTTAAATGTAGAACCTTGGCAAGGTTCTGGTAATGAGTTAACACTCTCCTTGTGTGTGAAAGCCTTGGAAATATGGATCATTGAAGGAATGTGTAGTAGTGAAGGGATGCTTGAGCCTAGAAGGGTAATTGCAACAAGGAAGAGGCAACTCAAGGATGCTTATGGCATTGTATCTTCCATAAGGAGGGTGTGCCAAATGGAATAGTGAGTTGAAATTATTTTCTGAAGCAACTCTACAGAATAGAGCAAATGAATTCCAACTACAGTATGAACACATGAATTAGTGCTTGAAAGAAGAGCATGAGCTGGATAATGAACTTCATTAGCAAAAGCATGGAGCTTTTTAAATAATTTTGAAATGTAAATGTGTATATAATTGCACTGAGGACAATGCATAAATAAGGGGAGGGGGGTGTAACACCCCAAGACCAAGCCCCATTTGTAAATGTAAATATGTTTTATAGGCTGGTGAGCCAGGTTATTATAGGCCAGAAGGATTATGTGATTATTAGGCCAGAGACCCTAGATGTTAAAGTCCCGTGAGCCTATTTTTGTATATAAACACTCATTTCATTAATAAAATACATCGTTGCGTGTAGACCAACCATGATAAAAGAGTAGGAGGGGACTAAAATCCACTAGGAAGGGAAAGGGGGGGCTAAGAGCCTAGGAAATGGGCTAAGATAAAGGGCTTATCTCCAAGGGAATATTATAATATTATCCCTAGAAGACTTAGATATGAATAAATCTCATGTTATCCTAAGTTCTTATGTGAAGGGGAATGAATTACAAGTGGAGAGGAATGAGCTCCTGGAGGGCCATGTGTCAATCAGGGCGCATGTAGTTATATGTGGGGAAAATTAGTTCATTTTCACTCATTTCTTCCCTTTTGACCTCACGTTCACAATTTCTTCCCATTCTATCCATTCACGATTCACCAGTCTGCCATCGATTCACTCTGTGGCCTCCATCATTCGACCTCTGTATCGTGCACACACCCTGGAGTTGTACGCAATACCTCTCTGTCATGGTAGCATACGTGTTCCATACCCATGCCAATACTGTTCCTTACCTAATTTTCTATTGTTGCCTTTCACCTGATCATGTACCTGGTCAACTTGAGATATGGACTAAAGAAGCAGGTTGTCACGCTCGTGGGATATAAGAGGTGGGTTGTCAAGCTTGTGAGAAACTCTCTCCAGGTGAGAGAATTGTTGGGAATTGATTTCCTAAGGGAACCTAACTGCAACCATAGTGCTCTGAGATTTCTTGTCCGACCTATTGTTGAATCCTTGGAAGGGAAGTGGGGCAGCCGAAGGATTGTTGAGCAGAGAAGGGGCACACTTACTGGGGTGGGACAGACATGTGGGGAATGAGAGACTATGGGATGGTAGTTTGAGTTGACACCTAGGATGAAATCCTTCCTCTTGTCTGTGTAGCATCAACTTGGTTAGAAACCCCTTTACTTGGGTGGAGTTTAGTCCCAGCTCAGGGGTGACCCACTGCTGAGAGTTCTGAGCACTGTGGTCTAAGGATGGGAGGATCGTGGAAGGTCTGCACGCAATTGGTGGTATTCTATCAAAGATAAGTATCAATTGTGCGATTAATTTACATGTTGTGTATTTATACATGTGTTTATGCTTATGGGTTTTCCTGTGAATGTTGCATGTGTTTTTCTATTGTATATTCTGCACGATTCTGTGTATTTGTAGAATATTTGTATGTTGTATTTGGTATACAGTTCCGCAAGATTTTTGGTGTGGCATAGCCCAAAGGTCTAAGGCTGGGGATGTCATAAATTGGTATCAGAGTGTTTTTATGGAGTAGCATGGCCCAGCCTGGGTGGCTGGGGATGTTACATCATTGACTTCTCAAAGTTTTGTTTGAAATTTTTTTGGTTCAAATGTACAAACGAGAGAATATTCTTTAAAATGTTAGTTTTTTGCATGCAAATAAAATGCTTCACTATAGATTGAGAGTATATAATCTTGAAGGTCATCATAAGCCAAGAATTATAATTGATCTCCAATATCAACAACAAGATGCTGAGGGGAAGGAAATTCCTCTGAAACAAAAACATCATCACCCTCTGCAAAAATTTTCTCATGACAATCAAGATCATATACATCTGCATGTTCAAGGGTAGAAAAATATGATGTAATAATTTCAAGATCTGAAGAAGAATAGAAAAATGATGCATTATCACACTGAAATACATGAGACCCCATAATTGATCCTTCATGTTCATAAGCTTCCTTCTGATCCTCTGCACCCAAATCTAATTTATGTTTCTCATAGACTTGTTCTTGTTACAAATATTTGTCGCAAACTTGATCTAAAATCTTTCCACAAGCTCAAAGATTGTCCTCAACCTCCTCTGAATCAATAGACATCTACTGCAAGGATAATGACTTCCTTTATCTAAGATAACTAACTAAATAAGGATGATGATGTGTCGCAGTGTAAAAAACCCTAACAAAGATTTCAAATGGTTGAATTGCAACAGGTACGTTGAGATAGAGGCTGTGGAATATTTTATTGAAATGGGTGGCAATCTCATCTCTTTTCTTCTTCAAAGCATAGAACTCAGATAGGTATTGTTCATATGACTTATTCTCACCTCGGTACCTCAAGAAAACATCATGAATATCATCCCATGAATCTATCGAATAAGAATCCAAATGTTTGAACCATAGTCCAACATCCTCATGTAAAGATTGACATAAAGTTCTCATGAACACATCCTCATGGATGATTTGTAAAAGATCAGTGAACCATTCAAAAGAAACCATGTGTTGCTCAGTTGTCACGTGGTCTTCTCCATTGAACCTAGGAAGGTAATCAATAATATTGGGAGGATGGTCATGAAGGATAAGTGGTAGCTTCGGGGGTTTGTAACCTTTCCTAATCATGTAATGAATTCCAATGAGTTGGTTACAAGAAGGAGAAATGATCCGAGGAGGTGGTAAATGGGCTTTATTGTTCACATGGTTACAAGGCTGATCATTTCAATAGGAATTTGGACACATACATCATTCTTCTCAATAGGATGAAGTGAAGGTATCAGATCAAAACCAACAATGTAAGAAGAGGGTATATCTTCTTCTTTCAAGGAGGGATATACAACAACAGGATTATGGTCATGCGAATAGACAAAGCAAATGATGATTCTTTTAACACACAAAGGAAAGGACAAGAAAAAACTGATGAAAAAGAATATAATCTCTTGGAGGAAATTTATGACCTGATACCTCATTTTTCCCTTCAGTTCTTTCATCTTTCTATCAGCCGGATTCTTCCTCCAGTGGAGTCTTCAATTGCGGAGTCGCGAGGTGAAATATTGCAGTCACTATTCAATATCTAATCCTTGTTCACCATCAAAGATTGGAATTTATCGTTGTCGTTCTCCTAGGGAAAATACTTCGTGTCTTCGTCCCCGACAATGACGCCAAAATATTTTAGTTCCTAAAGTTGTCTTTGACTGCTAGGGGGGAATCTAGGGCACCTCAGTTATTGCAATGGTTGGTTTATGGAAGGTGGATTAGGAAAGTAGACCAGACGAGGGAAATAAAAACAATAAGCTGAAATAAATGAATTAAACCATTGGACATGGAGTCATATAAATGTCTTATTGATCAAAGGAAATCAAGCTACCTATCAGATAAGAAAGATGTATTATGACAGATATAAGAAAGGAGAACAAACAAAAAGTAGAACACCCATTAAACAATAATTTCTCCTGAAAAATGAATGAAAAAATACTTGAAATGAAAAACACTAATAATGGGAAATTATAGAAAATTCTTTGCTATTCAGGAATCTAACATCAGTGATCAACTATTGATTCTCAATATGGTAATCCATTCAAATAAGAAGAAAACATAACAAAGACATACAATTTGATATAAATAGCTATTAAGAATCTTCAATGTTAAGAAAAATATAAGATAGTATCCCTTTGGATTACAATATAGCATATACAATCATGTCCCTCAAAGCCTCCCTTGGGCCTAAGGCTAAAAAAACCTCATCCATGGCTCCATTACAAAATATATTTTTATAAAAGCATACATCTTAGACACTATGTGGACTTGTTACAATTTTTTGGAAAAAATAAAACCAACTTTGATTTATCACAAGGAATCGGAATATGGTGTCGAATGCTTCTCAAAATATGGAGTTGTATATCCATAGTTGACTGATCTTCATCAACTAATGGCTAATTTTGTGCTTGATAATTCCTCAAAATCTGCATTTGATGTTTACACGTGGAATCCACCAGGTTCTTTGCCACTTAATAATTTAATTCCTCTAAATATGGAACTGAAACTTTTAATGTTAATTTTCTGTTTGATATGTTGACCTGGAAACGCTCAATTTGACCCTTCGACTGCTGATATTTCTCCTTGAAATTTGGAGATTGTTTTAAATCTGGACTTGTGTTATCCTCTACCTCAAAATTTGGATCTCTGTGGTCAAAATTGTGCTTTGAAAATGCTATGTGCTAGGTACCTGACCAAATCCAGAACCTGGAATAGTAACAATGCCCGTGGCTTCAAATAATCATTGACTATAGAAAGTATCTGGCACCATGTTTATTGCTTAGGCAACTTTGATTGCTTCTTATGGTATGGCGCTCTCTGCTTTATTGCATGTAACTCCTAACTGGTTTTACGCATAAACTAAGGTCTTGGCACGCCTTGCAAGATGTGAAAGAATACCATTCTTTTCTGCAAAGAACAATTCAAATAATTCATCTCCACTCTTTGGGGAATTCATTACAAAATTGGCAAGTATCTGAACAGAAATGTTTAAAACAAAGATTCTTAGATGCCACTTTATACAGTTGATTCTTGATATTGTTGTCAAGTCCAGTTACCTTCGTATATCCATCTCTTTGGATGACAGTTCAACATTTCTTCCCACATGGACATCTCAAACCTGGTATATAAAACCTCGCTTGAGAAATACTGCCTCAAGTAATTCACTTGAAGGAAACCTTAGATTTGAAATGGTTGAATTTTCATATAGAGAAAAATCGTGTTGAAAGCCTTGTTTATATGCGACAACATTAGCCGACAGAGAGTGTATGTTTTGTAGATACACAAAACTAGATTTTGCAGAGCTGAAAACTGGAAGCTTAGCCTAACAACATAGAACCATTAATTCCTCCCTCGTTCTTAGCTTTTCGATTATATGACACATAGATTCTCATTTGGGTGCGTGTGCTGTATGCTCACCTTAGGTGTTTTCCGACATTTGGAACCCCAACTAGGTGTTGAGGCGTTGTTACTTTATTTTTATTTGCGTGAGAGTTTATCCCACATGCTCAACGTTTATCAAAGGTCTATATATCCAAGCCTGCAGGATGCCATATGACGGGTAGCGCAAAAAAAATATTTCTCCTCAGCTCATCCCTTAGCGCCTTCTGTAATGGTGTTGTTCCATAACTTTACCTCAACATTTGGTGCTTTGATGACTTGTAACGCTGAATTTGAGATTGCTTTAAAGGCCAATGTATATTTTGTTTTAAACAAAAGATTTTAAAGCCGAAATTATTTTATAAAAGACCTCTTTTAACTGCATAAAAGCCCGAGAGCTACCAAGCCAAGATCAAATTTTTGACAAACTCACAAAAAAAAACTTGGAAATGTCTAACACTTCTATTTATCAAGCTTCTCGAGCAGATTTGTCATGGAATGCACTCCAAAAATGGGTGCTACGAGAATACAACACTTTTGGTAGCGTCCTTAGCCAAATGTCAAAATTTAAATGGTGCACACTGAGTGTCAACATTTTTTTTTTCACTAGTAAGTAACATCCATATCATATAAATGTTAATGCTTCATATATCAAACTTCAAGAACCTTTGTCAGTTTAAAGACCCAAAAATGATATGTGCTACAAAATTGGGTGCTACAAGAATGCAATGAAATGATTTTGGTAGTACCACTGCGAATGGCCAAATGTTGAAATTTAAACAATGCAAATTTGAGTGTTAACACACGGGATACACACTTGCAAAGTAGTTTCCCCTATTAGTTGTTAGTACTAGCTTTGAAAAATATCATCGTGGGACTTTTTAGTGTTAGGATCCTTTCTCTCATGCAACAAAGGAATCGGGGAGCTTCCAAGGCATGCCTACTCCCAACAGGTCGTTTAAAACCCTGAGGAGACCTCCAAAGAACCATAGCGAGAAGAAATATAATCCAACTATATTGAAAATATTTCCCGGAGTCCTGAGAATCTAAGAAATCATCAATGAACTCATTCATTACATACCGAGCCCAGGCCATATTAACACTGGCTACACACCACTCAACTGCAATGACTACCCTAAATAGGAACTCCTCCTTTGTACAAGTGCACAAGATTTTACAGACTACCAATTCCATAGCAAATCAAACCAATCGAGCGTTGATCTCCAAAATGAGTACCCCACACCTACCATGGCATGTACTGTATGTGTCGTACATTTTGTTCTATGTAGCTTCTTTAGTGACTAAGGATTTTTCCAGTTCATCTCCATGCATTGGTAGAATTGTAACGTGCTGGATTGAAGCTTCATCGACCAGATACTTACCCCCTAGCCACAAGTATCGATCGTGAAGGAGGGCGAGTAAAAGGTAGACACATAGGGTCATTGTCCCACTATGCCCAAAATAAGGGAAAACAATCAAAGGGAGAATGTCTGCTTATTGAAGGGGTTGGGCCCACTCTTGGTTGAGCATGAACGACTTACTATCTGCACCGCAAATGGTGCAGGCATAATTGTGGAAGGTCGGGGTGGGAAACGAACTAGGGTCTTGGATGTCATAATCGATGAATTGTACATCTTGCACTCTCCTCATCCAGGAACATGTGAAACTTACATGTTGAGGAAATGGTGGCTCTTGTTTCTGTTAGTCTTCAGAAATCTTGGATCTATTCGGACCATGTGGTCTACTTGACGAAGCCATGGAAATTATTTTGGTTGGGTTCTGTGGACAACTAATGATGGGTTGAAGAGGCTGATACCTCCACTCACTTTTACTACTACGGTTTCCTTCCTACTAAGATTGTGGAACCTTTCTTATAGACCTAAGAAATTCATAATTGAGATGGATAACATTGAGTTGGAAACTAAAAAGTTACCAAGCGAGTATGGTGAAACAACTAGGAGGCGTGTTAGGGGTGGTTAAGAACTCAGAGTGTCGTATGGTAATTGTCGAGTTCCTCTGGTTCATTCAGATTTATACTATCCCAACAGTCCCATCAATATACAAATTACTAGAAGTTGCATGAGATGCCTCCATTGGCATCCTTGATCCATGAAGCGTATCAATCATTTTGTATCAATGGTACATGGTTACCAATTTTACCGCCAAACTTGCAGAATTTCAAGGTGGGATTGTAGCATTGATTGTTGATGGCCCCCTTAATAGTCTTTCCCTTAGATATTGTATAATGGACATGTCACTATATTAATGCATGAAAAGACTGGGATTGTAGACCCTTAATTGTGATAGGTACATCCCAGTACAAGTATGAGTCATACTCTTTGGGGGCACCACACATGTTTCATGGGAACCCTGACATCGGGTCCTCCTTGGTTACTTAATCGTAGTGACCCCTAGTGGGCCACAACACTTCTTCACATGTATCCATCTTTTCTTTTTCATCCATTGAAGGGTCAGACTTAGTATTTCTGGATTTGATAGAATTCTTTGACTATCCCCGACTACATCATTCTTACAGGATTCATCTATTACATTAATGGGGTTATTTGGATTGAATGAGAAAACGTTTGTTCCTCTACCATGTATGATGTAGTGAAATCCCTTCTCTGTGCATGTGTCTCTTTTACACGCTCCATGGGAAACCAAGGATCTGGTGGAACAGTCTTCTTTCCGGGTAGCCTGCGCGGGGCCTCTACGTATCTAAGGTGCGTCTGATAATGCTACATCCTTATCCATCACCATTCACAATAACAAATGTAGTGACAAATATCCATATCTGGTCTAAACCTTTCCCACATAGACACTTCAACTGCTGCCCATTCTCAATAATGTTCTCGATGTGTTGCCTATTGACGATGATTTTTGTCAACAGTACTCAGCCGACAAAGCGTTGCCAGGCTCCCCCTCTCATTTGCAATTGCTTGCAAAAGTCTTGTGCGCTCCCGTTGATTTGACGCTACACATTCAAAGAAGATGTCATTAAAGTTTTTGTTTAGTTATGATGAAGATGGTAGGTGATCAATTTTGAAGTTACACATGATACAGGCTCTCAAATAGACACTGGTTTACTACAAGCATTCGGAAAGGATGATATGGTAATTGGTCTTGGTGAGGGACTTCAATTGTGCATTGCAAAAATATATTCTTCTTCAGGGTCACATGTATCTATTCCTGCGATATGCGTGTTTATACTCCAATATATTTGGATATGAGAAAAATAAAAATATTCCACTTTGAGACATTACCTATGTACAGAAGGCCAAAACTGCATGAATCTTTCCTAATGCTATAAATATCGTAGCATGGGGGAAAAAACATTTTTTTTGGCTCATTTTTATCTCGAGATGAAGCTTATCGACTAATTGTTGATGGGTGGTTGCAACATAGTGAACATGCAAAATTGCTCTTGGGATCTCAAGATAATATTATAAATACTAGCAGTTCAGAGCCCAAAACTGTTTCATGTGAAGAAACTCAAATCCCTCAAAAAATTTTTTTTCCAGATATGAAGTTTGTTGGCAGAGATGTTGAGGAAGCACCCCAAGAAACAAAAGAACCTGATAACGAGGCTACCAACCAAGATGGATTCTGCAATCTAGCTGAAGAACTGACGTCAAAGAGTTCAGAGTCCGCAGTTGAGGAGGAATGTTCAACACATCCATACACTTCATGGCTAGTTCAAGATGAGGATGCTCCACAATTACCTGAAGAGTACAAAATGGTTGTCAAATCCAAATTCACTACTGATGTGGAGGATTTATTCCAGGTGTTCTTTTCAGATGATGTGACGGGGTTACTCGCTGAGTTTCATAGGAAGTGTGGAGACGAAGCTTTTCGATGTACAACATGGAATAAGGACCAACATTTCAAACATGTTTGAGATGTCTTATTTCGACACCCAATCAAATTTTACTTTGGTTCAAAGTCCACACATTGCCAAGAAGCACAATGGTTTCGAGTGTACATGAATAGTCATTTAATAGTTGAAACATCACAACAGTTGAATGATATACCTCATGGGGACTATTATGGGTTGAGGGTCGATGGGATGTGGAGAAGTTGTCTAATGGTGGAAGTAGTGAATGTGTATTGCAGATCTTTGTTAATGTGTCATTTTTAAGGAAAACATTTTGGAAAGGAAAAATAGAGCAAGGTACATTTGAAGAATGCAGTGAAGCTTATACCTCTTAGATTCATGATGCCCATGCTTTATTGAAACAAATTGACAATCATAAAATCAAATCAATAGATGGTATGCCTTCTTTTACAATTGTACTAGAGAATGGACTCAGTCCTCAAACACTTAAGCTTGTTGAACATGGAGAAGAAATATTAACTGTTCAAGAAAAATAAGCACATATTGATTGTGCCATTACAGAAGCAGACAATAGAGGACAACACACTATTGACATACAACTTCTCGCAAGAAATTCTTGAAGGGAGCTGCCATAGGATTCCAGTGTTATATCTGAGAATGTCAAATCATAAAGTACTAGAGAAACTCCATTGACAAAACCATTGGAAAAAGACTCAAGTCCATCTCCTCTACTACTGCATGTGTATTCTAGTCTTTTATTACACTAGAAATATGCAAGCCAACTCAGTTTAATTTTGGATTTAATATTTGCAGTCATCCTTGTAGTTAGTCATATCAGGAGTATAATAATGTTGGCTAGATATCCTATGGTTCAATATAGTGAAGATAGAAGGAAAAGTCTACAAGATTCTAATAACATAGAAATGTCAGCTTGATCAGATCAACGTATTTACTTTCTCAAGGAAGAAATGTCAATTATTGAAGCTCGACTGAAAAGCATACACCATGATTTTACATTGTTGAAGATGCATCTGCAGGAACTAGATCAACGTAATTCCAAAAATCAACAAAATGTGCAGATTTTAGCATAGTCTTCTTAAGGAAGTGAATGTTTATCGTTGATGCTTGAAAGTTGCCTCCATATTCAGACAATTACATGATAGATTGGAGATCCCCTTTCTCTTCATCTTCGAACATTGTGAAGGTAGAGTTGTCGACGGCTTGAAGTTTTGGAAGCAATGGAAAAATTCAATCAACCCATTACACCAAGAGCCGTGATTGTAAATAGGAAAGGGTATACATGGATATATTGCAGCGGGAGGGTTAACAGATGAGCAGAGGAAGTGGGTAACCTGTGGGGGAATTTATCCTCCTATAGATCCTAATTGTGAGGGATTTTTCTATTCATATAAAATGGAGGATTTCCTTTAGCATGTTTGCAGAAGAATGTCTTGTTCACCCAGTAGAAAATTCTGCAAATAAGTACCAGATTCAGGTTAAGATGGTGCTCTGGAGATTTATCTTTGGAATTATATGTGACTGTGTATACCTGATGATAATTCAAATATGCACGAGCATTATTATTGCACCTCATTTCAAGTGAAAACGCTCTTTCTATTGCTCGTTGTCAGAGACAAATCTAAGAGTACACGAGAGGACTACATTAAAGCAAAATTAAACACCCGATACAACTCTTAATCAACAACGTGAAAGGAGCAGTATGAAAAACTTCAGGAGCTAGATTTATTTAAAAGCATTCCTGCATTGTTTTAGAGGAACAACTAGCCTTTTTCACACAACTAAATTCGACACGTGGATAAGAGTTTTTTTATTGTTTTTGTTGTAAAATTATGAAAATAGCTAAGCGGTTCTATTGTGCGCCGACTTTGATCAATTAACTCAAACGACCCCAACCACTCAAACCACCCAAAAAATGCTATAAAAAAATCATTTCACAGCCTGCTAGGAGGCATATATTTTCAGAGAGAAAATTTTGAAAGAAAAAAAACTTTGGCAGAAAATTAGAGAGAGGGGATCTTGTGAAGCAACGAAAAGATAAAGCGAGGATGAGCTTGCTGGTTCTTATAAGGTGAATAGTTTACTTCTCAGTTTGTTGTATTCAAGCTCAATTTTATTCGGCACTAATCAATTTATGATATGCAAGTTTTATCCTTGTGATTCGCCACATTGCTCCATTCCATTTTGGCTCAGCTTTCTTTTTTCTTTTCGCGCTTGGTATTTCTATTGTAACCTTGTTCTAGAGTGGCTAAAGACCATATACCTAGCCCTAGTCTACGCAGACACTTGTAGATTTCAAATATTCAAGAATTTGTTTGGGGAGCATTTTAAATGAAGATCAAATTCTTTTATAGTCTGAAATTGTCTCTTTGTTATTTTTTAAATTTTAAGTTTTCCTCATCTTATTTTAATACAACATTAAAGAGAAAAAAAAACAAACAAACAAACAAACAAACAAAATTATGAGCATGTTTATTTTGTAAAAATCATGTGTATAAGTTTTATTCGTTAGCTTGTTAATATGTATAAACTTTTTCTTCTTTCTTTACTATTTTAATTTTCTTATTATTTATCATATCCTAACTTCTAAAAGAAAATAAAAAAATATCAAATAATTAAAGTGTTACTGATTTATAGTCTTCAAACTAGTGTTTTGTGTAATAAACTTTTCTTTTTGAATCACTTTAAAACTAACATAGTTATATTAACTTTCTTAGTTTTGTTTTAAATATTTTCTTATAAAACAACTACAAAACAAATGCCTTTTCATTTTATTATTTGCATTTACTTTATTAGATTTAATTTTGTTATGTTAAATGTACAAATTCCAACATAAAAGCATCAAAATCATAAATTACATAAAAATCAAATATTACTAAAAAGTAAAATTGCAAGGCAAAGGAATTCACACTTGGACTGTAGGTTAGGGTAAATTTGGTTTGGCATTCAATGCACATTCTTGTCCAGGGCTTTAGGCTTAGGGTGATATTCCCATCTCCTCTCGCTTGATTCATGAGAGGTTGAAATGTTGATGTTGGGGACTCTTTAGTCCCTTGATGATCCAGGTGGATATCGGTGGCCACCCACCTTCTCCAACTGGCCCAAAACATGTTTCTGGCAATTTTGGTAATTTACTATTTTTAGCAGTTTTAACTTTCGGGGCCATTTTGAGGCCCTAAACGATGTTTTTTGGGAAAACGGTGGAGCAACATGGATCGTAGATCAATGTTTCTCCGGCCAAAAGTTGTAGTTCTCGGATACATCTTTCCAACGAGCTATCATACGCCTAAAACGGAGATCGTATGCAAAAGTTACGACCCCGGGAAGTTGATGCACCAACTTACCCAAACGGGGCCCACATGACTTTTGGCGCTTC
>JZKD02S1674417.1:193377-208772 GCA_000966675.3 Picea glauca | reverse complement strand
AAAAATATAAACACCGCCAGTGCAGACCGACCACGATGAATGAGTGAAGGGGGACTGAGCATCCACAGAGTGGGCAAGGGATTAGGGGCTGGAAGGTGGGAAAAAGGGGGGCTAAGTGTTGAGCATAGGGGCTAAGCCTAGGGGGCTTAAGCCTGGGATTAATATTTATTATTATTCCCAAAAAGACATGTGTATTTTATTTTTTATCCTAAGTTCCTGGCAAGGGGAAAAATCTGCAAAAAGGATGCATGTTGTGGGAACGCATGCAGTTTCCAGGGTGACAAGTGTCAACCCTGGTGCATGCAAATATAATAGCCGAGATGAACCGTGGGAGGGGGATCTTCTCCATTCGACCCGACCGTCTGAGTAGGAATCCCGTCGGACCTCTGCAAGAGTACCCTCGTACAATCTCGAAACCAAAAACGGTGAGACTATCCCATGATTGCTAAACCTGTTTGGGGAAGCGCGTGTCTATTTTTCCCAATTGGCTGTTGCGGCCACGCAGTGCTGGACTGCGCGTGGCATACTGGCCAGAGTAAGCTCATGTTGAGCTTGTGTATGACCTCTCTCCTGGTGAGGGAGGCATATGTGGTTGGAAGAGGCAGGTTGTCAGGCATGTGAGCAACTCTTTCCAGGTGAAAGAGCTTGTTGGGAAGTGGTTTCTTCCAGAGAGTGCCCAACACCAGCTACGAGCTCTGAGACTTCCTGATCCAGCCTGTTGCTGAGACCTAGAGAGGGAGGTTAGCACCGATGGACTGTGCGTGTGAAGGTGTATACTCTTGGGCGGAACATGCATGTGGGGAATTATAGTCTGGTAGTAGTGGGCGTAAGATGGCATCTTTGGGAAGAATCCTTCCAGATATTTCTGCATTGTTTTCCCTGTAACCTCAACCTAGCCTAGGATTCCTTGCCTTGGGGTGGAGCTCAGTCCTAGCTTGGGGGTGACCCACTGTTGAGATGATGAGCAGTGTGGTCTAAGGCTGGGAGGTTCGTGGAAGGCCTGCACTTGGTTGGTGGATTTCACCATTGTTACAAGATAAGTATCTAACTATGTTCTTATCACATTTTGCATGACTGTGCTACATAAATTATCATATTTTCCGATGTGTATATGAATTACTGTTGAAATCTATGGATTGTTTAGTCATAGCAGTAAAAGTATGTGTTTTTAACTCTGAGTTAAATGTATTTCTTTACTTGAATACATGTGATTATATAATGCATGTACGAATTATACAAGAGTGTGTGTACAAATTGTTACATAGTGCGTTATAAGCTCTGGGTAAGCAAAAAGGTACACTACAGTAGAGGTAGGGGGGGGGTTCTAGGACTCAGGTGTCTACAACTAGGCTGGGACACAGATTTTTGATTACAATACTTAACAGAGAACTTAAACAACACTATGCATTAGTTTCATGAATCTCATTCACATCACAATTTAAACCCTTATTACAGATTAGCACATTAACCATAAAGATCAAGTACTTCCATTCACTTAGCACATAACATTAGCTCATATCTAGCATTCAGTCATATTTAATCACTAAGAAATAACATCATATGCATTCCACATATATTATAACAACAACACTAAGCAGATAAACAACTTAAATCACATCGCACAAAGCACATCAAGACACATGATATACATGGTTCACCCCAGTGTGGGGATACATCGACCAACTTATTCTTCTTTTTTATTAGTATTCAATCTTCTTACATTCACTTGCTCCTATGCACAAAGCCACAGAGCCAAACTTCGCACTAGACAGGTGACCTACGCACAGTGCACTAGATCCACCTTCCCCAAAACTAGGTCAAGGAACAGAGCCAACTCCTTATCAGCACAAATCCTTACACAGTATGTCCACACAAATGACTTACAACTTCTTGCACTAAGACAACATTAACCTATTATGTACATAGCCACTAGTAGTCATGCACTAAGCCAATTACAAGTAGTCATTCTTACATCGCTTAGCTACTTATTTATAAATTTACAAAGAGGCCTAAACATGGGTAAACCCATGGGCTGACATCCCATAACCCATTACATAAACCCTAATAAACCCTTGTTGGGTACACAAGCCCTCAAAACAAGCAATATCTAGCGATCTCAGCTCCGCCTGAGCGCTTCATCTTTGACCAGCCTGTCGAAGTCCCAAAACATGACCAATGTTTCCTCAAAACTTGGTCGAGGGACAATAGGCCCCCAACACTCACCTATGACTCATTCCGAGTCACTCAAATCTGGGAAATGTTGCTTTGAAGGCCTCAAGCTTATCTCAAGCTGCCTCGACTTGCTGCTTCGCCAGAGTTTCCTTCTCGACGAACTCCTGAATCACTTTCTTTGTAATAGGCCCTTCTAGGCATTGTTCCACTATCGCAACCACTTGGTCTAGCCACAAGCCTTGTCCCTCAATATCTTCAAAAAGCGTGCAGGCTTCGTCCTGCACCGGCTGTAGTCTTTGTGTAACTTCCATGACTCTACTTTGGATGTCAATAACCTGCTACTAGATTTCGTGTTACTCCTGCGATCTCTTCATTTTCCCAACTGTAGTCAGCATCTTCATCTATGCTTGAACTGTCAGTGCCTGCTGTTTCACCTCACGTAGTTGTGCTTCCATTGTCCTCAACTCTGGATCTTCTGCAAGGTGCTCATAGGTCTGCGCACTTTGGTCGCTCAACTACTTACATTCTAAAGTGAGGGTCTTGATCCTTCCAACTTTACTTTTGGTGATTTATTCCCTCTGATTGTGCACTTATTGCAGAGTGCTCGACACTGCTTGGATCTCTAGCTCCATTACTCTTGCTTGAAGCTGTTGAATGGCCTCAACGAGCTTCCCCACTTGTATCTCGACTGATTATGGTTCCTCCTATGTACAGAGCAAAGTGATTTAGTCATTTCCTCTTTGACCGCAGTCTGCTCTGCGAGCAAGTGGTCTTTTTCTTTCTGCATCTTTGCATTGTCCTCCTCATACATCACCCAAAATTAATCTTTCTCCTTCTTCGCAACTCGAAGTTTCTCTAAGACCTCCTCCTTTTCTTGCTTCAAGGCTTCTGTGGCCTTTTCCTTTTCTTCATGGACTCGCTGAAGTCGAGCCTCTGTTTCATCTGCTAGCCTTCGTAATTGGGTGCGCTCATCCCCCAATTATGCAATCTTTGATGAAGAAGGCGCAGTAGGTACCGTGTGACTCGAATGGATGGATTGTTGTATCTCTTTCAGCTCTTTCTCGATTCTTTCATACATCGTCTCCTGCTTTGCTCCATCTCTCCACAAGATATCTTTTGAAGCGTCCTCCATGGCTGTGATGTTGAGATCGATATCGTCCATTGTGAGCACATTCTTCGAATAAGGTTTATTGGCGTAGGTCTTCTTTCTTGCTAAGGGTTTCTGCGGAGAAACCTTCCTCTTCTTTGATGTTTCAGCCTCGGTAAGGGGATTTTTTGGCAGTGTAAATTCGCCTTTGCCTTGCTCTTCTCCTTCTTCCCCTCCTTATTCTTGGTTCACTTCGTCTCCTCCTCCTCCTGTGGGTGAGTCAGGCCTACTCTCCTTTGAGGCATTTTCCTCCTCTTCAGTTTCTATGTTCTGCACTTCCTCCTTTTTCTTCGTGCTAGTCTGTCCATCATGTTCGACCCGGGTGACCAAGGGACTTCCGATGATGTCGGGGTTGAAATTTTTTTCATCTTCCACTGGTACAAGGAACTATGCTAACCATTCTTTGTTGATCTCCTCCATATCTTAGTCAGTCATCTTATAATAGGACTGCAACTCCTCCTTATTTTCATCCCTACGCGCAGTGATGTAGATAAAGTGTTGATCTATGCAGAACTTTGCTAGCGGTCTGTACTAGTGCAATGTGTTGGGTGTCATTCATGGAAATTCCTTAATAGCATGCTTCAATTGCTAGTAGTAAGCATGGAAGACATCATTCGACTACCACTACTTCGGCATGTCATTTGTATACCATAAGGTAGAGAACCTTGCAGCCAACGGTTCCGATGGCTCAACTTTTGGAAATGTCGTTGCTTCCGACATCTGCTAAGAAAAAAATGCAATCAATACCAGTAACCAACTGAAATGGAATTCATAGCCCTGATCTTGCGCTTCACGACAATCCTTCTCCAGGTCATTGACGAGGTAACTCGCCCAGTTCATTTGCATTCCTTCTACGCAGTTCCCTGCGAGGTCTACTACAAATCTAGTGACCTGTGTTGGACGGTTCTTTCTAACGATCTTTCTAGCTATAAGCTGACAAGCTAGGTGCACTGTGCCATCTTGGATGGAGGATAACTTGTAGCCTTTCTTTCCCTTTTCTACATCTCCATAATCCTCCTTTATGTGTTGTGCCAGGGAGTGATCTGAAGTCTTCCCTGGGTAGAACTATTAAGGGTTCGGTCCCTACATGCTCAGTCCTATGATCAGGTGGATCAACGTTGGATCCACAGTGACGCACCTATCAAGCCATAGATATCCTATGTGATAGCATGACAGGAGGAGTTTAACATAGGCATTTACCTCCTGATGTCGGCCAAAGTGAGGGATATTCATCATGTTCAGGATTGTTGACTGTGCGAGCTTCTTTATCCATGGCTGAGAGACTATGCGCAGCTTCTTCCTAGTTGTATTCATCAGGTACCTATGTGGCATGAGCATCGTGTAGTTCTTCTGGTCTCCGAGGTTGAATTCATTTTTCTTCAAAGCTGGGTTGTGTCCTAACTAGGGTCCAACTACATGTATCCCCTTCAGGATGTACGCAGTGATTAATGTATACTCGAAGTCGTGTGGGATACTGTCACGGTTAACTGTACCAGCCAAAGGCAATATGTAATCTGGAAAGACTGAATGGATATGCTTTGCATTAGCCAGATCATCGTGGTGCTTTCTTCGCTTCTTAGTCACGGTCCACCTAGAACGACGTGCAGTCGAAGGGGAAGCTTGCATTCCTCCAGTCGACAACACCTGTAATCGCCTCCACATAGTTTTCTAATGTGCTATGTTCGCCCAACATTCACACTCGTAATCGAAAAACTCGGGTAGGTGAACAAACAAGCAAGGTAATCAGACGAATGGCGAGGTCTAGAAATCATAGCGCGATATTCAATCAATTCTCTGCTATCTCGGATAATGACGAGTGAAAAAAGTGGTATCAGAACAACGTCTGATGGGTTAAATAATCAAGTGTCGTAATAGATTCCTCCATCAGGCAGGAATGCATCCATCAATGCGCATTCATCCGTTATGGCACGGTCTCAACGGTCCAATGGTGATCTTTCCGTCAATAACTGCATTTCTAGCCGTTCCAGGGCGTTATTATAATGGTTGGGGCACCTCCAATGGTCATATAGCTTCACTGAGAAGAAGTCCCATTCTGCGTGGATCTGCTATTCCAGCGAGGTCCAAGTTCTGCAGATCTATGTCCTGCGAAGTCTTCTTTGGGATTTTCTGTAGTTTCTCTAACTTGGTTTTCTTCTTAATAAGCTTCCTTGCCTTCTTTCCTGTGATCTGAGTCTCTAGATTCCTCTTTCCATTCTTATTCTTATCTTTTCTTAGCATAGTGACTTCGCGTTGTTGATGTGCTTTCAAAGGGTTCAAAGGTAATACCTCTTTTCTTACTAGGTCTTGGGTGGACATACTTTCTTCTTGCATTGATAGGTCCTTCAAACCTTGTTGCGCTCTTTCAACTTTGACAGCTACTTCTCTTGCCCTTTGTTTCTTCGACTTATCTTCTTGGTATTCTATTAATCGCTCTATTCTTCTAGCTATGAGATCCCTTAGTTCTTTCTTTTTCTGTTTTGTAGCTTCCTCCTCTGCTTTCCTTCTGATCCGATCCTTCTCAATCCAAGTATTTCCTAACAAAAGTGGAAAAGGGGAGTTGTTCTCAATAAACTTAATGACTTCAAATTGTTCTTCATTCGATGTTTCATGAGCAATCATAGGTATATTAGTAACTCTTCCACATGGGTTATCATCTTTCCTTTAAACAAACCTATCCTTCCCAATGAAGGTATCATAGCAGGCTTTCCCAAAATTTCTCAAGTGATTTCTGGCATAATATTTACATGTGTTTCTTCATCTAATACACAGTCTATGTCAAAGTCTTCTATTATTGTAACTATGCGTTGTTTTTCTTTTAGGATCTCTGGTAAACTGATGTTTCTATGATCATCCATTACCTCTTTTAACTGTACTAACATAGTCTCTAACTCTTTCTCTTTATGATTTTCTAACATATCCTTAGTCCTTTGACCTTCTTTATAGTTTTCTTGTCTCATATTCATCTTTTCAACTTTAGAAATCATCTTTGGGAAATCCTCAACCTCATGACCAATAGCTTTACAACAAAGACAAATAGGACATGTACCAGGGCATTCCTTAGCAAGATGTCTCGGTCTTCTGCAATTATAACACAACGTCAATCCTCTATTTATTTTAAACGATCTCTAGCCTCTCCTAGATTGCGCACTAGGATCACAATGATGGACTTGCAATCTGCAAAAATTCTTTCTAGGTTCCTGCATCCACTTATTAGTCCAAAAATTATTTCTATGCATAGGAATAACATATTTTTCTCTATTTAGATCAATTCTTTCTTCTAACTGTGCCCTAGATTTCACACTAGGACAAAATCTATCAAACATACCTAGATTCATACTTTCAAAATAAAAAAATTCACTTATCTTACTCTCACCAGATCCTAAAGCTTTAAGATCTTACCTCTTTTCTTCAGATTGGGTTTCTTTCTTAGCACATAGCTTCGCAAGTTAAGTAGAATACTGCACACTACAACAACAGATCTACACACAGAGCTTTATCTTTTATTCAGTTCCCAACAATCACAGTTTCAAGTCCTGGCAATAGAACCATTTGTTGGCATAGGGGCATACCTAGGGTTCAATGCTTCAACAACGCACCAACAAAACTGTAAACACCCGCCCTTTCGGCAACACCTACAAAGTAGATGAAGTATCACCTGATGTAGAGGCATGAGGGGTTGCAAGACTCATGTGTCTACAACCAGGATGGGACACAGATCTATTATTACAATACTTAACAAATCACTTAAACAACGCTATGCATTAATTTCTTGAATCTCATTCACATCGTAGTTTAAACCCTTATTACAAATCAACGCAATAACCATAAGGATCAAGTACTTCCATTCACTTAGCACATAGCATTATATCATATCTAGAATTCAATCATATTTAAGAACTAAGCAACAACATCAGATGCATTCCACATATATTATAACAACAACACTAAGAAGATAAATAGCATAAATCACATCGCACAAAGCACATAAGGACACGTGATATACGTGGTTCACTCCAGTGTGGGGTTACGTCCACCAAATTCTTATTCTTCTTTATTAGTCTTCAATCTTATTACATTCACCTGCTCCTGTGCACAAAGCCACAGAGCCAAACTTCACACTAGACAGGTGATCTGCGCATAGTGCACTAGATCCACCTTCCCCAAAACCAGGTCAAGGCAGAGAGCCAACTCCTTATCAGCACAAAGCCTTACACAGTCTGTCCGCACAAAGAACTTACAACTTCTTGCACTAAGCCAACATTAACTTATTATGCACATAGCCACTAGTAGTCATGCACTGAGCCAATTACAAGTAGTCGTTCTGACATTGCTTAGCTACTTATTTATACATTTACAAAGAGGCATAAACATGGGTAAACCCATGGGCCGGCATCTCGTAACCCATTACATAAACCCTAATAAACCCTTGTTGGGTCCACAAGCCTGCAAAACAAGTGAGATACCGTGATCTTAGCTTCACCTGGGCGCTCCATCTTCGACCAGCCTATCGAAGTCCCAAAACATGATCAATGTTTCTTCAAAACTTGGTCGAGGGCCAACAACGTGTCATGCATAAATTACTTTTGTTGGAAGTATCCAACTTAGGAGGGAACTATGTTGCCTTTATGATCATCCCCTTCGACTTTTGACCTGACATATCAACTTGCTTGAATTCTCTCCCTGTCTTCACTCCTCCTCAGGTTATCACCCGGGCATCAGCTTCCTCATCCTTCTTATTGTTGTGCAACTCCACATGCATCATGTTGCAATGCATCGTCTTTTCTTCCCACTTCTTTAGTAAGTCGAGATAGTCCTCTATGACATGTTAGGGAGTGTAATAGTATGCACAAAGCACACACAGTTTGGTGAAAAACCTTGATACATGACCAATCTCTCCACAATTTAAATAAGTGGGGGGTATGCCTCCCCCTCATCCATATCCTCATTCGCGACCATGTCCATATCCATCTCTGGGACCTCCTTGGTATCGACCTCTCTTTTCACCACCACAATCACAACCCTTCTCTTCTTGTTGTACTAGGAATTCTTCATGGGTATTGTCTTGCATCAACTGAAGTGACCAAAATTTATTAACATCATGTCCCATAGATTTACAAAACTCACATAACAAATTATGTTGTGTCTTTTAATACTTCTCCAAAGTTGGTAAGCGAGGTGGTACATGTTCCCACTGTCTGTAGATCTCACACAAGTTCACCTTAGGTCCAGTTGGAAATGGACTTGGCGCTCCCATCGCCACATAATTCGAAAGTATAGGGCACTCATCCTTGTGATGCTCCTCATATAAACGTATGGTACACCATATGTGCTCGCATATGAAAATTTTCTTTTCCATATCTTGCAACTACAACGTTAGATTGTCCAAATGCGACTGCACTTGTGACAATCCCTCTAATGTCTTTGCTCCTCCTGAGGTATCCTCCAAATGCATGACAATTTCCATGGCTTCTACTTGAGTCATCACCTTCTGTTGGGCAAGTCGGACTTGGATATGGGGGAGTAATGCCACAAAAACCACTCTCTATGTTGTATGTCCTGGATTTGGAACGTCAACCTATCTAATAAAATTTTGAATCGTTGGTCATAGTCCCACACGTTTTTTCGTTGTTTTCTGTTTGTTCTCCTTGATATCAGTAATACATTGAGACTTTGACTTAGGTTTATGGAATTCCCTAAGCAGATCTTGATTTATCTATTTTAGGGACCTCTCTTGTTCCGCTGACGCAGTGGCCGTGTAATTCATATACCACATCAAGACTCTATCCTTGAACCTGGTTTCGAGCTACGCAACCTTTTTTGTTTCTTTAGTGATTCTCTTCATAGACCACATTGCTTCATACATGAACCAATGTTGTTCCACATCATCCCTACTCGTTCCATGGAACACGGGTAGCTTCAGAGTGTTATCCTGGTTCTTCATCTTCAACCTCAAATCAACTCCTCCTATCTTACTATTGGGTGTTAGTGTTCTCAATAATGATATTTTCTTGGGTGAAGTAGCACTGACTTCTCCTTCTTTTTCACTCATCTCTTTTCCTCCATCTCATTCTACTCTTTCTTATCCTCTTTCCCCTATTCCAATCACCTCACTATCTATTGTTATTTCTTCTTGATTACAAATGCACAAGGGGGTTAGTTCAAAGGGTGGGTAAGTCCATCTTCTTCTGACATTTCTTGTGAGGTGACCCATATGGTTTCCTACCTGCAGCCACGCAAGACCATCTACAATTGTTGATTCTTCTCCTCCACCACTAGGGAATCCCCTTTATTCCTTCCTTTATCCCGCACCTCTACTCTACGCCTCATCTTCCTCTGGGGTTGTGGAACTCCGCAATAGCCAAGGGGCTCAAACTTTGTCTCAGAGGCCCCTCTTGTTACTACTATGAATACTACTATTGTTGGTATTCCCATTGGACACCCTACTCTCGATGTTACACCCCTTCACATGCCTACCTTCACATGTTCTCCTTGTTACCCTCTACAGGTTAGAAAAAATTGGATACCCTCACAACAATATCATCTGCATGCTTGCATGAGATATCATGCATTTTTTTTCCAGATCTAGACTAAGTCCTTTCATTCTCCAATTGAAACATGATGACTGCTCGACAAACCATGATGTCTTTCTTGCAAATTCTCAAATATCAATGCATATTGATTCTCCAAGTTACTCCATAGATACTCCATGTGTAATACTTACCTATGCATGATGAAATAACCTTCTAGCATGTAGTGAAGTTGTAGTTACCTTGCGACTGTTTATTAGAATGTCATAACTTACAAAATCGTATCACTTGTATCATATTACCCCGAGGAACATCTTATTTGTTAAAAGTGTGTCCACCCTAACATTACTTGCATTGCTAGGCATTCAGAATCGATAGCACAATCCACATCCTAACCATATATAAGCATTTTTCATCTCCCTAAGTATCATTCATCTTCATTTGCATTTAAAAAATTGCATCCCGTCATGTATGTTTTCTCAAAGCTCAAAATAAAATGTTAGATTTAAAGGCCTAAATTAAATAAATCCATAACAACTAAAGAGGTAAAGAGCATAGAAAACAAAGTACACCTGCTTCACTATGGTACCCCCCTATCAAAGTCCTAAGAGAAAAATGTTTATCTAAATAAAAAAGGACCTAGGAAAAATCATGAAACATAAAAAAAGAAAGGGGAAGTGTGTATAGACTGAGGTAGTAAGACTCCCCCACGAAGGCTATTGTAAAAAAATAAATTCCTAGCTAAAATAAAGCTAGAAACACAAAGATTGACTTACGGATTTCTACAACTTTGAGAAGCATCACATGATCATCATCCCCTCCCTTTATGTCACTGATTTAATTTATTGCCTATGTCTTACTTGAAAACTTAGGAAATTTGGGTTTTCCCTTGGAATGAACTCATTTAATACAAATAATAATGTTTTCTTAGGTAAAACTTAGACAAGTGTCAAAATTAATTTAATTGTTATCGTTACTAGGAAATTGTCACTTGGAAACTACAAATTAATGATGTCCTTGGGGGATAAACCCATCTCCTTAGGTAATTATTACAAAATGGAGTATTATTTTATCTTTGGAGCACCCTTTTCCTATTTCAACACATGCCTAAGTCACAAACTTAAGTTAAAGGGAGAATTTTGATTTGACACATGATTTTTTTCATAAAAAAATAGCACGTTGGGGATTTTTTTCCACCTTTGACCCTTTCCTAAAGGATGTGCACCATGGAAAGTGGAAAAATCATATTTCTATTTGAAAAAAACACATCTAAAATAGAATTTTTCTCATGGTTTTGAATTCTACCCATTATATTATTTTCTTACCATGGTTTTGTAAGTGGTTTCAACCCTCCTGTTCATCTATAAAAGAGGAGGACCTCTCACTTGTTTAACTGTTGGAAATTTATTGGGGAATAAGAAAAGGATTTTTGCTGGAAGTTATTGTCTTTCATTTTCATGGATGAAATAATTGCTTCAATGGAGGGTAGCTAGGGTATCTAGTGCTAAAGTGGATAATATTGCATCTTAGAAGAAATAACTAAGTAGTTAGGAGGTAATTTTAACCCTTTAATCTTATGTTTTTTCTTAGATATATTTGGAGAAGGTTTAATGATTTCTTTCTATTACGTCTAAATTTTATCATTGGATGCTAGCATTGTTATAGGTTGTCTACACTTATTGATTCAACCCCCTTTAGCCTAGACTTCAGCTGCCCCAATTATGGTGTTTTTTCCTCATCCCCTGGTGAGGGAATACGCAAGCAAGATCTTTTAATCAATTACCTTAGTTATCAATGACCCCATAGCTCAATGATAGGCCCTTTTCCTTATGAAATTTTTGTTGAGCATACGTTTTCATTGATGCCAACAAGGTCATGAACATAGTGCACATAAAATATGGCACAAAGATGGAAGTGCACGGAAGGTTTCCTAGAAGAAGTCGTGAAAGGTTGAAAACAAAAGTGCGTGGAAGGATTGAAGGACGAAGGGATCAACGACACAAAAGAAATCATGGAAGTGATTGAGTCTGCCAGGAGTGCACGTAGAGTAGGAGGATGACCTATGACACAGTTCAAAAGTAAAGTGAAATGCGATGAATTCCCTTGTCCGTGATCAAGAATGACTCAATGGATGTTTAGGCTACAACGTGATGATGTTTGTGCAAATATCACATAATGTCTTGGACAAGCGACAAGTGACCGAGTGAAATTCGACAAAGTGTGTGGAAGATTGTGCAGGGCGCCTTGAACCAATGCGGTGAATGGTGTAGTGGAGTGCGACGAGATGAAATATGAAGTGGAATGCGACAGAAGGAGTCACCAGGGGCACGTACAGTCTGATAGGACGATTTAGTAAGCACACTGTGGGACAGGTGTGATAAGATGAAGACTTGTAATTTGAGTCTTACTCTTTGGTTCTATATGTGCAATGGATTCCTTGTAGACCAGAATAAAATTATTGTGTCATTCTTCTAGAGATGCTCAGATAATATGGCGCTCAGTTGTAGGAAGACTTGGTCCATTTGATTTAGTCAAAGTTTGTCCACAATGTAACAGTCACGTGTCCACATATTTTATTTAGAAAAAAATGTAACTGACAAAGTTTTGATATGGTCAATGCTTGTCCACAATATAACCGTCATGCTTTATTTAGACAAAATCGTAACTGACAGGGTTTTTCCACATTGAAATTATTGCGCATCCACATACATGAAAGTGATATCAGGAAAATTACTATAAGTATGGAGGGTTTTTCCACATTGAAATTGTTGCGCATCCACATACATGAAAGTGATATCAGGAAAATTACTATAAGTATGGATGTTCTCTGATTGTGGAGGGTGTGTGAAGAATGGGGAAGAAGACACTGTAACTCTTCATAGGAACATAAATGTAAATTTTCCAAGTTCTGTTGAAAGCTATGTTAATATAACAAAGTTTTTGAATTTAGGGTGGTAGGGTGGTACTAGAATGAGTTGAAGCTCACAAAGAATTGGTGTCCCCATTATCCACGACAAGTTAGTGTTCGAGAAGATTGGTGTCCTCATCATTTATGACAGGTTGGTTCCCCAGAGGATTGGTGTCCTCAATATCTATTTATGATAGGTTGGTGCCTAAGAGGATTGGTGTCCTCATTATCTACGATAGGTGGGTGCATCTTTCAGCTTTATCTTTCATTTAGGGTTTCTTGGATAATCTTTTTCCCAAACTATTTTCCACGGATTTGGATCTGGTTTTTTAATTGTTTGCAAATTGACCTCACAAAGTATCCATACTCAGAATTGATTCATTCTTTGCCGTCAAAATTGACATTTTATTTCCTATTTCCCATAAATCTAGAGTCCATTTCAACTCCTGACCATCTGATTTAGATCCACCATAATTTCCCGGTGCACCATCCCTGCGTCTCTCGATCTGTACTTCATTTTGACTCTGGTCGAAGCCCACGATCTGGTAACCTATCCTAAGAACTAGCAATTGTAAAGGCCCCCGATATGAAAACCTAACCTTAGAAAATCATGAATTTCTGAACAACAACTTGATATCTATGTGGAGAAATTTGCGCGCGATTGTTAAGTGAACCCTCGATCCAATCCCTGAGATAAATCGTGACCTGCTTCCTGACATCCTCGGCCCAAATAAAATTGTAACCTGCAAACAATATCACTTCTCTGCAGTAAATCCATGCAGTTTTTGAGCGAAATCGTGTGACAGAGGTCGCACATCTATCCTTTCACATCACTTTGGTAGAGTAACCAACGATCCGTCTAAAAATAAACTTCGATTTGAATGACTTATTTTTTTTCTCATGGGTGTGTCTTCATCTTTGCAAACAAACCCTAACATAATATTCCTACGCGTCTGTCATCCAGTCCGCGCCTCCGTTTAATATATTGTGGTTTTAATTTTCACTGCTGCCAACTCATTTGATTCGACTTCTTTAAAATTGTGCCCCCTTTTTTATTTGGTTAATATTTTAATGTTTGGGCACATATGAATGGTGTGTGATGTTACCGAATCACATTTTTGGGTTGCTTTAATCAATATTTTTGGGGGGTCGGCTTTGTCAAATTGATAATAATCATCACTTTGATACTCATGAGTTAAATTGAATCATTTAATTGGTTTTACTTTATTGCACCTTGAGCCCTTCACTTTATTTCTCATTACTATATGTCATTGGTTGACATTTGATCATTAGTAATGGTTGATTAAATTGCTTTGATAAATTCGAAATAAATGCAAAACGTGAAATGAATAGTTAGATTTTCTCTTGCTTTAATTTGGGTAATCTAATGATGTGTGCTTAATGAATACATGCTTTGAAAAGTAACTTTGATGTCCGGTAGGATCCACATTGATATCACGCTTTGAGATTTCTTCATTACTACATATGCATGGTAAACCAAACATTATTTTCAAGACTTGATACTTTAGATCATTAATAAATTGCAACTAGTGTTGGATTATCTCGATAACATTTCGAACATAGATTGAATTTCAATCCCCAAAAAAATGTTAAATACATGAACATTGGAAATATAGTGGCGTGCATGTCATTTTAGAATTTCATTTTTTTTCAATTAAACATAAGAAATAATTATGGTGTCAAGATTATGGGTAAGACCCATCAAGTGGTGCTCCTCTACCAAGCCACCAACATCCTCAGGTGAAGTAGATGAAGTAAACATTTGGCTCTCTGCTGAGATAGGTGTAGTGGATCCCCGACTAGTCTCATCAAGAAACTTCTCTAATATGGACCTTGATTCCCGAAGGGCTGTCTGTGTGCCTTCCAAGAATCCATGTGTGTTTTTCAACTCATGAGTGATTCGGTCCACCTCAATCTCCTTCTCCCTCAGTTCCTTGTGATACATCTTGTAATGTCCCCACTTTGGGACATCATTACATTGCAGAGGTTTACGATGTCCAGAGTAGCCAGATGGGTGTTATAGCAAGTACAGGGGTTATTGAGAGGCATTTTAGGATTCGGCCTGCATCGTCCACCCCATTTCATCATTATGATCCATTCCGCACAGGTTGGCTATGGTTTCGTTGCATTCCGACAATTTCCATGATTTTGAGTATTTTGAGCTATAAGTCAATTAAATTCACTGAAGAGGTCATTTTGGGCACATTACTTGGAGGAACCTCTCAATGTAATAGCTCATTGGAATCGGGAGGAGCAACACTACAGGATGGGATGGCTAGAAGTGACTTTCAGTGGTCAAGGAAGCCACAAGGAGAGATAAGGGCTTTTCAGAGATAAAAAGGTCAATTAATTAATTAAAGTGATTTAATTAATTAATTAAATATTAATAAGATGAAAGTCACTTTGGAGGGAGAAGGTGAGCAGGAAGTATAAAGGAAAGGCAAGGGCCTCTATTGATGGATTCATGTATGTCTATCATTTTGATATCTGGCTTCTAGCTAGAGGGCCCATCTCTTGGGGGTTTTGAGGGTTTTGACTTAACAAACCCTGGAGGACGATTCGGTGGTGAAAGATTCCACCTAGCTTGTCCCAAGCTTGGTCTCGGAGATGCAATACTCTC
>JZKD02S1674417.1:140801-165910 GCA_000966675.3 Picea glauca | reverse complement strand
AACAATAATGAGTCATATTTACATCAAACACTATTGGGTCCATTACCCAAAACTTTGTGCTACGAGTCTTTCTTCAAGGGTTGACATCAATGACAACCAACCTTAATCAACAATAATGAGATGAATATCAGTGAATTTGTTAGTGAAACTATCCTAGATGGATAATCCTTGTCATACCATTTCTGGTGGTATGTGGAACGCCACATAACTCTTCACGGTTTGAGAGTTATGGCCTTACGAAGTTGGAGACCCTCATATGATGGCTTGAAGCCCTAAAATGTCAAATAAGTTGAAATGCCTACAAAAAATATATTATTTAAATAAAGAGAAGTGATTATTTAAATAACAAAGTAAAGTGGCAAAGTCAAGGAAGATTATTTTAATAATCAAATAAATGGAGAACTTTCGATTTATGGAAAGTAGTTATGAGAAAGGTAACCCTAAAATGAAGAAAGAGGGTTAAGTGGTCAAGCGGCTATTGGATATATGGACAAGTGGAAAATTGGGAAACGTTGAACATAAGTGACTATGTGAAAAAACTGGCTATGTGGGCCTAGTGAACTAGAAGATGCTTCTAAGGAAGCTACTTGGAGAGTATAAATAAGAGGCAAGGGGTATCTTGTAAAGAGAAATATCTTGAGCATGTATTGAAGATCTATTCTGAGAGAGAGGAGATCTGGAGGATCTCATGGATGCATCAAAGGGTCGGCAAGTCTGAGATCATGACGGAAAAAATATCTGAAGTTCAGAAACCATATTTTTTGAGGTATACGTGGGCTGCAGTGACCCAAGGCGCGTACATACGCGGGCTGAATGAGGACATAGCACATATAGTGGATGAAGTCTTGAAGACTTGTGTGTAATTTGGTGCCAAGCTCTTGAAGACTGGAGCAAGTTCCAGATCTGCATTCTATGGGCTCAGATCTGCCATAGAAACTCTGGTATGGTTACATCGTTGTCTTAATGGATACTCTTGCTTGTTGTGTGGTGAATGCTTAAGGCATTCTTGGTATGGCTGTTGTGATTTGGTTTGTGTTGGTTGATGGAGTGAGCAAAACTCTAATGATTTAGTACATATATGATTGCTATAGTATGTTGATTTCTTATACATGATTGAGTAGCATGAGTAAGAGCATGAGTAAGTTGTTGAAGAGCTTGGATGTGTTTTGATTGGTTATGGGTCAGTGGGAGACATAAGAGAATGTGATTGAAGGTTGCAGAGGATCTGATTTCATCTTGAAAAGAAAACCCTAAGTAACTTAGAATTGATACACAAGTTGTAGTACATATTGGCCACGTACATACGCGAGTTGTACTACTGGTAGAGCACATACATACACACGCTGCACTACCGACAGGTCGCTGTAACACCTTGTTTCCCCCAATTTGTAATTAATCATAAAATAGGAATTTCCATGCTAATGCATGAGGAAAATGTAAATGTATTATTGTGTGAATTGCCAATAAATCGTTGTGGGTGTGAATCCTTGAAAGTACTAGCCATGATATCACTAGAGGAAGAATGTGAGAACTATACAAGAGGGTTCATATATCAAATAACACCAAATTTCCCTTGATAAGGATGACAAACCTCCTTCGATTCCCAAGGAAAGGAAATTAGTCAATGAATAAAGGACTTGTGGTTTAATCACCAACCACCCCCATGAATGGAAACATGGGATATTATTCTGAAGTACCATAGGGACCTGTAGACCTGAGCTTCCTTCTAACAGAAGGAACTAGATGGGTTAGCAAAAACCCTCCTAGGAAAGAGGGACACACACATGGGGAGAGGAGAGACATCAGACGAGGGAAGAAGCTCGCAAGGGAGAGGCACAAATCTCTCCAGTGAATCACAAATAGAAGGCCATGAGCTTGATGCTGAAGAGCATTTGAGAAACCTTGTCGAGGCTACAACCAAGTGAGAAAGCTCCGAGTTGCAGAAAACAGGACCCGAACATAAGTTGAAACAGAGAGAGAACCCTCGAGAACTGTGAGAATTCCCTGGTGATATCATGGCTTGGCATGGAGGTGGCTAGAGTGATAAGAATGAATGCCTCTGAGCCTATGGTCAGGTGGAAGGACGGACACCCACAGTCACTTGGTTGGTAGCATCCTGTAATAGATAAGTGATTTCTTACCCTGTTTAAATTATCTGTAACTGTGTATGAATCGACTATACTGGGTACGTTGCAGGAATCGAGTATATTTCTTAATGGATATACTGTATCCCCCCTTAATTCTATTTTATTGTATAATTAGGCCAGTAAGAAAGCATATGGTTAGGATAGGTTGTATACCCGTAAAATACTTGTGTCTTATGGTGGCATAAGCCCAAGTCACGAACTATGCGTTCGTTGACCGTGGACACAGTTTCATGTACACAGGTAAAAATTCATAATCCTTTTGAGTCCCTTAGAGGATGAAGTTTGTTAAGCTCAGGATGGATAGCATTTTCAAAATGCAAGCGAGGCCCAAAACCATCAGGGCTCGCAAAGGAAGCAAAGGCCGAGGCCTTTGAGACTTTGAAATCTTCCAAGGAAAAGGAAGAAAGTGTGAGCTCAGGGAGGAGCTACAGCTATCGTCAGATCTCGTGTGGATAGCCGATAGCCATCTAATCCAGGAGAAGATGCACGAGGTTTAACCCTCGCATACGCAAAGGTGAGGACTCGTCAAAGTCCCAAAAAGATCAGGATCGTCCATTTCAGAGGACACATGGCAGAGATCCAAACCCATCGAGGTTTTGGATACCGGAAGGTTGAAGGTCTAGAATCGTGGACTCGCTGCATCATGAACTCCCAATTCGTGAAATCCCGATACAGGAGAGGAGCCATCGGATTTCGGTATTTCGGCTATTCGGAGTTCGAGATGTAGAGGAGGTTTTGGTCTTGGTACCGAGAGTTTCAAACTCCTGGTATATGAAATAGAAAAATCATCGGGACCATCCATTTCAGAGGACATGTGGCAGAGATCCGAACCCATCAGGGTTTCAGATACCAAAAGGTTGAAGGACCAAGAGTTTGGTCACAACAGATTCACAAAATCGCAAATCCTGAAGTCCCGAAAGGTGCACGCGGTTGAAGTTTTGAGGAAATCCCTGAAAGGAGATTTTGGTAATTTGGTTACCAGGAAAACAAGAGGTAAGAGTTTTGAAATATTGACCCATAAAACCCCGAAAGTATTTGGGTCGTTGGATCAGGAGAGGCTTTGAGCCATTGATCTCTCTTAGAAGGAGGACCAAAATTTCAGGATTTGGCACTTTGATACTTCAGATACCAAGAGTACGAGAGGACAAGGAATTGGAGCACAGGACTCGTGAAGTCCTGAAACACGAAAACTCGAAAGCGTTTGGAGGAGTAGTGTCGGGTCACAGAATAGGGACAGGTTTCGGCATACCGGAGTTCGGGATTTCGAAAGTTCCAAGTACAAGGAACTGGGGCGCTTTGCGTTGAAACTCCCGAAGTTGTGGAACACGATGTATTGTTGGAGTGGGGCTGCAGTCTCAAGATTTCATAACTTCAGCATTTCGGGGTTTGCAGATGCTTAGTTTGGTTGGCATGTGGCCATAACCAACGATCACATGGAGGTGGACAAGGGAGGAACTAGCTTGTGCTAGGCCCCCGTAGGATTTCGGGGATTCTATCCAGTGAAGAAGAGCGAAAAGTTTGTTATGCCATAGTGGGTGTGTGCCAAACTAGTATCAAAGCATGGTTGCAACACTTGGCCTGCTCGGGCTCATGTACGAGCCGCGTAAGGAGATATTGTTATCTGCATTTTCTCTTTAAGAAGAAGGACCACAGAATGAAAACTGTAATTTGGGAATTTATTTAACCCCTCTGTTAAAATGGTAACTACTCTTATAGGAGTAAGGATGCACTGATCAATATTACTGATAAGACCTGAGTGTGAATAACATAGGTGGAATAAATTGTGCTATGGAGCAGCACGAGCCAGAAAAGGGACATGAACTGAGTTGTTCTGTTACAAGTGTGACGATGGCTACCTACCAAAGCAGGTAGAGTCTCTTGCAATTGAGATGGCTGGTTAGGTAAGAATTAAGATCCAAATAAAGAACTCCTTCATGATTTGAGAAATCTGGTAAGGACTGGTAGGATCCTTAGAAATTTGTAATTACTGCATTATTAAAAGACTAAACCCTGAGCATATAACTCCTCATGGTTGAGAGGACTGATGAAAATATGTAGGGTTAGATTACCTTACCTATAATGGTTAGGATCGACAACAAGGATAATCTGTTTGAGCAAGATTAAGAGGAGTCCTTTGGGACTGTTGCTAATTCCCCAGAGTGACCCTTGTTGGTTGTTCCCATAAAGAGAGGGTAACATCCGTATGAGTTATGACTATGAGATTAGTCCTATAAGTAACTTAAAATCTCAAAAGAGATAGCTAGAAAAATTGGTATGCCGAACATGCGTATAGAATCAAGCTTGTGTTAAAATTTGAAAACTTCGGAGGTTGATCATGGAGTATACCAGGAGAAGTAGTGGGTTTAAGTCTTGAGAGGAAACACTTAGAAAAAGTTTCTAAGTTTCAAAGAGCTGAAGTGTTCAAAGGTGAAGCGTCGAAAAATGAAGTTCGAAGGAAGAGCAAGTATGAAGGATTGGGAGGGAGAAATCCTTCAGAAAAGAATTTTGAAGATTGGATAGGATCGAGAGTCAAGATCCATTCTGAAAGAACCGAAATGTTTCGAGTTGTTCGATCTCGGAGAAGTAGCGCACTGGTTAGTTGCGAGGAGATTCTGGAATTTCTCAAAACCAAAAGGCTTGGAAGAAGCAATGAGAAATTCACAAAAAGATCATAGTCATTGATCAAGAAGCGATTTGGACCATTAATCGTCCAAAGAGAATTTTACAATTTTGGGGATCGAAGGATTCAAGGTTCTTCATAATGGAAGCCCTGAAGTCGTGAAACGTGAAATCATGACATAATCATAACTGTTGGGTGGAGAGCCATTGGTGACCATTGATCTGATCTGAAATTTCAACATTTCAGGTATCGAGAGTCTGAACGGATGGTGGAATTCTCGGAGGGAGGAATACCAAAATTCTGTGAACCGTTAGATCTAGTTGATTAGTGGAGAATATAAGGTTGATAACCTCTCATCACTCACAAGCTTAGGAGGAATAGTATCCATTAGATTGGAAACGAGAGCCATTGATCTCGAGCTTCGAGGTTTCGTATATTGGGAAAATAGAAGCGTAGACTTTCCAAAGTCGCGCCAGGTAAATCACTGATTCAATCAAGGCCATTGGTTAGTGGATGACCTAAACAGTGGATCCAGTGTAATTGGATCTTCGGGATTTGGAAGTTTAGAAGTCAACGGGCAGAGTTTTGAGGACTCACATGTCACGAAATCCCGAAAGGTGGAAAGTCGGGATTTGATCAGGATCGTTGATTGCCAGAGAGATTTGGGTCGTGGGATCCAGGTTGTCGAACCCTCATGGATTAGAAGTTTTTGGAAACAGTAAGGTGTTGTCCACATATTCACTGAAATGTGGGATCCCGATGCGTGTCTGGGAGTTGACCCTAGGTTCCGAGCAAAGGGTCATGTGAATAAAAGAGCCGAGAAAACTTTAGCTTCGGTCTTTCGGGTTTCGGATTTCGGGGATCGAGGAACCAGATTTCCTTGCAAAAGGAATCTCGAAATTGCAAAATGCGAAGTGCCTTTTAGTTCGGATCGTGGTCACCACTGGTGGTTGTGTGAGGAGAAGGCGTGAACTAGCATGATGAATACTTAGCTGTGTTCAATTCTACTTGAGTACATGAGTTTAATGCATTATGAAGCTTCATAATAGGAAGCCTGATATTAATACCAGCAAGGTATGAATGATATTAAATGTGAAATTAATGCACATGTATGATGTAAGAGTATAAGTATACTAGAGGCCCAATATGATTACCCTGATGAGTGAAACGTGAAGCAAGTATTGCTCTTTCCCAGATTAAATGAATACTATGGAGGCATAGCTGACTCCATTCTGGGGAGTCATGAAAGTTTTGTTCCAAATAATAGCCTAAGGGGAATGTATTCCATTTCCTCAAGAAGTACCAATATAATTAGATGAAAGGGTAAATGAGCAAAGATTCTCTCTTGTCATAACAAGAGACAAATGATTATGCCTCTGAGAATCACATGAGAAGGATTGTGAATGAATCAAAATTGACTGACCTTAATAGTAAAGATGCATGTTTATATTCCTTAAGGAGGATATTTAGTAAAAAGCTAAAACTAACTCAAGGTTGAGGCCATCACAAATAATGATGGATATGAAACAAGGAAGTTGCATGCCGAAGAAGTTCCCGGTGGAGGAACTGTGTAAGGACTTTGCCAGAAAAATAGAGTCACAACCCTAATAATTGTTGAAGGTTGGACAATGGGTTGTAAGGGCTATCCATATATACAAGAATCTTGGATTACATTTTGAAAGAATCATGCAATTAATAGAAGACTAACAACTGAATATTGACCATTCTGATAATCGAATGGAAGTGTGTAGGATGCACATGTTCATGATTCATTATGAGCAAAGAGTTGTTATTAAAGCATGTTGCAGTATCCCAAAAAGGGTTAGGGTGGGGCCTAACCAAGGCGGCTCAAGGAAAAGAGCAGGAAGATCCCGACAAGGAGTAGAATTGAAAAAGTAGAGAAGGGACAGTAAGGCCTTGGAGATAACTTGACTGGGCTAAAAATCCCCAGGCGATGTAGAAAAAATTTGAAGAAGGGGAGAGCCTAAAATCTTTCCTTGCTGTGCATTATGTTTTCTATGGGATGAGAAAGCTAGTACATTTATGAACGAAAAAGTTTTGACACCATAGTGATGATGATTGTAATACTGTGAAAATGATTGAGAACTGTTGTGTTACACTCATGAAAACCTTAAGGATAGTGTGATGAAGTACATACGGATATGCTGGGGCATGTCTGAAAATATTTGTATTAATTTAAATGCTATGGTACTTGTATTTTAATTTACATGACGACTAATGTGCCTATGGTGTATGTCATGTGTACAAATAAATAATATTGGAATTGTTGAGAAAGACAGTTGTCGATGATGGGCAACCTCAAACAGAGAATGACCAGGAAAAAGGCTACGAGTGAAAGATTGTTGACAGGATTGTAAAAGTCCCCATAAAGCATTGGTGATGAAGTAAAAATAATAAAGAGGGTGCTAGCAGCCAAGAAACAATATAAAGATATTAGTGTCTGTGTGGCACAAGGTATGAAGGGATTTGGTAAGAACCCCTTCTAAAATATTTTATTGACTTAGTGTTATGCATAAACTTGAAAGGCAGTTGTATGCCTTGGATACCCAAGTAAGGTATGACCCAGGACAAAGAACCAGAATGATGGAGGTATGAACCTCTGGTAGTAAATGCTATTTGTAACCCTTGGAAGAATTCATGAATTGATATGTCATGAATGCATTGACAATCGAGGAATGTGTAACGACATTCATGTGAAAATTTTGAGTTCATGAGTATTGATTTGGGATCATGATCAGCCTATAGCAGGTAGTATGGTCGTACTATAAGAATGAAAGAAAATGAATAAACCATATGAGGAAAAGGTTGGTTAAATTCCAACACCCCATGGCTAAGAGCCTGTCATAAAGTGTGACAAACTTGAAATCAATGCAAGGGCGCATTGGGAATGAATGTGGCCAAAAATGTTGGTGCATTCATTAAAATCAATTGACCTTCTAATCATATTTTGAAAATTGGTAGGCTGGAATGATGAATAGGTAAGGGATGAGGCATCCTTTCTCTTTGAATCCTTGAATATATGAAATGACCTGAATTGTTAGTATTCTTGATTTTCGAAAAAAAAAAAAAAAAATGAATGTACACAAAAAAAACAAAAACTAACAATTGTTTGGTTGTGTAAAGAATGAAATTGCAGGGAGGAAAGGGTCATGGATATGGAAGTAAGGTAAGCCCATAGGAAGACCGATTGCCTACTGAGCCAAACTGCAAGGAATGGTATTTTCCCTTTTTAGAAAGTAATTTAATTGTTAAGGATGCACAATTCTGAAATTGTTGAGACAATGTTGTAAAGGTGCAATAAAATGTATATGCATGGAAAAGCTAACAAGTTGTTTGGTCGATTGAAGTTGAAAGTACAAGAAGCAAAGGGGTCTTGGATATGGCAGCATTGTAAGCCCATAAGGAAGGCCAATTGCCTGCTAAGCCTAACCGTTATGGGAAGGAAATTCCCATAATTATGAATCTGGTTCCTGTACGGAACAAATATGAAAACAAATTGTGAGATTGGGAAAATCTGTAGGTGACAGATTTGCAATAAAATTCTGAAAGTTAGAATTTATAATGATGTCTCATGAATTTTGTATACCTGTGATATAGGTGAGAAGAAAAGACATGTCCAGAAAGGACAAATGAGGGATTTCAAAGTTGAAGATGATGAACATGGCTACTACTGAGCCATGAAAACCCTGTGATAAGCCATGATCGCCTAAAAATTATTGTGTTGAGGTAACACAAGTCGGAGGTACGCCTCGGCAGAGCAATTCTGAGGGACGCCTCGACTGCAAGACTCGATAGAGTCTCTAAAATTTTCCTGTACGAGAAAAACTGGGCAGGGAAAGATGGAATTCCCGAGGGACTGTATAACAGTGAAGGGGATGCCTGAGCCTGGGCCTGGAGGGTGAGTGACCTCAAGGAAGAAAAGACCTTAATAATTCTTGTAAACTATTTGGATCATGCACACAGTGGGTAGTTTCCCGTGCGGAAAAACCTTGGAAAGGAAGATGAAATCATGATATCTCTTGTGAATTATTGAATTGGAATCATGCACCCCATGGGTACATCAAGGAAAGCGATGAGCATGGATAACAAAACTACCATGTGGATACAAATTCACAAATTTCACAGATAAGTATTGTGCCAAGATTATAAAATTTTCCTTTTGAAATTTGAAGAACAGTAAGATGTATTCGCACGAAATTGTGATTAATGTGCTTATTGTCCAAGAATTATTGAAGGCAGGTGACAAAGACTAAGATCCTGAAAGAGGACCTGACCGAGGACGACGGTCAAGAATTCTGAAGTGGCTGAATGAGAAAGGCATGACATATGTTTTTGAGAAAGAACACCAAGGACAATGTTCCTTTAAGGGGGAGGGGATTGTAATACCCTGTTTCCCCCAATTTGTAATTAATCATAAAATACGAATTTCCATGCTAATGCATGAGGAAAATGTAAATGTATTATTGTGTGAATTTCCAATAACTGACTACTGGTGTGAATCCTTGAAAGTACTGGCCATGATATCACTAGAGGAAGAATGTGAGAACTATACAAGAGGGTTCATATATCAAATAACCCCAAATCTCCCTTGATAAGTATGACAAACCTCCTTCGAATCCCAAGGAAAGGAAATCAGTCAATGAAGAAAGGACCGGTGGTTGAATCACCAACCAACCCCATGAATGGAAACATAGGCTATCAATCTGAAGTACCATAGGAACCTACAGATATGAGCTTCCTTATGACAGAAGGAACCCGATGGGTCGGAAAAAACCCTCCTAGGAAAGAGGGACACACACACAGGGAGAGGAGAGACAATAGACGAGGGTAGAAGCTCGCAAGGGAGAGGCGCAAAGCTCTCCAGTGAATCACAAACAAAATTCCATGAGCTTGATGCTGAAGAGCATCTGATAAACCTCGTCAAGGCCACAACCAAGTGAGAAAGCTCTGAGTTGCAGAAAACAGGACCCAAACAAAAGTTGAAACAGAGAGAGAACCCTCGAGAACTGTGAGAATTCCCTGGTGATATCATGGCTTGGCATGGGGGTGGCCAGAGTGCTAAGAATGAATTCCTTTGAGCCTATGGTCAAGTGGAAGGATGAACACCCACAGTCAGTTGGTTGGTGGAAACCTGTAATAGATAAGTGATTTCTTACCTTGTGTAAATTATCTGTAACTGTGTATGAATCGGTTATACTGGGTACGTTGCAGGAATTGGGCATATTTCTTAATGGATATATTGTATCCCCCCTTATTTCTGTTTGATTGTATAATTAGGCCAGTAAGAAATCATATGGTTAGGATAGGTTTTATACCCGTAAAATACTTGTGTCTTATGGTGGCATAAGCCCAAGTCACGAACCATGCATTCATTGACCATGGACACAATTTCATGTATGCATGTAAAACTTCCTAATCCTTTTGAGTCCCTTGGAGGATGAAGTCTGTTAAGATCAGGATGGATAGCATTTTCAGAATGCAAGCGAGGCCCAAAACCATCAGGGCTCGTAGAGGAAGCAAAGGCCGAGGCCTTTGAGACTTTGAAATCTTCCAAGGAAAAGGAAGAAAGAGTGAGCTCAGGGAGGAGATACAACTACCATCAGATCTCACGTGGATAACCGATAGCCATCAGATCCAGGAGAAGCTACATGAGGTTTAACCCTCGCATACGCAAAGGTGAGGACTCGTCAAAGTCCCGAAAATATCAGGACCATCCATTTTACAGGACACGTGGCAGAGATCCAAACCCATCGGGGTTTTGGATACCGGAAGGTTGAAGGACTAGAATCATGGAGTTGTTACATCGCGAAATCCCAGTTCACAAAATCCTGATACAGGAAAGGAGCCATCGGATTTCGGTATTTCGGCTATTCGGAGTTCAGGACGTAGAGGAGGCTATGGTCTTGGTACCGAGATTTTCAAACTCTTGGTACGCGAAACAGTGAAAGCATCAGGACCGTCCATTTCATAGGACACATGGCAGGGATCCAAACCCATCGGGGTTTCGGATACCAAAAGGTTGAAGGACCAAGAGTTTGGTTGCGGCGGATTCGTGAAATCGCAAATCCCGAAGTCTCGAAAGGTGCACGCGGTTGAGGTTTTGGGGAAATCCCCGGAAGGAGATTTTGGTAATTCAATTACCAGGAAAACAAGAGGTAAGAGTTCAGAACCCTTGACCATAAAACCCCGAAAGGATCTGGGCCATTGGATTAGGAGAGGCTTTGAGCCATTGATCTCACTCAGGAGAAGGAGGACTGGAATTTCAGGATTTGGCACTTCGGTACTTCGGATATTGGGAGTACGAGAGGACAAGGAATTGGAGCAATAGGACTCGCAAAGTCCCGAAACATGAAATCCTAAAAGTGTTTGGAGGAGTAGTGTCGGGTCACGGAACAGAGACAGGTTTCAACATACCAGGGTTCAGGATTTCAAAATTTTTGAGGACAAGGAACCGGGGCGTGTTGTGTTGAAACTCTTGAAGTTGCGGAACACGACGTATTATTGGAGTGGGGCTACAGTCTCAAGATTTCAGAACTTTGGCATTTCAGGGTTTGAATATGCCTAGTTTGGTTGGTCTGTGGCCATAACCAACGATCACATGGAGGTGGACAAGGGAGGAACTAGCCTGTGCTAGGCCCCCATAGGATTTCGGGGATTCTATCCCGTGAAGAAGAGCGGAAATTTTATTATGTCGTAGTGGGTGTGTGACAGTCACGTACCTATTGAAAGATTGATATCTGTTGAGGATTTTTTCCTCATATCATTTGGTGCTGAGGGTGTAAGTCGAGTCTTGTATTATAGATTTTGTGTTCTTGTAGAGTTGTACTCTATTCAGTTGTTTTTGATAACCCAATGATTGTAGTCCGTAATAAAAAGAAAATTGTACATACATCTTGTGTTCTTTGTGTTCCTTGTAGTAATGATTTATTGATTATATATGTAGATGTTATATGTTGTTGATGCATGTTCACATTTAACTGATTATAAATGATAGCAATAAGTAATGATTAAATGGTGATTGCTAACTAAGGAGTTTTGTGAAAGGTAAGTTTGGTAAAAATATCCATACATTGTTCACCCTGTTAGAATGTGCTTGTTTTACCATAGAAAATATCACTATTGTCACCCAACCATAGGCCAAAGCCACCCTCCGAGCACCTTAACCTTGACAAAGAATCATTTCGGAAGAAAACCCTAGGCTATATATCCAAACAAAGGGTGGCGCACCTTTCTCCAAGGATAGCGCACTAAACAAGAGTTGATCAGATAGTCCAAACCATAACCAAGAGATAGTCCAAGACAAAACTGAAATATGCTAGCTGCAGCAGTTGCAACAACATCTCTACTCCAAACTTGCGCACAACTGGGCAACTGTAGTGCACACAAGTGTTTCTTCTGCAGTTGTGAGAATGCCTGCCAGAATGAAGACTGGCCTCCTGTATTTATATTAATTATATCTAAATACTTGGGCCGACTTCTCATTCTGGGTGTCTATTTACTTAGTATATAATATTTCTTCTGGTTGACTTCTTCTCTTGGAGGCTAATAACAACCTAATACAAATTATCCTCTTGAGATTACTTGTCTTCTAGGTTTATTAGCCAACTCATTAGGGTTTCTTCTTTCTTCCCGGAATATTCTATTCTCGGCAGGTTTACACGTGGAGGTAAATACCTCCCGCAGCTACCATAATATCAACACTCCCTCCTAGCTAGGGAGGTATTGAAGACAATAGTCTTGAGAACAAACATACCATTGAATAAGTAGCATCATTATACTCATACAAACTATCTCAATATTAGATCATGAGCACCATCATCACTATCAATGTCATCAACTGCATCATCTCTCGAAACCATATTCCATATGAGTAATTAAACATGATGTTGGATAAGTCACTCACTGCATAGAGTGACACAAGAACCACTCTTCTAATCCGAACATATGTCCTAGAAAAATAAATGTCCTGGACCATTTTCCATCTGGGAAATCTCTGTCCATTGATCATCCATCTAGCTGATAATCATTTCCAACACTACTGATAGTCTTCAAGGAAGTTGGAACAATATCATTCAATATAACATAATTGTGTCTATCCATAGTAGTACACAACTACAATCCAGTGGTACACTACCACACCAATTAGAACACATATACTTGATCAATGACATATAATCACAATCAGTGGAACACATCCACCACATTATGATACATCTATTGTCCAGAGACATACAATCTCCATAACAATCATCTAATATCAACCTGGACAGAAAAAAATTGTTATGATATAAATTGAATCATCTAGGCCATTCTTTCACTCACATTTGTGAGATTTGGAAGAGCATATGCCCTCAGAAAGTCAAACATCAATGATGATCTATCTGGACTATTCTTCTCAAGATAGGAAGAATAATTGTCTTGATTTCTGATCCTGGACCATTTCCCACCCTGGGCCATTCCCCCGACACTAAACAAAGTGTAACCTGGAGAGAATGAGTCTGCCCTAAGGAATGCATGTCTTGATTGTTGAACATGGACCATTTACCTCTCTGGGCCATTCCTTCGGCACTAAAAAAAGTGAAACCTGGAGAGAATGAATCTTCCCTAGGGAATGGTTGTCCGGACCATTTCCTAAGGAAATGACTGTCCTGCACCAACCTCCAAAACAAATCATTCTTCAAAACTTCTCACAACTATGAGCTTCGAAAGAATGATTGTTTGGCGAGGCAGACTAGTCTTCTTGATTAACCATCAAGAAGAGAGACTATCCTAGACCATTCCCCATGTTAACCACAATGGGAAATCAATGTCTATGTACATCAACAATCCATTGAACCATTTTCATTACGAAAATGACCATTCGATTTGGACCATTTTTCGAACTGGAAAATGCATGTCCGTCAGAAATCTCAAACCACTTTCAGAACTGGAAAGGAACTGCTCATCCTAGACCATTTTTTGAACTGAAAAATGACTATCCGTAAATCAATAACACATCAATGCTCCCTCCCGACCTGGGATTCATCTCTTCCCTTTTCAATAAGGAAGTTGTCTCCATGAACTCCATATTGAGTACACAAATTCTTTCACCTTGGATAGAGGATTTACCAAAATGTCTGCTTATCTTGCTCATATGTGGAGATATATATTGTAGAACCACTTTCTCTTTTCTGGACTTCATCACGAACAATGTAATTCTTGATCTCAAAAGTGATTTGGTCTTTCTGGAACATTGTTTTTCTCTGAAGGCTTCATATAGTTCTGATCAATAAAGTATATCATTGTTGTATTCATCTTTGTTTCCTGCTAGCTCACAACAACGTGGCAAGGGTAAAATGGGAACATATCCAAGTGGTACTTCTTCTGTCATCATGAGAGTTTGTCATGGATTAGCAATCCATCATCCTAAACTTCTGAGCAATCATTTTGATACAATATCTATGTTATAGAAAGTCTTCAGCATGCTTTTGTTGTGCATTGGAGGTTCTCCACCAAGTTGTCTTCTTCCATCTGCATACAAGGGTCTCTTTCTGGTATAACTCAAAGCATTGAGGTTTCTCTACATATTGAGAACAGTCTTTGCATTCATCTGATGTCAATTCCAACCCATGGATATTGTAGACGATATAATGGCTCATGTAGAGATATATCTAGTTTACTAGAACAAGCATTCATCGTAGTGTTCTCCCTCCATCTGGGAGAACCTTTAGTTATGGATCTCGCAATGCTTACATTCATAATTCTTCCATACACTGTTTTTCATAACAATTTTTTTTTTAGTTCCTTTGCTTGATTTCTTTTAGTGAGTTCATATCAAGCTGGTAGTCTTGTGATTCTCGATACAATGACTGGTTGTTTTGGCTTTTCTTTCTTTCTTGGAATCTTCATGTTCTTCCTTATGTTTTTATTTATCTCTTGGTTCCATGGAGTTTTCTATAGATTCCATGCTCTAAAGATTCCAACTTCTTGCTTTCATCATAGGATCATGGATGTAGATGGACAACCAAGGATACTTTAAGGCTTCTTTTCGAAGAAGGCTTCTTCTAAAGTCAAACTGAACACATACTGCTTTTCATGGCTACTACCATGGATATATATAATTCATCATTTTCAATGGATCATAGGATTATCTCCCTCCTAATCCTTTCTTCATGTATGAATGAATGTCTTTCTTTTGGAAGTATATAATCGGCTCCCTCCATCTAACATAATCCACACTTTCGTCTGCATCCTTATTTCCTTATGCAAGGTGTCATAAGTCTTTCTCCAGTTTTCTCTTGATTGCTCACTTCTTTCTGTCTTTACTTCTTCTATATTTATTCAACATTGATTCTGAATTTGGCTTGTCTTTCAGCTGTTACTTATGTAATATCTTCCACATGAATTGTTTGATGTACTTCATCCTTTCATGTGTATTGTTTGACTTGCAGTCATAATGATAGAAATCCTTATCTTGTTGTTTCTTCCATAGGTATAGTTTCTCTTTGAACATATTATCTTCTAAGAAATAGATATGCAATATATGTACAAAAAACATGGTATGTACAAGAACTATGAAGAGTATTGTTACCTTGCCTTAGAAGAAGAAGTTTGTTTTATCCTTCTTGGTCTTCTTTGTAGGTTCCTTTTCTTCGGAAACTGATCCTTTGTGTGTCTCCTTCCTTTTATTTAGCTCGGGACAATGATTCTTGTAGTGACCATACTTTTGATAGTTGAAGCATTTTATTTCTAACATATCTTTCTCTTGATTTGGATTCTTCCTTGAACCAAACTTCCTTTTCTTCCTGAAATTATTGAATCTTGTTGTGAAGGCTTGATCACCGTGCTTCTTTTGAGGTTTCTCTTTTGCACTAATCCTTGATTCTTCTTGTGCACAACAAGTCCAAAGTTATTCAAATGTAGGATACTCCTTACTTGTGTTCATGCTTGTGGAAAATGAATCCCATGTCTTGGGAAGACCGTTGAGTACTATATTTACCAGTTCCTTCGCTGAAATGATTTCTTCAATATCTTTTAGTTGATCTCTTAACTGAGAGATTCTCACAAAGTATGATGTTATGTTGTCATTATCATTCATCTTCATGTCACGGGGCTCATACTTCAGACTCATTACTTGTCCAATGTTTCTTCTTAGATGAGTCAAGATGGGAGATGTAGGGTATCAAGTGGTCTTTTATAGAATCCACTATGATACTCGTGGAATTGATTTCACTGTCTTTGAACTTCTCCATAACTGCAACGTTCTGTGGTTCCTTCTCTTTTCCTTCTTCAAACTCTGGTTCCATAATCTTTCCTTTCACAATATCCAACACTTTGTTCTTAGCAAGGATGAGATCAATCCTTGTCTTCCATGCTCTGAAGTTAGAAGCCCCTTCTAACTTGTTTTCTGATTTCATAGAGTAAGTCATGTTTGTTTTGACTTGGTCAACCCTAGATTTGACAAAAAACTCAAACTTGACGTCTCATCTTGCTGAGAGTACTAGGAGATGCGCTAGGCTAGGGTGCACTAGTATATCCAAAAATTAGGTCAATCCATTCATTTAAGGTTCCTTAACGAGAGAGTTAGGGTTTCTACAAATGCACTTGCTAGTAATTCTAGCGACATTGCTTTAGTAACTGCTTCTGCTAGAAACCCTAGCGACAGTTCTTCAATGAGTTTAGTATCCTTATGGCTATGCTCCCTTCCAGTGGTTAGACTTAATGAAGGAGGTGTGGGCCCATAACCTATTATAATGTGCTCGTTTTACCATAGACAATATCACTATTGTCACCCAACCATAGGTCGAAGCCACCCTATGAGCACCTTAACCTTGACAGAGAATCATTCCAGAAGAAAACCCTAGGCTAGATAGCCAATCAAAGGGTAGCACACCTTTCTCCAAGGATAGCGCACTAAACAAGAGTTGATCAGATATTCCAAACCATAACCAAGAGATAGGCCAAGCCAAAACCGAAATTTGTTCGCCGCAACAACTGCAACAACATCTCTACTCCAAACTTGCGCATAACTAGCTAACTACAATGCGCACAAGTGTTTCTTCTGCAGTGTGAGAATTCATGCCAGAATGAAGATTTGCCTCATGTATTTATACTAATTCTGGCTAACTGCCTGGGTTGAATTCTCATTATGGGTGCCTATTTACTTAGTATATAATATTTCTTGTGGGACTTCTTCTCTTGGATGATAATAACCTAATACAAATTATCCTCTTGAGTTGACTTGTCTTATAGGGTTATTATCCAACTCATTAGAGTTTCTTCTTGCTTCCCAGAGTATTCTATTCTCATTAGGTTTACACATGGAGGTAAATACCTCCTGCAACTACCATAATATCAACACCCCCCCCTCTTAGTGTAGTCGGTGTGTCCAACAATTGGTATCAGAGTCGGCCTTCACTATAAGGCTTAACAAGTTTGGAGGAAATCTATGGACACACAAATGGATGATGAAGTTCTGATCCTTGATGAGGAAAACTATTCTACTTGGAGAATAGAGATGAGAGTGCATTTAAAGGAAATGGGAGCGGGTATTTGGAAGACAACCATTGGTGGATTAGTTTCCTTGAAGAACAAGTCAAAATTTGCAGCTCAAAGGGAAAGAAAGAAGAATGATTCATTGGCTCTCAAGACCATTCTTAGTGGACTCTCGAGCTCTATAAAAGAGAGCATGGTACAATGCAATTCTGCCAAGGATCTATGGCTAAAGCTAGAGGAGACTTACCAAAGCAAGAAGGAAGATATTGAAGAAAACTCTATCAAGATCAATAAAGGTAAAGAATATCCAAAAACTCTTGGTTGCATTATTTTTAAATATGATGATGTTGGGAAAAAGGAATATATTGAAGACATTTCAAATGAAGGTAAAGAATCATGTGATGATGTTGAAAAAAAGGAAGATCTTGAAGACATTTCAAATGAAGGTGAAGAATCTCCGCAAACCCTTGATTGCAATAATTCAAAATGTGATGATGTTGAATATTTCTCTACAAGTGAAGAAGAAAATCTAGAAATAGTTTGTATATAATCAATTGATTGTTATCCCATGGAAAAAGTAGAAGAAAAACTATCGAAGCTTAAAGAGAAAGTTGAAAGGGGTCTATATGAATACAACAATGACCATTATTATATAGACTATATTTTTCTTTAGGATAACACTAAAAAGTTTCTTGAGAAGAGTCAAAGGCACATCTTGAAGTTAAAGGAAATGCTCAAAGAACAAAAACATAGTAAAAAGACTCAATTAGAAGAAAAGGAAGAAGAGATCACAAGACTAAAGAATGAAAAAGAAGATAAGAAGGTAGATGATAAGATTAGTAAAAGTCTTGAAATTATTGTCCAACTCAAGACCCAAATTGAAGAAGCCAAAAGGGTAGAGGAACTATTGAAGAATAAAGTAAATGAAAAGGAAGAGTCATGTCATATGTTAGAAGTTGAAGTTGTTGATCTTAGAAAGAAAGTGGAGAAGTCAAACAAATTCTTGAATATCTCAACAATATTGAATGAGATCTTGGAAATTCAAAGATCACCAAATGATAAATTGGGTCTTGGATATGAGAGAGAATCTACAAATGTTGAAGCAAGCACCTCAAAGAAGCATGAGGTAAGTCCCTCACTCTCAAAGGATGAAGACAATGTTGCAAGTCAACCATCTACACAAGGAAAGGAAAATTTCAAAAGAACAAAGCAAGGAAGACATCAAGAAGCCATCTTTACACCTCAAAAGGGATGGAAACCAAAGCAAAGGTATGAAAGTTTTTTTCATGGTCAATGTTATTCATGTAATGAATATGGTCACAAAGCTTTGGAATGCAAATATTATGCAAGGAGAAATAATGGAAGATTTAATAACACCATAAGGTGTTGGAGATGTGATCAAGTAGGACACATTGTTGTTCACTGTCACACCATGAGATGCTACAGCTATAGTGGATTTGGACACAAATCCTAGGATTGTTGGAACACAAGAAGAAATTCCATGATTAGGACTTCATATAGAATGACTAGAAGAAGGAATGAAGTTAGGAAGGGAGACATTTTTGAAAAGATGGAAGCTCAGAGATCAAGTTATGAGAAGAAATGACACCTTCAGAAGTGGGTGAAGAAGATTGAACAACCAGAGCATAATGGAAGCCTTAAGGGAAGCTCAAGTTTGTCATATTCAGAAACATATGTGGGTTACAGTGGTAAAAATCACGTACATACGTAGGCTGACCTTGAATAGGTCACGTACATATGCGATATTTCTGTGCAACAGGCTACATATAAGTGGTAAATCCTTGGGAAAAGGGCTCTGCACAAGGGTTGCAGTTTGATGTGATGGTATAACTTGTGTTGTAGGATATGACATTGTTTATTATAGGATCTAACATGGTTTGTTGCAGGTTCTCATGATTACATGATGGAACACATATTTGTTGTATGTATGATGGTGATATATGGTTGATTATTGAAAGACTATCTTGGATGCATGGAACTAACCCTTGAGAATTGATTGAGGAATCTTCTATTGAAGAATAATGTTGGTTATGACAGTGAAGTTATGGTACCTTGGTTCTGTGATATATCTTGATGATGCTAGATAGAGATGTCATTGATCTATTGAAGCACACTACTAGTACATGTATTTTTGGATGCTTATTATTTGATGTAGTGAATGGAGGATTGAGGTTGATCAGTTGGGGTACATGGATGGTACATATTTGAGTTTCATTGATATATCTTATGATGTATTATTAGAATCATATTTGATGGACATATCGGTGCATGCATTTGGCATATGGTTGGACTACATCTTGGAACCTGTAGTTGGTGAGTTGATGAGGTGATCATGTTGTACATCATTGACGAGTTTGATCTATAGTTAATACATGATTGGTACACTTATAGTACATTGGTAGAGGCACCTACTAGAAATTTGATTGGCATATGTTTTGTGATGGTTTTGACATACATGGATGAGGATTCATTTTGTTGTGGTATTTGGTTGATGTATTTGCTTGGTACACGTGGTGATACGTGTTGATGTTTGGTACATTCATAGATGGTATATGGCTAAAAGTACACCATTGGTATGACTTGATGTATTAAATGATATAGTTGAGACACTTGATTGATTGAAATATATGGTGGTGGCACTTGATTCATGGTGGAGGCATGTCATGAGTGATATAAAGCACATGTTTGACATGTTGGTAGAGGCATATGGTTGATACATTCCATTGATGATATCTTTTGGCACATTGTATGGTGTTGATTTACATTGTTATTGTACATGGGTGTTGTGCATGGTGAGCACACATTTTGGTACATAATGTACCTGGTTGATGTTTTATTCATGATTCTCTATTTTTGACATATATTTTTGTTTTATGGTATGGCACAAGTTTTTATGCATGGACAGGTCCAAGGATCGTCATAGAAAGAGTGGTTGATCTATGATCTATTTTGAGCAGTAGCATTTGCAACAGAAGCATATTGTTCATATTGTAGAGAAGACAGGGGGATACATACCCACAGGGGGAGTCGTTCTTCTTCCCATGACTCTAGGAGGAGATATCTATCAATTGCATACTTACTAAGATAGCCCTATATTTGAAAGATCACAAATGCATAGTTACAAGGGGAGCGTTGGTCATAGGGGGAGCATGAGCGATATATCTTTAGCATTACATCAGAGTGATATCCCTTGTTCAAAAGGGGAGAGATAATTCAGAGAAAGATTAAAATAATTTAGAAAGGGGGATCAGCCCCAAGGAGAGTTCAAGCAGGGGGAGAAGACCCAAGAGGAGAGTGATCATTTTCCATTGATGTCAAAGGGGGAGAGATAGTCACATTGATGTGATTGATGACTACTAATGTAGAGCAATGCTTTGTCTACATGTTGACATCAATGATTGGTGTTGACATCAATGTTGGCATTACCATCAATGCCAAAGGGGGAGATTGTTGGATCATGTTGTCATTGATTCCAAAGGTTTGATTGATTGATGTCAAAGGATTGATGTCAAGTGACTGATTGATGTCAATGGATTAACTGATGCCAAAGGATTGATTGATTGATTGATGTCAACGGAACAATGTCTTGTCATAGAATACTAATGTAATATGTATTGTCCTTGATGTGAATGGATAGATGTCAAGTGGAATCATAGTCATATGATGTCATCAATGAGTTGTCATTGATACATGATGCAAAGATTAAGATGGATCAATGAGTTGTCATTGATACATGATGAAGATGGAGTTGTCATTGATATGTGATGCATAGATGAAGATGGATCGATGTGGTTTATTTGATATATGATGCATAGTTGGTTTGATGTAAATATGACTCATTATTGTCTTATCATGGTTGATGAGGAGTACAAATGGATGAAATCTAAAGTGGTCCCCTTGTGGTGAAAGCCCTCACAGGAAGACACTTTGTAGTTGAGTTATCCTAGAAGTATGGTTAGAGAGACCATGTTTATATGTGGAATAATGAGATTAAGATCAGTGAATTTGTCAGTGAAACCATCCTATATGGATAATGCTTGTCATACCATTTTTGGTGGTATGTGGAACGCCACATAACTCCTCACGATTTGAGAGTTATGGCCTAATGAAGTTGGAGGACCCTCATATGATGGCTTGAAGCCCCAAAAGGTCAAATAAGTCAAAATTCCTACAAAGAAGATATTATTTAAATAAAGAGAAGTGATTATTTAAATAACAAAGTCAAGGAAGATTATTTTAATAATCAAATAAATGGAGAACTTTCTATTTATGGAAAGTAGTTATGAGAAAGGTAACCCTAAAATGAGGAAAGAGAGTTAAGTGGTCAAGTGGCTATTAGATATATGGACAAGTGGAAAATTGGGTGTTATCGTATAAATCGATAGGTGTGGACACTAATATATCTCCCTAGATCCACCTGGATCTAGAACAAAACAGGACAGGACACGACTCTTTCCCTAAGTTGTAGTCATTGAATCTACTAATAAGAAGGAACGAGTGACATATCTTTATATCACTTTATTAGGTATCTGTTGTTACCGCTTCACTACGGTGCTCTTGTGAAATTGGGTCCAAGAAAACAAAAACCAACCAAAGTGAAGATAGCAAAGTATATTCAATGTCAACCTATGCATATGATCAAGGAGTTACGCAATAAAATAAGATTGATTTTATGGGAAAGGGACATGTCGTTGTATTATATTAAATGAAAGTAGAAGATACAACCAGATCGCCTTGATGTCGAAAGCTTCCTTTTAGTGACCCTTGGTTCCAACACACACACTTGCTCTACATTTACATGAAGAAGATCTAGTGCAACTTGATAGACCAAATAGAGTCTTCAAGCTTCTGTCCAAGCAGAGTTCTTCACACAATTCTTTCACCAATTCTTCATTCAATCTTGCTTAACCTTTTCCATAAGAAGCCTTTCAATATATAGGAGAAGGAGATATGGTTAAATGGATAAGGATGATCCCACTAAATCTGAGAAGTCAGTAGGATGCCAACCATGCGAATGCCAACTCATTTTCTAGAAGATTCCCTTCATGAACCTTCGTGACCTCTTCTCTTTTCCAAGCTTTGAAATAGGTTCACACCCTACCTATAGAGAAGAATGCGAACAGTTCACACCCTAATTTTGGGTTGCCTACGAGAATGAAGGATTTTCGTGCTCTATAATATAGGCAGCATCTGAACTCATCTTAAAAATGTGTTTTTTGGAAGAAGACAACAATCACTTTTCTCAGCCAAAAATTCCTTGTGGGAGCCTGAATACATCACTTGTAGAGACATCACCAGAGTGACCAAAATCATGTGTAACAGAATTCCCCCCAAAGTATGAGGCTGAAACTTGTGATAGCTGAAATACTTTGTAAAATGCATGTGTGTGTCAGAAGCAAGGAGAGCACCTAATTGGAAACCTGTAAAAAACCAAGCATCTGCAGAATATAATACCAGTTCTGAGATAGGCATTCCCATGCTCAGATCACAAATGAATGGAATCATAAATGTAGGTCATGGCCACCAATCATACACCATGGATCCATGCCGTCAAAATGCTACATATCCATTAGGAATACACTATGGATCTATGCGAGAAGACTTGAATTAAGACGACATAGCCACATGACATACAAAGTGGATCTATGTGCTGATACAAATCATACATACTCCATCGCAGCCTGGATCAAAAAGATGAGACCCAGGGTCTTCAATCCCATCACCTGAAAGTACGAATCCAGCCATGTGATTACATGTGCTGAAGTCGAACATGGTAGAAACCACTTGATTATTGGTCATTGATTAAATCGTTAACAAGTGCGAGGAAAATCACCATTGATGTCAATGACTCCCAAGGTACCAAAGTAAAATCCGAACGAATACGAATACATGAGCTGAAGTTGAGCACTCGGCATAATCTCTCGATCAGAGATCAATGATGTGAAACCCCTGTCGAAAGCGAAGAGACCTGCCATTAAGGCATGCAATTTCCAAGGTACTAAATGATTTCTAAGTCTCATTTCTGGATAATGAGTTGGAGTCAACAGAACAAGACTCGTCACAGGAGGGCCTTGATGTATCCCCCATCAATGACACGAAATAAGTAACAGATTTTAAGGGTGAAACAAAGTATGAATACTGGTTGAAACAAACACAGGGAAGACCGACATAGTAAGAATGGAAAATTGCAGATGGCCGACTCAATAGAGGGCTCGTGTGAACTTCTCTTGAACACATGAATGACACGACCAAAGACTTGGCAGCACTGACTCAAAGATGACCCAAGATATGACTTTGTACCAAGTCAAACAAGAGACAAATGGATTTCCCAACCCAGATTCAAATGATGAATAGGGGGTGTCATGTTCAAGAGCGACGCTTACTGCCATTAATATGAATATGAAAACACATCCCTTTCCCAAAATTTCCCCCACCATTTCTGGCGAGTACCTCTTTATTTTTACACAAGCTTGAGGAGGATAACATATGCTTGTTGATGTAAGCTCATCCTTCGAATGAGTCCCTCGGAGTATATTTAATGAACCCTAGGAAGGAGTTGTTCGGTCCCATTGTGGGTCCTTCGAAGTTTGTTTAACGAGTCCAAGGATAGAAAACTCAGGGGTTTTTCATGTTTTGAGAGTCTAAAAAACACTTAAATAGAACTCTCTCAGTTCCTTTTTCGTAGAAGAGTTAGACGAGACCGAAAAAGTGATAAACTATCACCCGTCGAACGTTTTTTCAAATACTTTAACGAGTGTGAAAAGAACAAGATTTCTCGGCCATCTTTTCGTTTTTATGGAGTGTGAAAATAGCTTAAAGGATACTCCTTTACGCTCGTCGTTTTCGTGTTACCACGACGAGTATGAAAAGACGAGAAAAAGTATACTCGATTACGTTCTCATATATTTTCGAGCGCAAGAATGAATGAAGACTGAGCTCGAGGTTTTTTCTAAAAAACCCTAAAAAAGTAGTCATACATGCGACAAAAGAAAAAACACCCGTACCCCCTCGTTCGAACTTCGAAGTTGTGATATCTGCGAAAAACCACACTCACAAGGCTATTAGGGTATTAGGTTTTATAGACAAAGTAATAAAAATAATATAAAAAATCAATAAAAAATAGTAAAAATTGAATAAATATGGGTAAAAAGGGCTTTTTACCATTTCATTATGATTTTGCCAAAATTTGTCCAACATACCTCATTTTCCCCCAAATTTATTTGCTCGATTGCGGGAGGCACAAGCGATCATTCGGCGAACCATTTTAGCCAACGAGGTAATCTCTTGATTCTTTAACTTTTCTATGGTTTATTTTTAGTTTTTGTTGGCAATTTTTCAGGTTTTGAGTCCATTTTAGGGTCGGAAAATGCGCCCCAGCATTCTCGCAGGTGGGCCATGCGGGACCTACGAGAATATTGCACTGTGAAAAAGGCTCACCTGCGAGGGCCGAAAAATGGATTTTAAAGTAAGGTTTTTCTCAATAAAAAAGATGCAAGAGTTTAAAACAAGTTGTTGACTTCCCTCTCATGGCTCTTTTGCAGGTGTTTGACCATCACAATGTTGGAATGGAGAGAAAGAGAACATGAGGAGGATGGCGCCATTGTCGGGAATGAACCAGGTATAGTTGTTTCCCTCCGGGACTGTGGGCTCTTGAAATTTTTTAGGATTTCGAGCATGAGGGCACTGTTATCCCCGATATCTAGGGATAACCAGGATATCATGTCTCGAGGCCCACATGGTCCTAGACATGGAGTACCGAGAGCAGGAGTGACTTGAGCATGGCCCTGGAGGGCCCATCTTTCTTCTTCTCAGCCAGACTTGTCCTG
>JZKD02S1674417.1:117191-139029 GCA_000966675.3 Picea glauca | reverse complement strand
TAGGGAGCCAACACACAAGTAGGTCGTGGCTTCATGTCCCCATGATAAGAACTAGTTTAGCCATTGATTAAAGAAGGTTTAGCCTAGCCATAGCTACACTAGCCATTCTTTTTTTCTGAGTTAGTTTTGAATTATAAGTTGAAGGAGGAAGACGTCCTAGGCATAATTTAGTTTACACCTAGGGTTTTGACCTTAGGGTTTTGAAAAGCCTTGTCCCCAAGCAACACTTTTCAGCCCTAGACTTATAGTTTGAAGCTAGCCGTTTTGCCAAAGAGTTCTAAGGAAAGAGGGAGGATCATGAGGCCTAGCTTTAGCTACACCGGAATGAGCCTCCTCCCCTTAGGGTTTTGACTTTGTGGCCTTGCCTTTGCAACACTACAAAGCCTAACTCTCCCGTCCTTAGATTTAGATTCTTCTAAGCCATTAGCCTTGCTCCTTGACTCCATTTACCCCAAGGCACTAGTCCATACTAAAACGTTGAGCTTTTTGTGCTAAAACAATTCTTTTAAACTCTTTAAAATTGAAACCCTAACTAACCCTAGCATCTAGACTAACCCTAATTGTTGATGATGTCTTGCCTTATTTGAACTTCCTTTTGGACTAACAGTTGCGGCTGACTCATCCTTGACTAGCTAACTTAAACCCTAACCAACAACAATATAGGTGACGTCATACTTGTTAAAAACCCTTGTTTGGCCTTAAAACGCTTTGACATTGTCACCCTTTTTGATAGACTTTGAGTTGCTGAATATTTTCATAATCTTATAAGACAAAACGTTTCTCTCATTATCTTCAAACTAACCTAATTTAGAGCTGACATCACCTTTGCAACAACAACAATATAGATGACGTCAAGCCTCTTTTAATCATTGTTTAAGTGTAAAAAGTTGTGATTTGGTTGGCATTAAAGTATAGATTACTTTCTTTGGCTTGGTGTGAAAAATATTCACTTTTTGCCTTCCAAAAAACTAATTCAGAAATAGGGATGATGTCACCAAATCTGCAATAGTGACGCAGCAACAATATATATATGAGCAGATTTATGACTTTTGTTGCATTGTGATAATACAAGGTTGTGATTTTATACATTGAATGCAAATATCTCTTTTTACTTATTGAAGAAGTAATATTACAAGTCTTAGCTTTAATTGCAATTATTGACTTCGTCAATAATTACATTCATCATTGCTCATATGTGTTTAAAGATAGTCATTAACATTTGAAGTACTAACCACTGTAGCACATTTTTAGTTTTATTTGTCTTGTCTCGCAAACAGGTGCCCTTATCAGTGGAATATCTTCTTTGACTATCTCTTTGGCAGTAATCTGTGAAAGGAAACCCTTATGTTGATCCTTAGACCTTTCATACCTTTCAGAACCCCAGATTACTAGGGACGTCTCCCTTGGGATTAGCCACCCTAAATAGAAAGAGCTCCCCATCGGTGGGTGGGGAAGCTCCTGTTACGCTAGTTTGAAGCCTTGACTCAAGCTACCTAAACCCTTCCTACAAACTATGCTATAACAGGCCCAACTCAAGTTGTTGGAATACCTGGTCCACATGTGGGATGTGGACCAACAGTTATTTCATGTGGAATTCCATACGTTGACCCTAGATATCAAGGATATTTATTTTCTAACGGGGTTGTCACGGCATGGATACCATGCTACTTTGACTGGAGGTAGAGGCGACAAACTCCCTATGAGCGAGTATTGTCACCAATATTGTGTTCCTAAGGTAGAGAGGAGCAAGGGTAAGGTTTCCATTTGGGGGGTCCAAGATCTGACTCTACGGACCATCTTGTTTACTATTGCACGCATGGCTAGGAGCACGGCTCTGCACATGGCTCTCCAGATTTATTTCCAATACGCCATAGAGTGCACAGAGCCTCGAATCTTCAATTGGTCGGATGCAGTTCTCCGCAGTATGAAGAGACAATTGATGAAGTGCAGAAAGAGTGACTTGAAGTAGTTTGGGTACAGATCACTTTTGGTGTCATTCTTCCTCGAGAGGGTCCCACTACTGCGACTACAGGTTGATTGGGGTTTACCAGCTCCATAGGATCCGAGGATGCTGAGGTGGTGCAACATCATGGCTTGACACATAGCAGGGCCTATACTCAAGTATAATGATTCATTTTTTGAATGGTTGAGGCCCCAGATGTTGATGATTGAAAACTACACATATGCTGGTTTGGATTTCTGAGGGGATCTAGATTTGGCCCTGCCTGAGGATGCTCAGTGGGGAAAATTAGGTAACAAGTACACATTTTGTTCTTTTTAAATGTTTTTGCAAATTTTATCATATGAAATGTTTTTATGTTTATCCAAGAACTAATAAAATAAAATAAAAATTGATAACACAGATGTGGGGCCGTATCAACCTCCAGGAATGTCTCCCATTCAAAGGCAAGGAGAAGCAGCTCCAGTGGAAAGATGGGATGCCAAAGACTACGAGGCAGTGGAGAAGAAATTGGAGGGGTTGACCACGAATGTCTCGGATATTTCTATTGGGGAGATTCTGAGATGTTACCAGTGCCATACTATGGGCGTGTCTGAGTCTCTCAGTTGACTGCTTCATAGGGTGGCCCGAGCAGTTGTGTGTTATCGTGAGTGACATTCGTGACTCTATTTTGTAGAATCTATGGGCTTCATATTTTGAGATTTTGATTCTTGGACAAAAAATTTTTGTAAAAACTTTTGATCGTTATATACATATATATGGCTTCTACCGTCTTATTTTGTGTTGTGTTATACATGTGATGTGTGATTGGTTTATAAATGTCCCAAATGTCTATCTAACACATAGTTAGCTAATGCATCAGTCAATGTATTTAGACATCTAGGAATGTGATGATATTTGATATAATCAAAATAAGGTTCCAAGAGGCGAATTTGTAAATATACCCATAATAAAGTAGGACTTCGGATAGCATAGATGTTACTTAATTGTAGTATTACTAGCTACGAATCGAATCGTATAACCAGGTGGTGGATATCAAGCGAAATAACATCAATAAACAATTCGATGATGACACTATATTCAACAATATTATTGGTTGCACGACCAAGGCACACACCTCGTAGACTGATAAGTTTGTTTGTAGGGGCGTAAATTGCCCATGTAGCAGAAGCAAGGTTCTGAGTACTACGGCTAGCGCCATCGGCGAAGCCAATGTGGGGTGGCAAAGACTCCAACATCTGGAAACCAAAAACAACGCAAGATAAGCGGTCGAGGGTAGAGACCAAATAACGAAAAAGCATACTAAAGTAAACAAAAGTATGATACAATAAAATACAAGCACTCATGCACAGGTGATCTTAAGCATAGTATTTATTTAAGTACAACCCATTTATGGGTTCACTCAAAGGGATACCGTCATAGTCCACTAACTCATAAGCTCCTTTCTCCAAAACTTGTCTGACGATATAAGGACCTCACCACATAGCTTCAAATTTTCCGGCTCCTAGCATATCCCAATCTTGTTCGTAAAGGAGAACCAGATCACCTTCGGAGAAAACGCGTGGCTTGACATGTTTGTTGTATTGGGCTTTGATGTGTTTCTTTTGGGCTTCTATAACTAGGGTGGCGTTGCGACAGGTTTCGTCTAATTGCATGAGATACAACATACGTTCTTCTTCGACATAAGTGTTTGGGAGAAGTTCGATGGCTAGTCTTAGGGAGGGTATCTCACATTCAATCGACAATATGGCTTCTAGACCATAGACTAACTGGAATGGTGTAAACCTAGTAGCAGACTTAACGGATGTTCGGTAAGCCCACAATGCTGAAAACAACATCGTGTGCCAACTCGTTTTGTGAATCCCTATCATTCGTCGAAGCATGGTAATGAGGATTTTGTTTATTGCTTCAACTTGGCCATTGGCTTGTCGGTAATAAGGTGTTGAGTTGTCATGGTGAAGACCCAAATTTTCAGTGAGTTCAGACATCATGAAGTTTCTAAAGTGCCTACAGTGGTCAGTAACGATATTTTGAGGAACACCAAACTGAGAAACGATGTGATTGAATATAAATAATGGTGCAGTCCTTCCGGTATTGTCGAATGTTGGCATCGCCTCGGCCCATTTCATAAAATAATCTATAGCTACAATAATGTATCCATGCCCCCCAGCCGAGTGAAGGTGACATGTCATGAAATCGATACCCCATTTCACAAAAGGACCAATAGAGACCACATGGTGTGATCATATTTTATTGTTGTAGGTTTGGCAAGCGTGGCATTTTTGGATGGAAATTATACAATTATTGAATAAAGAAGGCCAAAAATACCCTTCTCATAAGATCTTTTGGGCAGTAGCATACCTAGACATGTGACCACCACAAGCTCCAGAATGGAAAACATTTAGGGGTTTCTCGGCTTCGTCAAATGTGAGGCAGTGTCGAAAAATAGAGTCAATCCCACGACGATAAAGAGTATCACCGAGGATAATATACTGATGGGATTGGTAGCGTATTCGACGGCGGTTAGTACTAGACAAATTGGGCTGAAAAGTATGGGTCTGGAGATATATGATGATATCTCTGTACCAAAGGTCATCGGAACTAATTAGGAAAAGGGATTCATCGGGTAATGAATCTACTGCTACATTTTCCATCTCAGAGTAGGGAAGGTCGCATATCAGCTCGGAAAACACCAAGCATTTCTTGGAATTAGCGTGTTCGAATTCTAAGTCAAAATCCTAGAGTATTACGATCCATTTGGAGTATTTCCCCCCTAGAAATTGGCGTGTAAGAATGTGTTGCATAGGGTTGCGGTTAGAAAATATCGTAGTCTTGCGAGAAAGGACATAGTGCCGAAAATGTTGAACAGCTTGGACGGTTGCCAAGGCCAGTTTTTCAACATGTAAATACTTGGTTTTGGTAGTCGTGAGACTCCGAATCAAGTAATAGATGACATGTTCGTCATGAGAATCATCCTCCTGGACGAGAACCATAGCGATGGTATAGTCTGAGGTTGCGAGGTAGAGGAAATAATCCCGACTGTAATCTGGTGGGAAGAGTAGTGGGGTACGTGTTAACGATAGTTTCAAAGCTTCGAAAGCTTTGTTGGCAGTGGTATCCCATATGAACTCAGAACCTTTCTTGAGCAGTTGCGTAAATCCAAGAGTTAGATCAACATAGTTTGAGATGAAATGACGGAGAAAGTTTGCCTTCCCTTGCAAACTTTGTAACTGGCGAAGTGAGGAAGGAGGAGGGAGATTGAGAATCACCTCGACCTTCAAAGTATCTACCTGGATCCCTTGACATGAAACAATAAATCCCATAAGTCGGTCGGATTCTACGCAAAAAACACATTTGTGGGGATTCAAGCGTATGTGGTAAAACCGACATTGAAGAAAAATGGCGCGGAGGTGTATTGGATGATCTACATGGTGCATGGAATGACTGGGTAAGTCATCGAGATATGGCTGCACAATGTGCTTTACATCATGAAAGGCATAAGACATAGCACATTGAAAAGTTGCTTCGACATTATTTAAACCGAATGGAAGTTTCCGGTAGGCGAAAGTGCCCCAAGGACAAATAAAAGCGGTCTTGTGTTGGTCTGCGGAAATGATATTGACTTGATTATATCTAGAGAAACCATCCATCAGAGAGAAGATTTCACTTCCAGCAGAATCGTTGATGATCTGGTCAATGAAGGGGGTAGGAAAGTTGTCTTTAGGACAAGCTTTGTTAATGTCCCTATAATCAACACACACGCGGATTGTGCCTTGTTTCTTTTCAATCGGAACAAGATTGGAAACCCAGTCAGTTAGAGCCATAGGGTAAATAAAGCCATCTTTGAGAAGTTTCTCAACTTCCAGTTTGATAGCGGTTTCTTTACATGGGTGGACTGGAAGAAGTCATTTCCGGTCGAGTTTAGCACCCGTGTATGTCTTAATCTTATGTACCACAATGTCGGGGTTAATCCCCAACATTTCTTCATAGCTCCATGCGAAGACGTCACGAAATTCTTGGAAAAGAGACTTGTAGGTGACAACTTCATCATGGGAACACTAAGCTCTGATATGCACATTTTCGACAACTCCAGGTTTTATGGATATGTCGAGGGGCATGGTGGGTGAGATATTACTTAAGTTCCCTTCGTAGAACATGTCGTATGTAGACTCGGGAATGGTAGAAATGATGACAATGATCGACGGGGTCGAGAGTCATTGGTAACCCTTGATGGTGCGTTGTTCCAGGAAGAGGATGGAATGATGATGTCCATCATCCCAAGGGGAATCTTCCACAGACATAACAGACATAATCATCTCGTCTATAGGAAAAATGACGCGGAATGGATCCGGAGATAAATCACTAAGAGAGGGGGTTGCTGATTGAATGGCTTGATAAGTGGATTCGACCAGACTCAAAGGAATTCTGTCACCATAATGAAGATGATTGTCGGGGTTGGGTACCATCCACGGGTTGTAAGATTCAGGGGTTCTGTGAAAAAAGGTGGATATCATGCTGATCGAGGCGACAAATGGATGTGGAACATCAGGTGGTGGAATGGGGAAAGTACCCATCAAAGAGGAATCTTTAAGAAGACCCACACCGACGTTCTCATATCCAAGGGGGTTTTTGCAATGAAAGTACATTGTCGGTACATGCGTTAGAGTGGAAGAAGGCCAATTGGTCTATGGTAACTACTTTTCCTTGATGTGGGAAATGCACGACACAGAAAAGAGTGGACACAACTGCACGCATGGAATCGATCCAGCTACGACCGAGTAGAAGGTTGTAATCGAAGGGAGCATCGAAGACCTCCACTTCAACGTTGACTATTTTTCCTTCTAATGTGATAGGAAACGAAGGGAGGACACCGTAAGGCTTAAAACCATATCCATTGAAGGCTTTGATCATGTTGTGGGATTCAGTCAAAGGAGGAGAGCCGATTGATTTCCAGCAGATAATAGACATGACACACGTTGAGGCACCCTCATCAATAATTGTTTTACAAATGTTTTTTTCGAAGACAATAACTTGTATTTGGAATGCGAGTTGAGGGGGTAACCTTGGAATGTGATCTTCCAAGTAAAAAATTATTAAATTTGTATCCATAGGGTCGATTCCACCAATAGATTTCAACAGTGACTTCCGTTGAATAGGACAACTCTGAAGGACTTCAAGGGCTGACATCGTGAACGATGCTTGGGCCAGATCTTTGACAATACTATAGTTCTGGGCAACACGTGCATGAGGATTGAAATTTGATTTTCGAACAACACCCTTTGGAGGAGGGCGAAGAACTGTATCTAGGCTCGGTCGTTCGATATGAAGAGGACCATTGGTAGGTGGAGTTGTGGGAGATGGTTGGACCAATGAAGGAGGTATTGCATCAACCTTCTCTTTGGAGGAAGGATAATCTATGGCTCGAGTGGTAAGTGTGATGTATTTCTTCTTTGAATCACCTGTACACATTAAGACATAGGATGTATTGGAGGGGGAAGGTTGGTCATGAATGACCAATTGGGCCCATTTTTGAGAGGGGAAGGGTTGTGACAATACAGCCGGAGTGGGGGGTTTTGTGGTCCCTTGAAGGAACTTAGTAACCTTGGCTCGTCGTAGACAATCCTTAGTGTAGCGATCATCACCACAGAAAATACAAGGGTATCGAGATTTGTGCTTATCCCTATCTTCAACTGGTGGTGTTTTGGTTTTCTTAGATTGCGGATTATTTTTATTCTCCTTGTTCTTACCCTTTCCTTTTTTGGATTTATTTTTGCGGGCAGGGGTAGATTTAACGGATTTTACCTCGGAAGTCTTGCTAGTGGGAGGGGTAGGAGATGGAGCATTTTGAACATTAGAAGAAATGGGTTTGGGGTTGTTACTAGAGGTTTGGTTGGAGTGAGGTTGGGCATGGAAAGTGCCAATCACACTGTCATCTACATGAGAAGCAACAGGAGTAGTTGAAGTAGCAGAAGTAGAAGGATGAGGTGCATCAAGGAGTAATTCATAAAGAGTACCCGTTTGTGAATAAACGAGGTTGAGGTATTGAGCACGACTGATTTTCTGTTATTCTGTGACAATTCCACCCATGGCGATGTCACGAGCGATGTCGTTCAGGAATGATTTCATGAACCACTCTGCCAGCAACTGATTGGGAAGTTCAAGTTTGATGAGACGTCATTTTCGTCGCCACTCATGAATGTGATCAGAGATATGAGTGGCTTTGGTTTGTTTGAAAGAACTCAAAATCCCAGTTCTCGTTTCATAGCGGATCGGTAACTGGTAGTGGGTGAGGAAAGCCATAGCGAGGGTGTCGAATTTAGTGAAGAAACCTCATGGTAATTCTATATACCACTTCACGGCGGAACCTGTGAGGGTTCGCTGAAAATGGCATAAACAAATAGAGTCATCCATCAAGGAGTTGGATGAGCACCAAAGGTGAAAAGTCATTACATGATTGTTTGGGTCCTCTCTTGGTTTACCATCGAATTTAGGGATGTCGGATGGTAGTTTGGTTGGTATGGCGGGCCATTGAGGAGAGTGACAGATTGGATCATTTAAAATCCTCGATAGATCAGGGAGGTTCAGGGTGGATAAGAAGGGTAACTATATATTCACATGTGGGTATTGGTGATTTTGGGGAGGGAGTCCCATCGGTAGACCAGTGGGACCATAAGCAGTTTGCATATAATGCGAAGATCAGGGTAGATTCGATTTTTGGTGTGGAGGCAAGTAATTCATAGGGTTGTACCCTTGAACAAGGGTGTGGGGTTGAGCGTTCGAGCCCCAAATAGGATTAGACGTGCCTAAATATGGTTGGCATGTACTAAGGGGTATGACGGAGCTAGCTTGAGGCTGTTGCCCTCCATTCAAGTGAGGATTATGTTGAATAATATAATTCCAATACTGGGCCAAGGACGGAGGTATGTTTTGTCCATAGGGTGGGGTCAGTGGGGGTTGCCCTCCAATCGGGGGTTGCATCCCTATTGGGATTTTTCCTTGGTTGAATTGTCCACCAACAGGAATCTGGTAATTAGGTGTGAAAGATGGGATGGTGCCACTAGGGTCAGTGCCTTTGATAGAGGATGGAAGACATCCTCTAAAAGGGGGTCGAGGAAGTGTCTAAATAAAACTGGGAACAAGATGGTGCCCAGAAGGAGTGGAAAGGCCAGGAGTCCCGGATGAGATTTGTGTAGGAGCGGGAATAGAAGCGTTCAATGGATGATATCTAGGCGGACATATTGGGGTGAATATGGGTGAAAGTGGTGTGCCAATGGGGGCTTGGCTAGCCACTTTAATCCCGGTGTGAGGAATCATAGTATCTGGGACCATTTTGTGATGGACCATTTGTAGAGGGATAGTCAAGATGTGGTTAGCTGGCAGAGCATATGTACCAGGAAAATAATAGGTAGTAGTAAAATGTATTGCATCTTGATCAGATGTTTCAGGAAGCTCAGGTGTGATAGTGATATCAACGCCTGCTCCTGAGCCAAAGAAGTCTCATCTAAAAATGCCAGGAGTCCAAAAAGGATCTTGACCCTCAGGTCCTATGAAAGGTCCAGTTGGTAATCCAGAAGACTGAACAACTATATCTTTGGAAGAATTCACTCGAACAATACGTCTCTCGGAGTTGGGAGGAATTCAGAAGTCCTCTCGAGAATTGGTAATTCATAACCATTCTAAAGAGTTATTTCTTTCCACTGGTGGAGTGGCAATGTCTTGGACTTCACTCTATTGAGGAGAGACCTCTGGTGAGTTGGTAGGAAAGGGTTGAGAACCTTCCAGATCTTATGGGGGTAGGCCTTGCATTCTACGTGAACGGTGTGGAGGGTTAATTGTGATCGAGTTTGAATTTTACAAAAGAAATTCTATGGCCAACTTGGGTAAACAAACAACATGCTCTAATAAAATCTAGGAAGAAAAACCAAGCAAACAAGACCTTCTAATTCCGAAGTCACTTGTTGGTGATGAAATCCAACGTCGCAAAAACGAGACAAGAAGGGGCTGGGCCAGGGTGGAAAAGTTACGTTGATGACATGCTTAATGGACTTACACCTTGGTCCAAGCTCCCACACACAATCGTGGGTATACCCTCTGAGGATCTCAAGTGAGTCTAGTCAACGTCGATTCCAAGTACCGTGAAGACTTACCCCTTCATAGTCACCTTGTGTAAGACCCTAAGAATATAGGCTACTAAGGTTACCACCAACAACAATAATGCCTAGGGGAATAGTCAACAATCCGATCCACATGCAAGGGCAGGGTATCTAGCTCAAAATCATCTTGAGAGGCTTCCACTCATCATTGTGGGTATACCTTCAAGTGGCCCCTATAATACGTGCAATCTCTACACCGGTACCAATAAAGCAGGGTGAGTAACTCCGTCAATCTCAATGCGACCTCAGATTTGAACCTTGTGTGAGAAGGGCTTCCCAGGACAAAACACTGCAAATGGAATTTGACACTCCTTATCACAAGATACTATTGTGTGTTTTGTGCTTTGGAGAGTGTATCTCACTGCCTATTCGAAAGCTCTAACCTAGTTAATGTTGGTGTAAAAGATCCCTAGAAAAAGTTACTAGTTGAATTTTAAAGTTGTGCAATATTGTTACAGGCTGTTGTTACTCAAAAGGAGAGGGAAATGAAACCAATGTTGTGTGAGACTCTGACCCAACAATGCATAAGTAGGAATGAATTATACAAAAAAAAAAATCGATGAATCCTATTTACAGGAGGGAAAGAGGAGTTTTCTGGAACAATGTGAACTACGATGTATGATCTTCTCTGAAATGTAATATCAAACAATCATGAACAATGCAAATTCCCTATTCTTTCTCTTTCAATACTTGAATGCCAATATTTTCAAATAAAAATTTGCTTAAAAAAAATGTCTTTAATTTTTATTAGAAACCCAGCAGCAGGGATGGAACTAAGAAAAACTAAGCAACCAATGAAAAAAGAAATACACAACAAACACCTAAATTGATCTTTCAATGAAAATAAAAATAACAAACTGACAAGACTAGTCTCTTCAAATGCACATGGGTAAAAATTTTCCAAGTAATAAGCAATTGAAAAGGACCATTAATCTCAACTTTTAATCCAATCAAAGGCTCCCGACCAAACAAGCACTCAGATTTCAGAATTAGAGATTATACCCTTGTTACAAAAAGGTCAAGAGGTAAAAATTGAGAAAAAATGATTAAGAAGAGATTTCGATTTCTGAAAACTAATCATTCACGAGATTTGAAGTCAAGAAACATCCAATCACTGGCCATAGAAGTTCCTTCCAAACACACCAACCAATCTGGGCATCTGAAGACACAAAAGACTTAATCCAAAAGTTTTACAAGTGAGTTCACAGTCTGACAGTGGGGTACAGTGTGATAATTAAGTATTCTCGCGGGCTAGACACAAGCAGGTTGCGATAAATTCACACTGAAATGAACACTAGGGTGCGAACCTCAGTTATTCTCGTAGGCTACAGAAAGGTGCAGTGTGAGAAGATTTGTAATCAAGCAAATTTTGGAAAAATGACAGGACTTTTGAGGGAACTTCTGGATCCACGGAGTCTGTGAGGGTCTCCTCAAGACTCAGAGATTGATTGGGAATGAAAAAGGGTAGGTCAAGAGAAAATGGCCAAGAAAAACCCACCAAAATGGGTTGTATCCCCAGTGGATTCACCAATTTTGTTATCAGATAAATCGATAGGTGCGAACACTAAAAATCTCCTTAGATCCACCTGGATCTAGAACAAAACAGGATAGGACATGACTCTTTCCCTAAGTTGTAGTCATTGAATCTACTAATAAGAAGGAACAAGTGACATACATTTATATTGCTTCCTTAGGTCTTTGTTGTTCTCGCTTCACTCTAGTGCTCTTGTGAAATCAGGTCCAAGACAACACAAACCAACCAAAGTGAAGATAGAAAAGTATATTCAATGTCAACCTATGCATATGATCGAGTTACACAATAAAATAAGAGTGATTTTATGGGAAAGGGACATGTCGTTGTATTATATTAAATGAAAGTAGAAGATACAACTGGATCTCCTTAATGTCACAAGCTTCCTTCAGTGACCCTTGGTTCCAACACACACACTTGCTCTACATTTGCATGAAGAAGATCTAGTGCAACTTGATAGACCAAATAGAGTCTTCAAGCTTCTATCCTAGCATATTTCTTCACACAATTCTTTCACCAATTCTTCATTCAATATTGCTTAACATTTTCCATAAGAAACCTTTCAACATATAGGATAAGGAGTGATTGTTAAATGTATGAGGATGATCCCACTAAATCTGAGAAGTCAGTAGGATTCCAACCATGTGAATGCCAACTCATTTTCTAGAAGATCCCCTTCTAGAACCTTTGTGACCTCTTCTCTTTTCCAAGATTTGAAATATGTTCACACCCTACCTATAAAGTAGACTGCGAACAGTTCGCACCCTAATTTTGGGTTGCCTGCGAGAATGAAGTATTTTCGCACCCTGTAATATAGGCAGCCTGCGAACTCGTCTTAAAAATGTGTTTTTTGGAACAGTCACTTTTCTCAAGCAAAAATTCCTTGTGGGAGCCTAAATACATCACTTGTAGAGACATCACCAGAGTGACCAAAATCATGTGTAACATTGGGCAAAGTTGAACATATGTGACTATGTGGACAAAGTGGCTATGTGGGCCTAGTGACCTAGAATATGCTTCTAAGGAAGCTACTTGGAGAGTATAAATAAGAGGTAAGGGGTATCTTGTAAAGAGAAATCTATTGAGCATGTATTGAAGATCTATTCTGAGAGAGAGGAGATATGGAGGATCTCATGGACGCATCAAAGGTTTGGTAATTATGAGATCATGACAGAAAAAATATCAAAAGTTTGGAAACCCTAGTTTCTGAGGTATACGCGGGCTACAGTGACCCAGGGCGCGTACATACACGGGCTGAATGAGGACAGAGCATGTATAGTGGATGAATTCTTGAAGAATTGTGTGTAAGTTGGTGTCAGGCTCTTGAAGACTGAAGAAATTTCCAAATATACATTTTATGGGCTCAGATCTTCCATAGAAACTCTGGTATGGTTACATTGTTGTCTTGATGGATACTCTTGCTTGTTGTGTGGTGAATGCTTAAGGAATTCTTTGTATGGTTGTTGTGATTTGGTTTGTGTTGGTTGATGGAGTGAGTAGAACTTTTATGATTCAGTACTGATATGATTGTTATAGTATGTTGATTGCTTATACATGATTGAGTATCATTCATATTGTATGGTTGAGGAGCATGAGTAAGTTGTTGGAGAACTTGGATGTGTTGTGATTGGTTATGGGTTAGTGAGAGACATAAGAGAATGTGATTCAAGGTTGCAGAGGATCTGTGTTCATCTTGAAAAGAAAACCCTAAGTAACTCAGAAGTGATATGCAGGTTGTATCACATACTGGACGCATACATATGCGATTTGTACTATTGATCCGTTAGGATTTTTTAATGACTTATGGTTGAGTTTTAATTTTGCATGCGTTAATTAACCATTTGATAAACTTAGTGAAAGAATGAGGAAAGAAGAGGAATTATGACAGCCATATACATATATGCAGATCTGAAATGAAATAATAGACAGTAAACCATAACACGCAGATTGATAATGGAGTTCGGCACAACTTTGCCTACGTCTCCGGGCCTTTTCTCTATGGGGGAGGCTTCTTTATTTCTGCTCAAAAGCTCAAAAGTACATCTCTGCAATGCCAAATGGCTACAAGACTGATCTGGTCATGTTCTTATAGATCTCTAGAACCATGCAAAGAAAATGGCACGCAAAACGGACATCCGGAGCTCCCAGAAATGGTCTGACAGTGTCTCCTCCTCAAAAGCTTCTCCGCCTCAAACTGGCTTTGGCTTGGCTTCTCCTCGGCATTATTCAGCTCTAAATGCCCTCAAATTTGTCCCCTTGACCTTGAACAGGCCTTGGTTATATAGCTGGGAAGTTGGTTGTTCATCTCCAACTTCCTCCCAAAATTTAGGCTCCAAAACTACCCAATAACTCCCAAAAATGGAGTAAATACACTAAAAATAGGCTTAATTACAATAAAAACCCAAAAAGTAGTTTAAAAACCCGCTTTGTAGTTATAATATGGTTAAAATTGGGCATAAGCCCCCTTCAATGGTGCACACCCCTTTACTCCCGGTCATATGGGGGTTTACACGACCACGAGCTGGGGCTTAGCCCCCAACCCTCTCCTTTATGCGCCATAATACCATACAATATATTTAATATTGTGGGTTTTATAACATAAGAAATAATRTGGCGCATTGGTAAAGAACCATTTCTTAAGTTGTTGGGCTTGKTGGTGGTCATGGGTTCAAATCCCATGGACCCCAAAAACAATTTTTTTTAAAACATGCCATTTCAACTGATGACTGGGTGCCATGTGGCTGCCCATGACTGGGCCACGTGGCATCTCCCCATTTGTCAGATTAATGCCACTTGTCAGTTATTGACTGGTCTAGTTGCCTGCCACATGTCTACCTTGTTAGCGAACCTACCCAATCACGATCAGCCAGAGAGTGCCACATCATCTCTTGCACAGTCAGCATGATGATGTCATCAGCGTTGACTTTTTGACCAGTTGACCTTTGACTTTTTACCTGTTTGGGCTTCCAATCAGAACGCGATAACTTTCGCATACGGAGCCCGTTTGACAAAGTAAATATACCGCTAGAATCAGGAAGACGAGACAGACGCAATGGCGTTGGTTTTGTCAAATTCTGAGCACTTTCATTTTTGATCATTTTTCAAGCCCTGTCAGGCTTCTGGATCCGATTTCGGATCAGCTACTGGTAGGGTGCATACATATGTGCACTGCACTACTGACAGGTTGCGTACCTATTGACAGATTGATATCTGTTGAGGATTGTTGCCTCATCTCAGTTGGTGCTGAGGGTGTAAGCTGAGTCTTGCATTATAGAGTTGGTTCTCTTGTAGAGTTGTACTCTATTCATTTGTTTCTAATAACCCAAGGATTTTAGTCCATAATAAAAAGAAAATTGTAAATACATCTTATGTTCTTTGTGTTCCTTGTGGTAATGATTTATTGATGATATATGTTGTTGATGCATGTTCACATTTAACTGATCATAAATGACAACAATAAGTAATGAGTAAATCGTGATTGCTAACTAAGGAGTTTTGTGAAATGGAAGTTTGGTAGAAAGAGCCATACACTGTTCACCCCTCCCCCTCTCAGTGTAGTCGGTGTGTCCAACATTAGTATTAGATTATATTTATTTTCATACATAATATTCATCTACATCTTTGCATTGCATAACCATCCATTTTCACCCTCATAACTAACAATGGCAGTTGGGCGAAATTCCAGATGAGTCTCCTAAACCAAATGGTGTATAGTCTAGTTGGGATCATGTATCGAGGAGAACCCCTTACTATTGTAGGGAAAATTCTTCCCTGTCAATATTTAGGTAGGTTAGTTAGGTCATTTTCATCCTTTAATTTCATTTGTATATATTTTCAATCTGTATTCATGAGAGTATAATCTTGCATTTGTTTTTTTTTCTTTACTTGTTATTATCATTGCTTTGTTATGCATTAATCTTTGCTTGGTTTGATGTTTTTGATATATTGATGAAAATGACAAAAAAATTCTTGCTAGCATGATTTTGGTATACTAAACCGGGTGGATCACATCCTCCACATTTTCTATTGAAGTGATAGTGTTGTTAGAAGTGGTTGTAGAGTTGGAGGTCTTGGACAACAAGAGATGTTGAGGTTCTCATGAGCCACATGTGTAGTTGGATCTACGCCAAGTTTCAATGAAGTGAAGTAAACTCACCATGCATATGATAAATCTCTCCCCCTTTGACATCAATGGCAATGGTAACTTCCCTTCGAGGTTTCTCCCCTGAATGAACTCTCCTTGGGGTTGCTTCTTCTATCTGAATTGTCCTATGTCCTCTTCATGGTGCTTCCTCGTGTAAATATATGACATATAAGTAAAGAATTCAAAAGTAATTGTGGGGCAGAAACTATTCTGAGTTTTTGGTGAAGATACTCAAAATATTCCCTTGGAAGTGGTTTTGTAAAGATATTTTCAATTTGTTCTTTGGTCCCAACATACTCAACTCTAATTTTCTTCTCTGCAACTTGTTCCCGTAGGAAATGAAACTTGATTGGAATATTTTTTGCGCAGGCCATTTTGGGGAACAATGCAATGATCAAGGAATATAGTTAGAAAAGGGACCAGAAAAGGAGTGTGCACTGGATAATAAGGAAAAGTAGTGGGAGGAAGCAAGAAAGTTAAAGGAAGGAAGGACAAAGCAGATCAACTGCGCGCGTAGGAAGGTAGAATGTGGAAAAACCTAATCCACTTATGGTTAGGGTTTTGGTCATTGATGTAACGGGTTTTAACCCATTTTTGTAGTACAAATATGTATTGTAAGAAATGAGGAGATCATAATATATCTAGTGAGTGAGAATAGTTGTAGTACTTTTGCACATTGATATCTTACAACTAGTTTTTGGAGTCAGTTTTGGAGACATAATTATGAATTGTAATTGAGGGACAGGTCCCAAGTTGTGGAGCTTAGTGCAACATTGGTCAACCTCACATATACATGTGCATTTCATATGCACTTTTGATGTAATGGGCGCAACGCAAGAAATTGATGAAGATGAATAAAAGAGAAATGAATGTATGATCTTTGTGAACGTAGCCTAGGGGGGTGATCCATGGTAAAACCATCTGTCTCTGTGTGGAATGTTGTTTTATTTATTGCAGTTACTTTATGATGAATGAATGAATTTTCTAAGTAGTAAAATGTAGCGTGCACTAGAACAATTATGTTATTTACTACAAAATGAATGTTAAATGGTTGCATATGGTTATAGAATGGTAGGTATGGATAAAATAATATGGTATAATGGTATAAATGATGAATTTTGAAGTAACAAGCATGATTAACACCCCCAAAGCGACATCCCTTCCAAGGATGCAGACATCTGAGTCCTGCAACCACCCATAAATCCATCTCGGGTGAGACTTCATTGTGCACTCTATGCACAGTATTGCTTTATGGTCTCTATAAGGGTCGATGGTTTGTAGGGTTTTGCTGGAAATCAGACGATGAGATTGGAGGGGATTTGATAAGGATAGTGAAGAGAAGGGGATGTTCAATCCATGAAATCCAACCAAGCTGGAGATTGAAAGATGTTTGGAAACAAAAGATCTTGAGTTCGCGTAGAAGGACAATAGAAACCATAAGTATACTCCAGGATAGTATTTGGAAAGGTATGTGTTCACTGATCTTGATGAAGCATTTTTATGTTATTTTCCAGAGTTTTTGTAGGAGTGTATATTGAGATTGAAGGATAATCATCCAACTAATCGAATAAGGCCATTAAAGTGGACTATTGAGAATACTATGTGGATATAGAGAGTCAATAATAAATTCATGTGTGCAATGTGTTATCACATATTTATGTGGGGGGTGTTTTCCCTTAGAAACTGGCACTTAGGTGACCAAATGCAAAAGAAGGGGTTTAAAAACCCCACAAATGTGTTTTATCCAAGGTCGAGGCATGCACTCTTCAAGTCGGAAAAAATCCAAAAAAGCACAGGCTCAGTATCGGTCGTCCGATCCAGCAGGACGCGTGGCACCTAATCTGAACCACGGAGGTAGTTATTTCGGGAAGTTGAAGTGAGAAATGTCATTGGATCGAGGAAATTCATGGACCGTTGATCCGACACTGAAAAAGTCAGAAAATCGAGAATCAAGAGAGGGTAGGTGAGTAGTCTTTCAACTTCCCGAGACGCGAAATCTCGATACGATGAAGATTAGATCTGGGTCATCCAAACCAGAGGGGCACGTGGCAGAAGATAGTGCAAAATCATGATTTTGCGAGTCAGAGGTTTCAACATGGTGTTAATATTATGGTAGCTTCGAGAGGTATGAACCTCTACTGTGACCTATGACAAGACTAGAATCCTCTAGAAGGAAGCAAAGAATTGAAGGAAACCCTAGACAAGTTGTCGGCTGGACAAATACATTTAATATGAATTTATTTATACCCAGAAGGAGAAGTCGGCCCCAATTAAACTGCCCAGATTACTATAAATATAGGGCGCCAGTTTTCATTATTCATCATCTCAGCAGTTGTAGAGTGAGCCAAATCAACACAGGCAATTGCAGTTTGGTGCACAAGTTTTTGGGAGAGATGGAAAGTGGTGTGCTAGCCTCTAGGTGGGATCATATGTTCAGTTTAGTTTCTATTTCTTTCTTGGTGCATTAGCCTCTCTTGGCTATTGGATTTTTACCAAGATTCTCTTCTCAGTCAAGGTCAAGGTGCTCAGAGGGTGGCTTCGGCTAGTGGTTGGGTGACGAGGGTATTGTCAATGGTAAAACAAGCACAATCTTCTATATTCTAACAGGTTATGGGCCCACACCCCTTCAGTCAGCCTAAAATGCTGGAAGGAAACATAACCACTAGATATTGAGCTCATTGAGGAACTGCCGCTAGGGTTATTAGTAGGAGCAGCTTCCAAAGCACTGCAGTTAGGGTCACTAGCAGTAGCAGTTGCAGAAACCCTAATTCTCATATTTGACACCTTGTGATGGAGCATCTCGCATCAGATGTGCCCTAACTCAGTGCACCTATTGACTTTCTCAGAAGACACAAATGACGAAGTTGAAGTTTTGGATCAAAGCATGACCAGTTACCAGTCAACCGAAGACATGTGTGAAACAATCAGTCTCTTACACTACTCAACACTTACCGGGACAATTGAAGACAATATGTGGATAATCGACAGTGGAGCTTCCAGGCATATGATGGGAGATCAAGCTAGACTCTCAAATCTAAATGAGAGAAATACATCGTACAAAGTGGAGCTTGGAGACAAAAGCACCTACCCCGTCGAAGGATTTGGACAAGCCTCCATCAAGTTCGAATCAGATAATCATGTTCACTTAAGAAATGTTTTATATGTACCTGGTTTAGAAAAGAATCTTGTATCAATATCATGTTTAGAAGAAAAAGAAAATAGAATAGCCTTCATGGATGGAAAAGTGTTATCATGGCATAAATATTCCAGCATAGAAGATGCTAGGGTTATTGGAAGACGTGAAGGAAATCTGTATAGACTACTAGAACGAAATGAAGAATCTCTAGTACATGATGAAGTCAACCCTAATGAGATTTGGCATAGAAGGTACACTCATATCAATTATCAAGCATTACCTTTCCTCAGAAAGATGGTTGAAGGAATACCAGAATTGAAATCTACACATGAAGGAATTTGCAAGGGATGTGCCCTTGGGAAGAATATCAAGAAACCATTCCCAAGAAACAACAATAGATCTAAGGAAACTCTAGATCTAATACACTCAGATGTTTTTAGTCCAATTCCAGTCAGATCTTTAGGAGGATCTCTCTACTACGTAACCTTCATAGATGACTATTCAAGAAAGACATGGCTATACTTACTGAAGTCAAAAGATGAAGTATTCAACAAGTTCCAAGAATTTAAGGCAGAAATAGAAAACCTTACGAATAAGAATATCAATACATTAAGAACAGATAATGGAGGAGAATACACCTCAAAGGAGATCATTGCATTCTACAAATCAGTAGGGATTAGGAGGGAGAAAATTTTTCCTCATAATCCTCAACAAAATGGTGTAGCAGAAAGAAAGAACAGATCTATCGAAGAAACAATAAAATCCCTATTGAACGATCAAGATCTATCCATGTTTCTATGGGGAGAAGAAGCAATGACAACAATATACGTAGAGAACATAAGCCATCATCGCATATTGAAGGACATGACACCAGAAGAAGCATTCTTAGGTAAGAAACCTAACATAAAAAACTTAAGAATATTTGGATGTCAAGTTTACTCTCTTATTCCCAAAGATAAAAGAAATAAACTAGAACCCTTAGGAAAGAAGGGGATATTTGTGGGATATAGTGATTCATCCAAAGCCTACAAAATATATATTCCAGAACAACACAAGATAGAAGTAAGAAGAGACGTAACATTCAATGAAAGGATGGCCTTCAGAAAATCTATTGAAGAAACTATAGAAGAAGAAGAAATTGAAGAACCAAATGAAGAAAACACTGAAAGCAAGAATAAAGAAAAGGATCAACCTGATCATCCTATGGAGCCATGTGAGAACATTGATCCAGATAATATATCAAAGAACAAGAAACGACCAGCTTGGATTGAAGCCACATTACAAGATGCAGAAAGAATCAAGGTTCCAGAAGGAACATCCAGGAAGAGCAAAAGACCTAAAAGATTCTCAAGTTATGCAACATACATGACAAAACTTCTAGATGAAGAACCTACTACATTCGAAGAAGCAGTTAAAAAGGGACAATGGAAAGAAGCTATGGTGGAAGAACACCAATCCATTATGAAAAATGAAGTATGGGAAATTGTACCCAGACCTAAAGAGAAATCAGTGGTAACCTCAAAATGGGTATACAAGATCAAACATGCAGTAGACGGAAGTGTGGATAAATATAAGGCAAGATTCATGGCCAGAGGGTTCTCCCAGAAGGAGGGAGAAGACTATGACGAAACCTTTGCTCCGGTGGCAAGGTATACCTCCATCGGAGCTATCATATCTCTTTTCGCTTCCATGGATGGAATCCAAACCAGATGGATGTAAAGACAACCTTTCTCAATAAATCTATTGAAGAAGAAGTGTATATTGAACAACCTCAAGTATTCGAGGTACATTCCAGAGACACTCACATTTGTCGATTGAAGAAAGATTTATATGGACTCAAACAAGCTCCAAGGGCTTGGTATGCCAGAATGGACAACTATCTAACAAGACTTAGTTTCTCCAAGAGTCATGCAGATCCAAACCTTTATTACAAAGTCGTGGAAAATGCACCTGTGATTCTACTATTATATGTTGATGATCTATTCATAACAGGTGAAGAATCTCTAATCATCCAGTGCAAGAATGATCTAAAAATGAAGAAGACTTGTAAACTTGGAAATATTTGCAAGTAAAGTTTATGTGTTAAAATCTAATGGATCAACTTTGCAACACATTATAAATAGGATTTACTCATTTAAGACACAAATAAACAGCAGCATAATCAATGAACATAAGCACATAAACACAACAAATGATAAAGGAGTTCACCCCTCTCTTGGGCTACATCTCCTGGTCTAGCTTCCAGTGGATCATTATTATTATTTGCTCAAAGTGCTCAAAAACATGCTTTACAATGCTCAAATTGACCAACAGACTGCTCCAATGGCTTCAGAGCATCCAAAAACCCCTAGATGGGCTTTTTCGGCACCTCGTTTGGCCAAAAAACGAAGAAGTTAGGCTTCTTGAAAGTCCCCTCTTCAAGCTTGTTGTCTCTGCATCTACAAATCGCACCCTTGTTCATGAAACCTAGCACACACGCTATTTAAAGCATAAAAACCTGGAAATGGGTGCAACCGTGCCAACGGTGTGAACTATAGGACGGTTATGGGCGCGCCAGCCCCTAACTGCCTAGCTCTTGGGCACATGAGGGTCATATGACCTCGCACATATACAAAAAGGGCTAGCCAACAGTTAAGCACCAAGTGTCGGGCGCATGGGCCACCCATAGAATGTTTGACAACATAGGTATTCCAACAGAGGACGAACACCTTCAGTAACCACTCACATAACCATATCAAAGATCAACAACCGATGTTTTCACGTGGTAAAACCCCTACGGGGAAACATCCATGGCGCCAACCAACGTGGCCACTTGGAGCAGTTTATTAATGCAAAGAAAAAGATTACAGAGAGATTTTACAAGAGAGTTTCTCACAATCGATCATCAGCAAATGACCCTCCATGCTCTTTAAAT
>JZKD02S1674417.1:76746-97336 GCA_000966675.3 Picea glauca | reverse complement strand
GATTAATCCAATAACAATAATAATAATAATGACATGATTAATCCACAATGGGGATTTAATCCAATAATAAAATAATAATAAGAATGCTCTTCGCAGTTACATTATTTCAACAATTCTTTCGAAGTTCGCATGTTGTGAGCAGTTTCGAAGAATGGTCTGTTTTGGAGGTTGATGTAGGACAAACATTCCTCGAGGGTTATACATTCTCTCCAAGTTACACTTTGTTTAGTGCCGGAGGAATGGCCCAAGGGGGGGAATGGTCCAAACAGTTATTCCTCAAGGGTAGACTCATTCTCTCCAGGTTACACTTTGTTTAGTGTCGGAGGAATTGCCCAGGGTGAGGAATGGTCCAAACATTTCTTAGGGTTTATACATTCTATCCAAGGTGCACTTTAATTAGTGTAGGAAGAATGGCCCAGGGTTAGAAATGGTCCAGGCTCAGAAATCGGAAATAATCCTTCTTCCTTGTTTGAGAAGAATGGGGCAGATAGCCCATTGTTGATATTCTATACTGAGGGTAGACATTCTTTCATATCTCACAGACGTGAGTGAAAGATTGTCCCAAATGATTCAGTTTTTATCATAATTTCATTTCTATGCAGGTTTCTGTCAGATGTTTGTTATGAAGAATATATGACAGTAGATGTAAAATACTGTGGTGGATGTGCTCCACCATTTATGAGGCAGATATTCTTTTAGAACTCACAGATGTGAGTGAAAGATTAGCCCAGAGACTGCTTGTCTCCAGACAATAGAGACATACTACTGATGGATTTGTTCCATTGTTTGTGACTATATGTCATGGTTTGAGTAGTTGCATACTACCTAATAGATACAGGTGTGTTCTATCATTTGATATTGTACCAGTTTTCATAGGAGATTATCCAGTTGGATAATAATGATAGTGCTCGTGTTGCTACCAGTTGAATGGTTTGTTGTGCTCAAGACCATACCTCCCTAGCTAGGAGGGAGTGTTAATATTATGGTAGCTTCGGGAGGTATGAATCTCTATTGTGACCTATGACAGGACTAGAATCCTCCAGAAGGAAGCAATGAATTGAAGGAAACCCTAGACAAGTTGTTGGTTGGACAAATACATTTAATATGAATTTATTGATACCCAGAAGGAGAAGTCGGCCCCAGTTAAACTACCCAGATTACTATAAATACAGGGCACAAGTTTTCATTATTCATCATCTCAGCAGTTGCAGAGTGAGTCAAATCTACACAGGCAGTTGCAGTTTGGTGCACAAGTTTCTGGGAGAGATGGAAAGTGGTGCGCTAGCCTCTCGGTGGGATCATATGTTTAGTTTAGTTTCTATTTCTTACTTGGTACATTAGCCTCTCTTGGCTATTGGATTGCTACCAATATTCTCTTCTCAGTCAAGGTCAAGGTGCTCGGAGGGTGACTTCGGCCAGTGGTTGGGTGATGAGGGTATCGTCAATGGTAAAACGAGCACAATCTTCTATATTCTAACACATGGAACAGTCAAAGGGAAAGGTCATGAGGATTTGTGAAACGCGAAGTCAGGAAATGATCTGGGCCATCCATTTCAGAAGGACGCGTGGCACCAGATCCGAATTACGGAGGAAGTTATTTTAGGAAGTTGAAGTGAGAAATGTCATTGGATCGAGGAAAGTTGTGGACTGTTGATCTGATACTGGCAAAGTCAAAAAATCAGGAATCAAGAGAGGGGAGGTGAGTAGTATTTCAACTTTCTGAGAAGCAAAATCCTAATATAATGAAGATTAGATCTAGGCCATCCAAACCAAAGGGGCATGTGGCAGCAAATAATGAAAAATCGCGACTTCGCGAGTCGGAGGTTTCAGCATGGAGAAATCAAAGGGTGGGTTCATAAGGATTCATAAAACGTGAAGTCATGAAATTATTTGGGTTGTCCATTTCAGAAGGACGTGTGGCACCAGATCCAAACCGCGGAGGAAGTCATTTCAGGAAAGCTGAAGTGAAAAATGCATAGATTTCCTGGGTCCTGAAATGATGAAAGTTTGAGGTCCTAAAATGTCGATATACATCTGGGTCATCTGATGCAAAGGGATACGTGTCACCCAATCCGAGTGATCACAATTTCATGACTCAGAGTTTTCAGTATGGAACACAGTTCAAACTCGCGAAACACGAAATCCTGAAACACCTGGGAATTAGGTCCACAATCATAGCCCAAGGTCATATGAGAAGAAGGGCCATAAAGAGCGATAAGTTCCCATTAAGCAGCGGGCATATAAGGTTGTTTGAGGAGGTAATCATGGCTGTCAGATTCAAAGCTAATCCAACCATTGATCTAGATGGTCCGTTTTGTGATTTCGAGCATCAGAACATTGGAAATCAAGGGGAGTGAAAACTCTCGAAATGCGAAATCCTGAAATTTCATGTGGGATAAACATGAGGTTGTGTGAAGCGATGGAAAGGATTTGTGCCCAAGGCTGAAAGCACTTGTATTTTTCTCAACAATGGATTTGTGTGGTCTTGAGGCGTCGAGATTGACTTGGATAGATCGCAAACACCACCTGGAGCATCCATCGGTGAAATGCTTTGTCCTAATCCCGATGAAAGTAGTTAATGTAAATGGGGAAGGTGGTTGAAACCTCATTTCACCACATAAATAGAAAGCATGGAAGAACTAGTTGTGGAAGCAGACTGTCATCCCAAAGTTCCCCTACCAGCAAATTTTCCTGCAAAGCCCATACTGATCCGAACTCGCGTCTAACAGAAGAATGCATGTACAGACTGACAAAGGAAGATGTAGACACAAATATTTGATTGTAGTGGCCAGATCACACTCCTGGTGGTGGCAAGCTATTATGAGTATAAATACTCAATTTTGATATTTTTTTAGGGTCGATGGTTGAGCTACGCTCCCGATTTGTAGAGTTTTAATGAAGACTCTGGTCTCTGGTTATGTATCTGTATTTGAGACTTCTTGTTTAATGAAAGTCAAATTCCTCTCCATTTCTACGTAATAGATTTGTTAGAACACTTGGGCATGGATGATCCAATCGAGCGTAGTTATGTTGTTGTGATGAAGGTTTGATCATAGTGGCATCACGGCCAATTTTAATCAGTTTCTTGTGTTGTCTTTTCCCTGTTACATTGGATGGCTTGGGCATGGAAGATCTAGTCGAGCTATTTCAGTTATAGGGTGATGAAGGTTTTATCATCCTGTTGTTGTAACTATGTTTCTTGCACCATATTTCAGTGTCTGAATCTTGATCTCAAGATTTCTCTTGAGTATTGAGTTTTTCCTCTTCGAGATGCTAGAAGGCCTAATGCCCATAGTAGTCTCATTCATCCTTCTCGCTAAGTCTTCTCTCTGCTCATATTTAAGCTCAATTTATTGAATGAAGTTGAATCAAGACCTCACCTATTCATGTGTGCCAGCCCCTGCTTTCTGAGTTAAAACGATATGGTCTCGATTCTGCACCCATTGACCTCGTATGAAAACAACCTGTGACATATAAACATCGATGGGTACTGAGCTTACCTCTACCGCAATCCAAAGGTGACTTCCGGTGCTAACATTTATGGCGCCGTTGACGGGGAAAAATTGAAGATTTTAACTGGGTAGAATGACAAAGCTTACTGATTCTAAAGGTGCATCAGAACTCAGTACATCAAAGATTTCAACTGTGCACCTAGTGACTCCACTGTCTCAACTCCACTTTTCCAATGTGGTTTCTTCTGGAAACACCTGGTAGCCCTTGGAAGAACACAATGATCATATCTAGTCTTTGATGGTGAAAAAAACCAGACACACTCACTCTGCACATCATTCACCTAGCGACTCCACTAATTCGAAATGGACAAAATTCTGGCTCAAAGGTTTTCTCATTTTAATTTTTCTGTTGTTCCTGGTTTTTCTAACGTTGTTCCTACTGTCGATGAGTGGGTTGATTTTTTTCCCATATTTAACAAGCATAAAGAGGACAACCCTGCCCAACATCTCTGTGATTTTCATGAACTCATGCACCAGTGGGAAATACATCATGATGATGTATTATTAAATATGTTCATGTTCTCACTGGTGGGAGATGCTCGTGAGTGGTATCACTCCTTGCCCCCTACTAGCATCTCCTCCCTGGAGCAGTTTCATGCAGCTTTCAATAAGCATTGTCAAAGGTATTATTCCTCTGAGTTTATCTATCATAATTGTTGTGAGGAATATAAAGATTGTATTCAAGATATAACTGTTTCAATTGAAAGCGGTGAGGATGAGGGCTATGAGGAGGAAGAAGATGTTTTGGGTGAGATGATGGAACTGGAAGAATCTCTCTCTATCGGAATAGAAAGGTTGGAACCTGAGAAAAGTGCAAAGGATTCTCCAATATTTGAGACAGATGTTCTTGTCAGCCCTACAGATGGTCATAGTATTGAAGATTTCATAACTATAGAGGCCTTAGATTCTGCTCCTGATGTGCCTGCTGTCTCGGATTTAAATGAAGAAATAATGGTGTATTCAGATGAAAAGAAGCAGTGCCCTACATCACTTTTTGATGACTTGGGGAGAATCCATCTTGTGTATGACAACTATGAATCAGATTCTAAGATGGATATGTAAGATTTCCAAGAACATACATCAGATTCTTATCCTCTGTCCACTAAAGGAAAATATTGTGAGAAAATCAACCTTCCTTGGCTTGCAAAAATCACTGAGCAACAGATTGAAGAGAAGATCTCTTCCCATGGTCATGTTTATGATTATTATGAATCTGACCCTTGGGAGAGACAAGAAGAAGAGGAAGAAGATCTAGAAGGGCAGTTTATATCATGTTCATAGCCTATTAGTGAGCAATCGTTACACAACACCAGTCATCATGCATCATCTTCTAATCCACCTGTGCCTACTAGAGATATCCAGCCCTGTGTAAGAAGTTGTGTAGTAGAGAGGGCTTCCTGTTATAAAATTTTTGGAGTTTGTCGCTTGTCCTATAAGCCTGTGAAGGGATACATGGATTTGTATTTCCTTCATGTTTTAAAGCCTCCAAGTCTGATCCCACCATTTCCATCTAGAGGAAAGCTAAAGGGTGTAATCATTATGTTGTCATGATTGTGTCATATGTTATTCATCATTGACAGAGTAAAAGAGCTTCATGTTGGGAAGTTACTTGAATGGCTATGGTGGAAGTTTGCTTTCACCTAGCACTTTGTATATATTAGTTAGTATAGGATTGTACATAAATAAGCTCCTTCTGGAGCCCATGTGTTTGCTTTCGTTTTTGGTAGAGTAGTGTGTACATATTTCTCTATTTTCTTCAGTGAAATTTTTGAGCTTGACTCCATAACCCAACAACAAAGGCACTGGAGCTATGCATTCTTGATAGCTCGTAGGGAGCATTCCATCCCCTGTGGAGCCAAATGTTATCACATATTTCTACGGGGCATGTTTTCCCTTAGAAATTGGCTATTGGGTGACCAAATGTGAAAGAAGGGGTTTAAAAAACCCACAAATGTGTTTTCTCCAAGGTTGAGGCGCGCACTCTTCTGGTCGGAAAAAATCCAATCAAGTACAGGATCAGTATTGATCGTTCGATCCAGTAGGACATGTGGCACCTAATACAAACCTCGGAGGAAGTTATTTCTGGAAGTTGAAGTGAGAAATGTCATTGGATCGAGGAAAGTCGTGGATCGTTGATCCAACACTGGCGACGTCGAAAAATCGGGAATTGAGAGAGGGAAGGTGAGTAGTCTTTCAACTTCCCGGGATGTGAAATCCTGATACGATGAAGATTAGATCTGGGTCATCTAAACCAGAGGGGCACGCGGCAGCAGATAATGCGAAATCACGATTTCGCGAGTCAGAGGTTTCAACATGGAGAAGTCAAAGGGCATGGCTATGAGGATTCATGAAACACGAAGTCACAAAATGATCTGGGTCATCCATTTCAGAAGGATGCGTGGCACCAGATCCAAATTGTGGAGGAATTCATTTCAAGAAAGTTGAAGTAAAAAATACACAGATTTCTTGGGTCCCAAAATGTCGATATTCATTTGGGTCGTCCGATGCAAAGGGATGTGTGTGACCTAATCTGAGTGATCATGATTTTGTGACTTGAATTTTTTAGTATGGAACATAGTTCAAACTCGCAAAATGTGAAATCCTGAAACGCCTGGGAATTAGGCCCACGATCACAGACCAGGGTCATATGAGAAGCAGGGCCATAAAGAGCGATAAGCACCCATTAAGCAGCGGGTGGATAAGGTTGTTCGAGGAGGTGATCATGGCCATCATATTCAAATCTAATCTGACCGTTGATCTAAAAGGGTCGTTTCTCAATTTCGAGCATCAGAACATTGGAAATCAAGGGTAGTGAAAAATCTCAAAATGAGAAATCCCAAAATTTCATGTGGGATAAGCATGAGGTCATGGCCCAAGGTCGTGTGAAGTGATGGAAAGGAGTTACGCCCAAGGATGAAAGTGCTTGTATTGTTCTCAGCAGTGGATCTGCGTGGTCTCAAGGCTTTGAGATTGACTTGGATAAATCATGAACACCACCTAGAGAATTCATCGGTGTCAGGCCTCGTCCTGATCCCGATGAAAGTAGTTAATGGAAATGGGGAAGGTGGTTGAAACCATATTTCACCACATAAATAGAAAGCATGGAAGAACTGGCCATGGAAGCAGAATGTCAACCCAAAGTTCCCTTGTCAGCATATTTTCCTACAAACCCCATATTGATCCAAACTCACGTCTGACAGAAGAATGCATGTACAGACTGACAAAGGAAGATGCAGACGCAAAGCTTTGATTGTAGTGGCTAGGTCACACTCTCAGTGGTGACAAGTTTTTCTGAGTATAAATACTCAGTTTTGATATTTTGTTAGGGTCGATGGTTGAGCTACGCTCATGATTTGTAAATTTTTAATGAAGACTCTGGTCTCTGGTTATGTATCTGTATTTGAGACTTCTTTTTTAATGAAATTCATCTTTCTTTCCATTTCTCCGTAACAAATGTGTTAGAACACTCAGGCATGGATGATCCAGTCAATGGTAGTTATGTTGTTGTGATGAAGGTTTGATCACAGTGGCATCACGGCCAGTTGTAATCAGTTTCTTGTGTTTTCTTTTCCCTCTTACATTGCATGGCTCAAGCATGGAAGATCCAGTCGATCTATTACAGTTGCAGGGTGATGAAGGTTTGATCATCCTGCTACTGTAACTATGTTGCTTGCACCATATTTCAGTGTCTGAAGCTTGATCTCAAGATTTCTCTTGAGTATTAAGTTTTTCCTCTTCGAGCTACTAGAAGGCCTAATGCCCATAGTAGTCTCGTTCATCCTTCTCACTAAGTCTTCCCTCTGCTCATACTTAATCTCAACTTACTGACTGAAGTTGAATCAAGACCTCACCTATTCATGCATGCCAGTCCCTGTTTTCTTAGTTAAAATGATATTGTCTTGAGTCTGCACCCATTGACCTCGTATAAAACCAACCTGTGACATATAAACTTTGATGGATACTGGGCTTACCTCTGCCGTAATCCAGAGGTAACTTTCGGTGCTAACACAATGGAATTTTGGCTAGACAGTATTGTTGCAAGATTTATTATTGAGTTTGCAGTCGATACTATGAAGTATTACACTTCTGCAGAGAAGGAATTTTTTAAGGGACCGAGAGGGAGGCATATATGATCACTTTACACATCAATCAAGATTTTATTACATGATGAAGGAGTGATGACAATGAAGTCAGACAACTAAATCACTAAGCGCAAATGGGGAAACTGGGGGAAAGACTAAGGACGATCTAATATATGGAGAAGGACCTGGATAGAGGTTAGAAGAAGGAAGAAATGGACCCCATCATGATGGATGAGGAACATACCAAGGAAATATTGGAAAGAGAGGGAACAAAACATTGTAGAAGATCCTACTAGTATAAGATCAATAGGAAAAAGAGAGCAGTAGTCGAGCAAGAGGGATTGGATAGTGATGAAGAGGAGGTAGAGAATCTACATACTATGGGGAAGATATAGGATATCTTGTGCACCACATATGAGAGAAAACATAGAGGTCAAGGGTCCAACATAGAAGAAGTCTCTCCATTCCAAATCAGAATTAGTGTGGAACCCACAACCCCATGTGCGACTAAGACATCTAAAGAGAAAGAAGCATTTAGAAAACCAATGATCAGTAGAATAAGGATTTTAGTAAGATGAGAGTCCAGTGGAAATTCAAGTGGAGGTACAAGTTCAACTAGCAGTAGATAGATATCTACACCACGTAGAGGCGGTACAACACATTTCACAATTGCATGACAAGATTGAACTATTTGGTTACAAGAGTTTCATGGAGAAGGGTTGGAGGACCCAGAGAAGCATTTGTTTATTTGTGAGAATATTTGGGCAGCTACAAAAATTATAGATGAATATACAAAAGTGGCACATCTTGCAATCACTTTTAGAGACCATGCACTGGTGTAAATGTGTTGAACCTTCATAGAATAGATCTATCTATAAAATACTACACACATTTGCAGAGATAAATTGAGAAAGAAGAAGAAGGAGAGAAAGAATAGAAGAATTATCATTAACCGTAATGAATAATGAATAATTTACACATGATATACTATGTATAACTCAATGAATGCACACTAGAGGAGAACTAATGCGCCATAGTGGTGGTATAGAGTGATATGGACACACACTAGCAGTTATGGGAGTGAACTACTACCTAGTCTAGTCTCTCAAACAGTTATGGGAGTGAACTGCCACCTAATTGAGTTAACTAGTCAACCAGTTTTCACTTAATTGACTGAACATAGTGTAGTGAGGAGTAGATCAAGGAATCAAGGGTAATGCACTAGTCTGGTGATGATCCCAAGGAAAGTGTGAATTATCATGGTGATGATCCCAATGTTGCATGGTGATAAAACCAATGTAGCATCTAGACTCAACTCAACTAGTCAAACTGAAGTGTCAACTAAAGAGAATATTCTCTAGGAGGAATGTTCTCTCCTAAAACATAGGAGACTGGATAAATGAATAATAATGACTAATAAACAAGGAAAAAACTTAGTAAAAATAAATCCTAGGTGTGTGTGAAGTAACTCCAACACCCACCCCCCCCACCCCCTGAACATCACTATGGTGGAAATAAAGAATGGGTCCCGACAATGAGGCCATGGTAGGTACCCAAATACAAAAGATATCATGAAATAAAGTGAGGAAAGAGGGAAAAACTCATGGTAAAAACACCCCCTCAAGGTACGATGTATGTAAAAATAAGAACTATAGTTGCTAGGCAATTGTGTCCTTCACTACAAGACGACTTCGCGGAGAATGGAACTTCTTCTCAGTGAAGGTATTGGTGAAGATGTATGTCATTTGTTCTGTTGAAGGACATAACTATAGGTCGATGATCTCTTTGTGTACTAAGTCCCAGATGTAGTGCATGTGGATCTCGATGTTCTTCGTCCGCTGCCTCTGAAATGGATCTCTGTAGAACTTCAAAGTGATCTAGTTGTCACACCAGATGATGATCGACCAATGAAACATAATGCCCAACTCAGTGAGAAAATGTTGTAGCCACATATCCTGAATGGTTATGTTAACTACCCCTCTATAATCTACCTCGGTGGAAGATAGAGAAATGGAAGCTTGCTTCTTTCTCGACCAATAGATAGTCCTGAAACCAAGATTGAGTGAGTAAACATATGTGGACTTCGATCAGTTCTATTTCCAGTCTAGTCAGAATCAGTAAACCTGATGAGATATAATGTAGAGTCTGTTGCATAATGAATCCCAAAGGTCATGGTGCCCTATACATATCGAAGGATATGCTTTGCAGCCTTCCAATGTAGCTCATGTGGTTCCTACATGAACCTAGAAACTACGTCGACTACATAGGAGAGGTCTATTATGGAGTGCATGAGATACAACAAGATATCCACTAGCTATCTATATAGTGTGTTATCAACCAGTGGAGGCTCCTTGCCATCCTCAAGTTTGACTCCTGATAGGAAAGGAGTCGAAGCAAAATTGCAGTCTACCATGTGAAATCTCTCAAGGAGATCTCATGCATACTTGGCCTGAGATAGTTTGATTCTTGATGCATCCTGACTGATCTCGAGTCCAAGGAAGAAGTGTATTAGACCCATGTCCGTCATCAAGAACTTGTCATCTAGAATCCTCTTGACTACAGAAATAATTGAATTCAAGCAACCAGTCATCACCAAATCATCAACATACAGAACTAAGAGTAGAAATGAATTAGTCATCCTGAGCATGTAGACATTTGGGTTTGATTTACAACGTAAAAATATCTGTGACAACAGGTAGGAGTCCATCTTGGAATACCATGCCCTCAGAGCCTGATTGAGGTCGTAAAGGGACTTCTTTAGTCGACAGACCAAACATGAGTCATGCATAAATCCCCGGGGTTGCTCCATATAGATATCCTCATAGAGATCACCGTGAAGAAATTCATTATTCACGTCCATCTGATGGAATTCCCATCCCTTGGTTTCCGCAATGGCAAGTTCCAATCGTATTGAATCCATCTTCGCTATTAGAGTGAAGGTATCATCATAGTCAATACCATGCAGCTGTTGAAATCCTTTGGAAACAAGCATGGATTTGTATCTGCTATTCTATCCATCAGATGTGCTCTTGGTCCTGTAGAACCATCTTCATCTAACAAGTTTCCTTCCAGAAGGAAGGGGAATCAGATCCCAAGTTTGGTTCTCAAGGAGGGAGTTGTATTGTTCCTGAATGTAGGATTCCCAAAAGGGATTTCTAGCAGCCTCACCATAAGACTGTGGATCTGAATATTGAACCAAGAAAATATTGCTAGAGGGAAATGGTTCAGTGGTAGTGAGTGCAATAAGAGGCTCCTCGAAATCAGATCAAGCCCTCCTAGTATCGGTTGGATCACCAACGAGATCCCCTGCATCCTGAAGAGTAGTTTGTGCCCACTTGGGCCTCAAATCTGGCTCTGCAACTACATCTGGATGCTCTGACCCTTCATATGAGTGTACTGTCTCTGAATATCAATCATCTAAGTCCTATGAATCAGAACTGTCATCTGAAGAAGAGTCAGCATTTGCATGCTCATCATCTCGGACAGGTGGAAGAATGAAGGTGTGTGCATGTGGCTGTTGATGTACATGCGAGACACTTTCTTTGAATTGGACACTACGCTCAATGATGAATCGGTCTGAGGAAATATCAATAATCCTATATCCCTTCACATCGTCGATGTATCCAACAAAAATACACTCATTTCTTTGTGGATCAAGTGCCTTCCTCTTTTCAAAGGGAATCTGGGCCCATGCATGTGAACCAAAAATGCGAAAGTGGGTCACTTATGGTTTGAGGCCGCGCCAAGCCTCGTAGGGGGTCTTATCCTTGATAGATATATGGGGAGATTTGTTTTAGACGTATGTTGCACAATTATGTGCTTCAGACCATAGTCTTTGTGGTAGTGACTTTGCATGCAACATGTAAGATTCCATCTCCTTTAGAGATCTTTTTTTTTTCTCAGCAACACCATTTTTCTATGGAGTATAGGGAACTGTGTATTGCAACTAAATCCCTGCCTCATGGAAAAGATTATGGATCTCAAGATTTACATACTCTCCCCCATTATCAGTTTGGAGGAATTTTATCTTCTTTTTGGACTGTGTCTCAACCAGGGTTTTGAAATCTTTGAGGTGTTGAAAGACCTCAGATTTTTTACTAGGAAATTAGATCCATGTAAAACGTGAGAAATCATCAACAAAAATGAGAAAAAACCTCGCTTTGTTGATATATGGATGCATAAAAGGACCCATAAGGTCATTGTGGATCATATCTAAAGGTGCGGAAGCTCTATGAGACTTTCTTTTGTCGAATTTCTCTTGAGGGTGTTTTCTGAGAACACATCCCTCACATACTCCCTTGGATAAATGGATGTCTGGTAGACCATCAACCAATATTTGATTGCTAATATATTTCATGTATCTTAAATTCAAATTTCCAAACCTTTCATGCCATATCCTACTTCTTTCATCAACATGAGTAAGCAGTAAAGCATAATCAGGTTCAATGAATTCAGAAAATGTATACAATTTAGACTGATGATTTACCTCACCGATAGAAACCCTGGAGTTGGTTTGCATGTCATATATGTCCACAACATTTAGTGTGAATATGAATTTCTTTATAGTGTCGTAATTCGTCATCCGATACATAGATAGAAGGTTGACAGAAAGTTTGGGAACGTGCAACACATTCTCGAAGCTTCTGTTGGTGAGTTCAATCCTTCCTTGGCCAGTGATTTCAACATAAGAGTTGTCCCCCATCAAAATAGGAGGAAATTTGCATGCATCCAATGAATAATATACTTCTTTTGAGGCATCCATGTGATGTGATGCTCCTGAATCTACGATCCAAGCATCGGGAGAGGATTTGATGGCAATCAAGGCATGGCTAGAACTTCCTTTATTGGGATTCTGATCTTTTGGCTTCTTCTTCTTAGCACCTTCGGGGATGCGATCTCCAAGGTTGTTTTGTTGAATTATTTGAGTCATTAGATCTATTTTTTTCTGCATGCATGCAGATTCTAGATGGAATCCTTTGTGACAGTACGTGCATTTCTCCCCTTTTCTTCCCTTTTCCCCTTTGGATCTAGAGGCATCGATGAAGGGTTTTGTGTACCCTTCCTTCTTCGGATGTGCATGATCTTTCCTTTTATCTTTATCTTTATATTTCTGATATTTATGGCTGTCATCTTTCACAGTGAGTGAATGCGCATTTGGGCCTTTCATTTTTCCCATGTTGATGAGCTTGGTTTTCTCTTTTGTCAGGGATTCGATAAAGTCCTCAAGAGAAGGCATCTTCCAGGTGGATCCAAAGGAGAATCTAACATAATGGAATGTGGATACGAATACAGAGAATTCAGGACCAAGTTTGGAGAGAATGTTGAGAACCATTTATTTCTCCTCCTTATATTTATCAACCCCACAAGCTTTGAGTTGTGACAGTAAATCCTTGAATTTTGTAAAGAAATCATGGATATTGTCAAATCTTTTTGGATCTAATGTGAGAAATTCCACCTCCAACATGTGTCCACTCATCTCATCATTTTTTCCAAAGACCCTTTTCAAGGTGGTCCAGGATTCATTGGGATTCTTACAGGAAGATATGTGAAAAAGGAGATCGGGAGAAATAAGACTACAAATTGTTCTGAGTGGCTCATCCATGAGATTTAAATACTTGGATTTTTCTATGGATGATGTCAGTTTTGTATCTGTATTCAAGGTTAACCTATACAATCCTCTGGTTCATATATGTATGGCTATTTTCTCCTTCCATGCAAAGTAGTTGTAAGGTGTAAGAATGAATTCTTTTTGGAAATCCATCTTTTCTTTGTCTTCAATATTTTGTACCTGCAAAAAAACTTTGTGTAGCTTTTGCTTAGCAGTCCATCAGCTCCGATACCATGCAAATGTGTTGAACTTGCACATAATAGATCTAGCTAGAAAATACTTCACACATTTGCAGAGAGAAATTGAGAAAGAAAGATAGAAAGAATAGAAGAATTCTCATTAACCGTAATGAATAATGAATAATGAATAATTTACACATGATATACTCTGTATAACTCAATGAATGCGCACTAGCGGAGAACCAATGTGCCATAGTGGTGGTATAGAGTGATTTGGACACACACCATTATTTATGGGAGTGAATTGTCGCCTAGTCTAGTCTCTCAGGTAGTTACGGGAGGGAACTGCCACCTAGCTGAGTTAACTAGTCAACCAGTCTTCAATTAATTGACTGAACATAGTGTAGTGAGGAGTAGATCAAGGAATCAAGGGTAATGCGCCAATATGGTGATGATACCAAGGCAAGTGCACATTATCATGGTGATGATCCCAATTTTTCATGGTGATAAAACCAATGCAACATCTAGACTCAACTCAACTAGTCAAACTGAAGTGTCAATTGAAGAGAATATTATCCAGGTGGAATATTCTTTCCTAAAAAATAGGAGACTAGATAAATGAATAATAATGAATAATAAACAAGGAAAAACCTTAGGAAAAACAAATCCTATATGTGTGTGAAGTAACTCCAACAAATGGATTGGTATATGGGCATCGCAGTAAACAACCCAGAAGGATCACCTACAACCGTCGCAGACGTGAAGAAGGAATTAATCAATGAATTAGAGCGACCAAATTCAGAATATCATTACATGAATGAGATGATCGAAATCAAATAGAATCTAGGAGATTCAGTTTGGGAAGTTAATTAGAAGTTCAAGAGACTGAAAGGTAATTTGAAGTATCCTATCACAGATATGCATCATAGAAATCTATTTGTTAATTCATTATTTCCACATATTAAGTATCCATTTAGGAAAAAGAAGTTCCAGACTCAGGATGAGGCTTTGCAAGAAGCCTTGCAATTGGAGGAAAATCAGTATAAACATACAAATCCAACTGTAGAAGAGTTGATAGAAGATATCAAGAATTTGACATTTTAGTTAAATCAGAACAAAGGAACAGATAAACCAGTTGTATAGAAATACCCCTCATGAGGAAGATTATGTTAACCCAACATCATATGGAATGATTAGTTGGAAAAACATCAGTTCCTGTGCTTCGGACTCTGACATGGGACTGGAGAATTCGCAACAATGATTGCATGAGCTATCTACCTAAATATGTGAAAGAATGACACGCACACTAAGATGGGTTGGTACAGAGGTAAGAGAAACTTCAAATTTTTATGGTCAGAATGATTTAGAAGAATTTTTAACAAAGTTTGAGTTAAAATTTTTGGAAAGTCAGAGGTTACTAGTTTTGGATATTGCTTTGAAAGCTACACCTGCACGTTGGTGGGGTACTCATAAAAGGAAGATTCAGAATTGGTATCAATGCAAAAGATTACTTCACATCATGTTTGGCACAGAATGAGAGAAGAAGTATATGGATAAATATGATGGATTAGGACAGCCCAGAGAACATGTAGACAAATGTATAGCCCAATGGAGATTGGTACCACCAGAGGAGTGGCCACATCACTTTATTCATACATTGCAAGGAATCCCAAGTAATTGGTATACATAATTGGAACTGCACAGAGGAACTACAAATTGGGAAGAGTTGTAGAAGAATTTTGTGATCACCTTTTCATTTGAACATGAGAATCCAGAGATAGATAGAATGTTGAAGCTGATAAAAGAGAGGATATTTGAAGAGCCAGGAGTTGAAATTGTAACAAATTATTAGAACTAGAATCGATAGACAGTCAGACAGTTGTTACATTACTATCATGTCGTAGAAGATGATCATGCAGAAGAAAACTCACGCAATATTCATATAACAAAAGTTGAAGGGGAAAGAGAAGTAGAAGGTCAAAATTTTGAGTCAGAAGAATTTGTTGCACCCCTGAAGTTAAAGAATTTAAATATTGGAACATAAGATAATCCAAAGATTGCAAGTATTTGTTACTATTGGGATATCCAGACAGTAGAAAGAATAACAAACTTACTACGTGAATGCAGAGACCTATTTCCAACAACATTTTCATAAATGAAAGGAGTAGCAGAAGAACTTGGAGAGATGAATATCCCCTTGAAACTAGATGCCAGACCAATAAGACAGAGACCATACAGATTGAATCCAATATATAAACAAAAAGGGAAGATAAAAATTGATAAAATTTTAGAGGTTGGGATAATAGAACCTATTAAAGAATCTGAGTGGATTAGCCCTATGGTATTTCAAGAGAATAAGTAAGGGGGAATAATGATTTTTTTAGAATTGAGGAAGTTGAATGATGCATGTTTGAATGATCCCTTCCCTACTCCTTTTACAGATGAGGTATTGGAGAATGTAGAAGGACATGAAGTATATTCATTCATTGATGCATTTTCAAGGTATCACTAGATCATAATAGCACTAGAGGATCATCATAAGACTACATTTTCCACATAATGGGGGTCATATAAGTACACAATTATGCCATTTGGATTGAATAATTTCCCTGCCATTTTTTCAAGGGTAGTAGTAGTTGCATTTAAGGATTTCATACATAATTTTTTGGATGTTTATCTAGACGATTGGACAATATTTAGCTTATTGAAAGGTCATGTTGAAGTTTTGAGACTAATGTTAGACATGTGTAGATAGTTTCAAATCTCTTTGAACATTAAGAAATGCATAATTAACGTACCATTTGGAATTTTTCTAGGGCATGTGGTGTGTAAATAGGGTCTGTTGGTTGATCCTGCGAAGATTGATGTCATTGTGAATTTACCACCACCTAAGTCAGTGCACCAATTAAGAGCTACACTTGGTCATATAGGATACTATAGGAATTTTATAAATATCTATGCATAGATTACTACGCCCATGGAGAAGTTTTTAAACAAGGATATCAAGTTTAAGTGGAATGATGAGTGCCAACAGAGTTTGGACATATTGAAGGAGAAAATGGTGACAACGCCAATTTTGGTGTTTCCAAATTGGTCGAAGGAGTTATGTGTTCATGTGGATGCATCTTCAATAGCACTTGGAGCAGTATTGGCATAGCCAGGAGAAGGTGATATAGATCACCCAATAGCATTTGAAAGCAGGAAGCTCTCAGATTCAGAACATAATTATAATACAACAGAAAGAGAAGGTTTGGATATGGTGTATTCATTACAAAAGTTCAAACATTATTTGTTATGCCAACATTTCAAGATGTTCAGAGATCACTCTGCTCTTAAATACTTGGTCAACAAGCCAGTGTTGGGGGGAAGAATATGTAGATGGTTGTTTTTATTCAAAGAATTTGATTTTGAAGTAGTTTTGAAACCTAGAAGACTGAATGCAGGGTTGGGTCATCTGTCCAGGATAACCAATGGGGAGGAACTAAGAAGTTTGGAGGAAAATTTTCTTGATGCACGATTGTTTTCAATGCATATTTTTGATGAATATTTATCTGATATCATTGAATTTTTTAGTATAGGATTTTCCCCAAAAGAATATACCATTTTGCAGAAGAAGAATTTGGTGGTCAGAGCTACAGATTACCAACTGATTGAAGGTCATTTGTATAAACTAGGAGCAAACAATATTTTAAGGAGATGTGTTATCAAACATGAACGACCTATCATCTTAGCAAAAGCACATGAAGGAATAACTGGAGGGACTTATGTAGGGAAGCCTATTGTATAGAATATACTATGTGCAAGATTATGGTGGCCAACAATTTCTAAAGATGCAAAGGAGTATTGTCAGGATTATGATGTCTGTCAGAGGGTAGGAAATCCATCCAGGAGGGATGCGATGCCATTAAGACCTCGGGTAACTCTTAAAGTATTTGAAAAATGTGTGGTATATTTTGTAGGTCTAATTAATCCACCAACTAGAAGATTAGGAGCAAGGTATATTATTACAGTGACAAAATATTTGACTAGATTGGTTGGAGGAGCAATAGTAAAATATTGCAGCTCACTTCTTGTTTGAACATGTGATTACAAGATTTGGATTCCCTAGGATTTTGATGAGTGATCAGGGAACTCATTTGATTAAAAATACCATTCAGGCAATGACTAAAGAATTTGAGATACACCATCAGAAGAGCACTCCATACCATCCTCAAGCTAATGGAACAGTGGAAGCATTTAATAGGATTTTGGAGAATGCCTTAACTAAGATTTGTAATGTGAACATGGATGATTGGGATTTGAAGATACCAATAGTATTATGGGCTTATAGAACCACATGTAATAATCTCACAAAGTAGACACCTTTCAGAATGGTGTATGGTCAAGAAGCAGTAGTCCCTTTGGAATATTTGATACCTAGTCTACACTTTGCAACCGTTACAAACATGATATAAAGAGGCACAACTCAAGAAAGATTGGCTCAACTGATGGAATTAGAGGAAGATAGGATTATGGTTGGTTTCCATCAGGAGGTATAAAAAGAAAATGATAAATCTTGGCATGATAGACATATTAACAAGAAGAACTTTAAAGAAGGAGAGTCGATTCTCATGTATGACAATAAATACTTACAACACCCAGGGAAATTCAGGATGCATTGGCTAGGGTCATATGAGATAAAGTATGTCATAGATGGAGGTGTTGTGCAATTGTAGGATTTAATAGGCAAAGATATTCAAGTATTGGTGAATGCTAGTTGAATGAAACTGCATAGGGATAGTCGACCCAGTAACCCTAAGTAGTTGCAGCACAGAAAATTAGAGTTGTACATAGTAGGAGTTAAAAGAAGAAAAAGAAAAGAAAAAAGTGGAAAAATAATAAAAAGGAAAGAAAAAAGTGAAAAAAAGAAGAAAAATAAAAGAAAAAACTGGAAAAAGAAGAAAAAGAACGGAAAAAATGGGGAAAAGAAGAAAAATACAAAAAGATGAAGTAGATGGATAAGTGTTAGACATGCAATGAGAGGATAATGCGTGCAAAAAAGATGACATGGTGTGAAAAAAACAAGAATACCCTGCGCTCCATAAAGAGGTGACAAGATAGAAAACTCAATGCACTGAGACATAAAGTGACTGGAAAAGGGAAAAGGCAGTGGTCAGGAAAAGTGCAAGCACGACAGAGCATTTATGACAGGAACTATAAAATCAAAAACTTACAAGGGAAGACTCATTTTGACATTGAGAAAACAATATCTAAGGAGAGAAAACTTGGTGCGAAAAGGTGTTTTTGAGGTGATTTCGAGAAGTATTCAGTGAAGATTTAGAGAAAATTTTGCAGAATTTAGAAGAATGGCACCACCAAAGGTCATAGCTCCCAAAAGAACTGCAAGGAAAACATGTAGTGCCATGAAATCTCCATATGAGAAAGAAGATGACGAAACAAACCCTATTCAGTTGGAGGGAGTGGTGGACATGGACACCATTCCTTCACCAATGATTGAACCAATTATCCCAACAATTGTGGAAGAACAAGAACAACAGGTTCCAACAATAGAGGAGATGGAGGGTGACCTACAAAATGTCACATAGAACCCTACCACAGAAGAAAACGCTACACAACAACTTGGATTAGGAGCACCACAACATATGACTAAGGAGCAAGAGGATGAGTGAACAGATCCATATGATCCCAAAGGATAGGCCCAAGCAGTGCAACAACCTGTCATAGAACTAGTGCAACAGACAAAAGAACAAGTTCAAGTGGAGGATGTTATAGGCCAACAAGATTAATATGAATAAGAAAAATAGGATGTGCACCAGGAAGCAGGGCCATCGACAATGATAGGAAAGACAAGGGGAAAACAGACAGTACATAGATCACTGCACAAACATAAAGAAGCAACATTGGCATTAGCGTGCATACTAAAAGGAGTCACGATCCTTCTTGATATATTAGGATGTGTTGGAAAACTGAATTATTCAGACCATGATGTAACAGATAGGGACAAGTTCCTTGAGTTTTCTCCACAAGCCTATATGGAGAGAAAATGAGCAAGTTCGTCAGAAGTTCCAATTTTAGAGCCAAAGTAGTGGATAGCAAGGTTGTATAACACATGGCCAATGAACTTGTTAGAAATACCTCACTTTGGGAGGGGAAAGGATGTCAATGCCTGTGTGAAAAAACTATTGGCCTTGGTACATGGACGAGTTCTATGGATGGACAGACCAATATCAATATATTTATATCTACTTGCAGAGATTACAGGGTTTCCAACATGTTATCACTCTGTAAATTCCTAGAGGTTGTTGGAAAGCAGGAGAAACTTACCAGAGGTAACCTTATCCAACCACTTCGAAACTAGGATCTAGCCCTGCCAGTTTCAGAGAGGGATCTCTCTATAAGATATAACTTTGTTTTAACGTCAGATATTAGGCTAGTTAAAATATGTAGAATCGAGTTGTTTGTTTTTTATAAAATGGTTGAAAGGTTTTATGCATTCATTGGGCTATGGGGTCTGTTTTATAAGGGTAGAGATCAGAGAATAGATGTAAAGATTCTTTTCACAGGGAAGGATAATGCAGCTATTGGATTCTTTAGAAATAAAATGATGGACAACAAAAAAAGGCAAGATTGTTTAATTATAACCAAGAAGCATTTAAGAATTTCTTGAATACAACGTAAGAAGAAAAACACTTAGATCTTTAAAAGCTAGGAACAAAGTACACAAAGGTAAATTATGCAACTTTAACTCCTTTTAAATGATTATGTTAGAAAACAAGATGATAACTAAGAGAGATACACATTCAACTGAGAATAGAAAACTTCACCAACAGATGACATGCAGGAATCCTATGAAAAAATCTCTTTATATTACTGGAAGATCTCTTGATAAGATTACAGTGCTTACATCTTGCTGGGGCATAAAAATCAAACCCCAATACTTCATGTTGGAAAGATGGCTACAACAAAGATGATGCAGATGATCAAGGTTGTCATTGATGGCAATCGGTTATGGAGCAGTCAAGGATGTCAACACGCACAAGGAATGCTGAATCACAGATGCTGAAACACAAATGCCGAATCACATATGCTGAAATGTAGATGCTGAAACACAAATGCCGAATCACAGATGCTGAAACGTAGATGCTGAAACACGACTGCTGGAACACGAATGCTGAAACATGACTGCTGGAACACGACTGCTGGAACACG
>JZKD02S1674417.1:53610-70544 GCA_000966675.3 Picea glauca | reverse complement strand
AGACTTACTGCCACTAAGATTAATGATTCGAAGTTAAAAATGAGAGAAATGGTTAATAATTTACAATAACTGATTCACCCCCCCCCCTCTCAGTTATTTCATACCTGTAACACTTCAAAGTTTGAAGTATTTATAATCAAAATTACAAATGACCCTCTCATTAATGGTTAGGATGTGGTAGAATATGAATCTAACTAACTAGCTAACAAGATGAAAAAATTTAGGAACTGACAATTATGTATCGAATACTTCATGTTGATTCTGGGGAAGGTCGTTGGTGATTCAAAAGGGTGGTAAGCGGTAAGTGGTTTGTAAGGGAGGAGGTACGACGCAATAGATTTGTGACACGTTGGGATGGAGCCCGCAGGGAAAACCGCCTCATTCCTGCCCCCCCCCCTCCCCACTGTTAAAGGTAGAACGGTCGGGGGGGTTCTGAAATCTTGTCTCAGCCGTAGATCTTAGCGCCAATAACTCAGCCGTAGATCTATGCGCGATCGTTAATTTCTGAGAGAGATTTGATATGTGCTATGAAAACTTAGGTTTAATGCCTTTTGTGGTTTTTGCACTGCTTCTCATGCTTTGGTCACCATGAAGTTAGGAAACATAACCCAAACATTAAAATCCTAGATTTTATTGAAGATCAAGCATATTTACTGAAGGAAAGACTGGCTAACCTATGTCCTATCGTACCTAACTACTCATTTAGCCTAGATTAGATTGTTGGGATAAGGAATTACTCTACCCTGGGGCTATTTGATCAAGATTGAACAATTTGATCAAATTTATTCACTAACCTAACTACCTGGTTAAGATTAAATAGTTAAACCAGGCTTATTCACTAGACCTATCAACATAAATTAAAAAAGACTTAACCATGATTAAACTGTATGGATTTAAGTCATTGCTATTACATGGGGCTTTTATGCATTTTATTTTATGCCCTCTTTATTCTTTTTCTCATTTATTCTTTTTCTTTTTCTTTCTTTTCTTTTTCTTTTGAAAATAGTTTTCATGAATGAAATATTATTTGCAAGATAACATACATCAATAGTGAAAATTTTCCAGTCACCAGATGATCCTATAAATTATAGGGTTATAATAGCGGCTCCACCTGGGGATGGTGCTCTCCTTGTGAAGTGCCAAGAACCTGATTTATGATGTCTGCAAAGGATTTCCTCCATTTTCTTTATAGCTGCTATCGGTTTTTTATTTTTATTTTGGAAACTTGGTGGCATTGATCAGTGGCTTAGGGCCGCCTTTGTTGTGGACTTCAAACATCTGATCAATGTCACCCACACAAAACCTGAATGTAAATGGAAATGGTATGTTCAATGAAAAATGGATTCATGAGATCTCTATTGGGGAGGCAAGTAATGCTTCAACATCCTTCCATTAACCGGTCCACATGGCAGGTCTATCCCATCATTGTTTTTGAGACAAAATGCATTATTTCCCCTGAATGGTGTAAGGTCCTTTCCATAAGCTATCAAATTTTTCGTGCTTACTCTTATCTTCATTTCTAGAATCCCATTTGAGAACCGAGTCGCCTAAATCAAAATCATCTTATTTAGTCCTTCTGTTGAAAGTCTTCTTGATGTTCTCTTGGATGACCTCAGTCTTGTTATATAACTCCTCTCTGGACTGCATTAAATTAATCATTTGATTTATTCTTCATTGAACGTCATTTGGTTATTCTTGCGCTTCCTACAATAGTTTCATGATAGGGACTCCTAATGACAGGGGAAAAACTGCTTCAGTGCCATATACCAATTTGTATGGAGACATACCAATTTTTCTTTTGGTGCTTATTCTCTCGGCCTAGAGTGTGAAAACAAACATATTGTGCCATGATTTTTTATTTTCTTGCAGTGTTTTCCTGAGAATGTTCACCAAGATTTTGTTTGAAATCTCAACTAGCCCATTTCCTTGCGGATAATAAGTTGTTGAGTGTCCTGGAGTAATGCAATACTGACGACAAAAATCTATGAGCCTTTTGGATCTAAAAGTCGTTGCATTGTCAGCTATAATTTTTCCAGGGAATCCAAAACGAAACAAGATGTTAGTTTCTAAAAACTTGATGATAACAGAGTCAGTAGCTTTCCTACATGGTACAACCTCGATCCACTTGGTGAAGTAGTCTATGGCCATGAGGATCCACTTGTGTTGGCCCAAGGAGGACGGATGTATTTCACCAATGAAGTCTAAACCCCATTGTTGGAAAGAAGCTTCAATTGAGATAGGTTTCATAAGGAGAGGCAAAAGCTTCTTTTTACCTTCAAAAATATGGCACTTGTGGCAAGAAGTAACCTACTGGTGGATGTCAACAAACAAAGTAGGCTAGTAAAAACTAGCTCTCAGAATCTTGTTAGTTGTAGTCTTCCAGCTCAGGTGCCCACCATAGTCTCCTGCATGAAAATCTTGAAGAAATTTGTCAGTTTGTCTATTAACAGAAAATTAAGCAAGATACCACCAAGGTCTTTCTAATAGAGATTACCTTCTAGGATACAAAATTTCAATGCTTTCAATTTAATAAATCTGGCTTTGGTCTTAGTCAAACCAGGAGGAGCTTGTAGATTTTGGAGTACAAAAATGAGGTCTACGTACCAAGGGGAGTTTAAGAATACCTCTTTTACGTTTGGAGTCACCTGATCTTCCGGTCCGTCAACTGCAGCCAAAAAATTAATATCTAGAGCATGACAATTAGACTCAGCCATTAGTCTAGCCAAGCCCTGTCCTTTGATCAGTTTGGTAGGTTTTATTTCAATGTCGTATTCTAGGATGATCGCAATTCATTTTCCTCTTCTACCATCTGGATTATCCTGGGTCAGGATATCCTTAACCACTGCATTTGGAACGTATTAAATCATGTGAGAATGAAGAATATAGACTTTGAAGTCCTTTATGGATTTCACCAGAGAGAAAGCTTGTTTCTCCATTATGTTATAGTTCAAAGCAGCGTCTCTCAAATATTTGCTGAAAAACACTATGGGTTGTTCGTACCCTTCATTGTTTTTCTGTAACAACACAGCTGCTATGGTGTGTTCAGATGCAAAAGAGAAAAGATAAAAGTATTTGGTGTAATTTGGGTTGATCATAGTTGGGGCTTGGGAGAGTGCACCTTTCACATGCTCAAATGACTATTTGGATTCAGTGTTCCATTTTATTTTTGTGTCTTTTTTCAACATATTAGTGATATTCCTAAGAATTTCAGCCAAGTTTGGTATGAACCTTCTAAGGAAATTTATTTTTCCAATGAATGATTGTAGTTCTTTGATGTTCCTCGAGTGGTCCACCTTCTGGATGGCTTCTATCCTGCTGGGATCTATTTTAATTCTGTCTTTCAAGATTATGTGTCCCAACAGTTTGCCTTCCTCTAACCCAAAAAGGCTTTTCTTAGGATTCAATGAAATCCCAAATTTCCTACACTTCTCAAACACGCGTCTGAGGTGTAGAAAGTGTTCCTTGTCAGATTTGGAGTAGACAGTCACATCATCCAGGTAAATGACTATAAATCTCCATGTTTCGTCCACAAAAGAAATATCCGTTTCTATTTGGAAAGTGGCACCAGCGTTCATCAACCCAAAAGGCATCTTCATGTACATGAAGGTTCCCCAAGGTGTAGTGAATGTTGTTTTATCTTGATCTTCTGGGTGGACAAGGACTTGGTTATAGCCCGAGAAACCATCTACTAAGGAGATCCTACTGGCCCTGACCACCTTTTATAAAATGTGGTCCATTTTGGGAAGAGGGTAATTATATTTAAGAGAGACTTTGTTCAGATTTATGAAATCTATGCAAAGTCTGATCTCACCAGATTTATTCCTGGTAGGAAATAGGTTAGAAACCCATTTGGAAAATCTCAATGGGACTATGATTTTTGCATCATACATATTTTTGATTTATTTCTCTATCAGGGGAAGTAACTTGGGATTTATTCTCTTAAGTTTTTGCCTGAAAGGTTTGTGTTCTTCTTTTATGGGAATCCAATGATGCATGATACTTGTGTTGTAGGATTTTATGTCTTCATAACCCCAGGTAAAAACATCCACATATTCCTTAAAAAGTTCAATGTATTTACGTTTTTTCTCAGGGGGTAGAGATTTGGAAAGTTTTATCATCTTGGGTTTTTCTTTTGTTCCTATGTTGCACTCTTCGACCTCTTTACCACTAGCTTCAATTTTTTATTTTTTGGCTACGTCGTTAAAATCGAACAAGTCTTCTAGAGAAACTAGACATCTAGGTAACACATTACTTTTCAACTATAGAATACCAGAATCTATCTCATTTTCATTCAATTTCTCTACATCTTTGCTTTCATTGAACTCTTTGGAATCTATGTTATTTACACTACCACTTTCAGAAACAGATTTATTTACAATCTCGTAATCATTTTCTAAATCTATGTTTGTACATTCGAAATCATTCTTACACTGTAGGAATTATTCAATTTGATCGTCATTTCCAAATACCTACTAGTATCTGATGTTGTCAGGAATGGTTGGTCTGTACTTCACCTCCACTGTGTACTTGCAAGTGGGACAAAAAGGAATTTTGCAGGTAGTTGCCGACGTAGCCAGCCCGTCTGCCAGTATGTTTTGTCCTCTAGGCATTACCTGCAAGTCGATTTCAGTAAAGCATTGAAGAGCATACAAAACACAATTCCTATAAGCCCTAAGTCTGGGGTGTTTAGCTACATACTCACCTTTTATTTGCTTGATAATCAGTTCAGAATCACCCCTTACCATGATCTGTTTGGCACCAACTTTATTTAGTAGTTTCAGGCTGAGCATCAGAGCCTCATACTCAGCTACATTGTTAGTGCATTGGAAGTTCAGCTTGTAAGAATGACTTTCAGAATACCTTGATCTGTGATTATGCAACCAAACTCCATCTCCAGCTCCTTCTTTACTCACAACACCATCGAAATCCATGCTCCAAAAATCTGTTTACAGTTCCTCCCTCTCTACCGTTTCCGCCTTTCTTTCCTCAACGATTGCTTTACTTTCTTTCGAATCATGTGTATCATCTTCCAGATGAGCAATTTGTTCTTCCACATCACCATCATTGTATATAATGAAAGAGTCCAGATCAGAGTGTGCAGAGTATAATGGATAGTTATGCGGCTTTTCCTGACTACTGACCATATACTTCATCAAGGTTTCTCTATATAGTCTCCTCTGCTGTCTGAATACTGGGATGGTGGCGTAGGACATATCTAGATGCAGGGTTCGTTTTAGCTTAGCTCCCCATGATCTTGAAAGTAACATACCATATTTTGGGGGAATATCTGCAACTACTATATCCATTACCATAGTCTTTACTGGGATTTGAGCTAATGTAATGCATAAGTCTTTGATCAAGACTATACATTTAACCTTCCTGGAGTCAAAAGAATGCAAATATTTGTAGGGTCTGGTGACCTCGAGTCCCAAATTTTCCATCACAGATTTGGGAATTAGGTTGTGAGAAGCACCCGAATCCAACATAGCATTGTGTAATATCAGGTTCTGAATGTGTAGGCTGATGTAAAAAGGGGCCACGGAACCATTATCAGTTTGACCATCAACTTCAGGGCCAAACAAGAGCTCTGGTCAGTCATCAACAATATTTACTATGTCTGAGTGATTTATAGATCCAAAATTCAAAGCTTTAGTACCTATCTCAGGTTTGATGTTTAAATATTTAATCACCTAAGACCTGTAAGCGTTCTTTTTCATTAGCTCAGAGAAGGTGATGGGAATCTTCAATTTATCTAGTTCCCCTTCAAGGCTGAAGGTAGTGGAAGATTTTCTTAGGATTTGTTCCTCTGGTTTATCTATTGGAGCTTTGTGACCAAGTGCCCTTGGTTGAATGGTTGATGAAACTTTAGTTTGATCTGCTCTTTTTAATATTTCTGGATTTTTTTGTGTATGAGGTTCAACATTGTTTCTCTCAGGGACTTTCTTGGGAGGGTTTTCTGAGGCTTTCTTAATTTCAGCAGCCTTCTTCAGAGAGTTCTCATTTTCCTTCTTACTCCTTAGGTTATACTGCCTCTGAACCTCCATTATAGCATTCTCAAAATCTTGTTGTTATGTTTCCTCAGTTTCCTCATTGACCTCTATTTGTGAAAGGAGAAACATCTCATTCTCTTCCCGGGTGAGGAAAATGGACTCATGCTCGTGATCATGATCACCCATAAGGATTATATGAGTGTCATCGAACTCCTTGATTACCTCCTCCCCATCATCGGCGTAATTCTCCTGGAGGGGTGGTCTAATCTGCTAATCAGGCCCCCTCTGTTCTCTTTCATCCCTAGGATCTCTTTGCCTGATCAGGGGTGGATTTATTATGAAGTTTGGGTTTCGAATTTGAGGAGTGGCTTGGTTTTCCCTAGGTGGGTTTCTGTCATCTATAGTGAGTCTCTCCATCATTTTCTCCATAGCTCTGGCTAGAGAATCTAGTTTGGCATCTGATGAGGAAGTAGAAGTTTCTTCTTTGATAGTGACCCTCCTTTCTGTTTTCTGCCTGGCCCTCCTGGCCAAAATATTTGCTTCTACACTCATGACACTTTTCTACATGTCTTCCAGAGTTGCAGCATTTCTCTCCCTTAACTGATAAGACATGTCTGCATCAAATCCATTAGGGAATTTTATTAATGCCAAACCTTGTGGTGGTTTGATATCAGTTGGAATTGCATTGTACAGATTGTTGAAACGAGTGCAATAATCTTGCACTGTCTCTCCTTGGTTATGTCTAATGTTCTCATATTCTGACAGGATATGGAGATGATTTTTATTCACCTCCCATCTATCAAGGAAATATCGATGAAAAAAAACAATTCCAGTTATGGTAGCAGCATGTAAGTCCTTGAACAACTTATTTACATTTCCAGTCAAAATCTGTGCAAATAGTCTCAACTGCACATCAACTTCATCCACCTACAAATCAAAATAATCATTCATTTTGTCGACATGTTTCTATGCATTTAGAGGACCAATACTATCAAACTGAGGGAGTTTGGTTTGATAATCTTGAGGCATGTCATGTAAAGGGGAAACCAACACCAATGGAGCATATCTCGCCGCCATGATTGGTGGAGGAGGATGAACTGCAACCTATGTGATAGGAGAGGTAGTGACTGAAGTTGTAGAAGATGTAGGGTTGGGAGGAATGGAGTGACCTGGTTTAGGTTTAACAGAAACTACAGCAATAGTTAAAAAAATAAATTTGACTGACTGCTGAAGGTGGAGTTTGTCTAAGGCTTGACCAAGATTCACAACTAGGTCTTCAAGATTATTAGATTCGGGGTGAAAATGTTGATCAACTTCATCTCTGGGAGAGAGTATTTCATGGGTCTTGGGCTGAAAGACAGTTTGATCTAAAACTGTTTCACTGACAAAACTGTTGGATTTTGTCCTAGAAAGACTTTTTTGAAAAGATATATCAAACTCGAGATCTTGAAGAGCAACTAACTTCTCTGGGATAGAAGGGGACCTTAGAAGTGGGTTGTGACTCCTGGAAACCTCTGCAGCATTTTTCTTCCTGAGTAATTTTTTGGGATTGTCTATTACTATTATAGGTTCTGGGTCTGGATGAGATCTAGTGAAAACTCTTTTAGGAGACAGAATGTTGATGATGACTTTTTTTTATTTTTTTATTTTTAGGAATCTTTAACCAATATACACAAACTTTAACAAGCTCTGAACCTTATCTCTATATGAATTTAGGGTTTGTGATTAGTTTAGAGATAAATTTTCCTTCATCTTAGGGGAAAGAAAACAAGGGATGGAAAGTTTGTTCACGTCCCCAGTATGTTCGCCAATTATGTTATCACTCTGTAAATTCCCATAGGTTGTTGGAAAGCAGGAGAAACTTACCAGAGGTAACCTTATCCAACCACTTAGAAACTGGGATCTAGCCCTGCCAGTTTTAGAGAGGGATCTCTCTATAAGATATAACTTTGTTTTAATGTCAAATATTAGGCTAGTTAAAATATGTAGAACCGAGTTGTTTGTTTTTTAGAAAATCGATGAAAGGTTTTACACATTCATTGGGCTATGGGTTATGTTTTATAAGGGTAGAGATCAGAGAACAGATGTAAAGATTATTTTCACAGGGAAGGATAATGCAACTATTGGATTCTTTAGAAATAAAATGACGGATAGCAAAAAAAGGCGAGATTGTTTAATTATAACCAAGAAGCATTTAAGAGTTTCTTGAATACAACGTAAGAAAAAAAACACTTAGATCTTTAAAATCTAGGAACAAAGTACGCAAAGGTAAATTCTGCAACTTTAACTCCTTTTAAATGATCAGGTTAGAAAACAAGATGATAACTAAGAGAGATACACATTCAACTGAGAATAGAAAACTTCACCAACAGATGACATGCAGGAATCCTGTGAAAACGTCTCTTTATATTACTGGAAGATCTCTTGATAAGATTACAGTGCTTACAGCTTGCTGGGGCGTAAAAATCAACCCCCAATACTTCAAAGTTTGAAGTATTTATAATCAAAATTACAAATGACCATGTCATTAATGATCAGGACGTGGCAGAATCTGAATCTAACTAACTAGCTAACAAGATACAAAAATTTAGGAACTTTCGATGATGTGTCGAATTCTTCATGTTGATTCTGGGGAAGGTCGTTGGTGAGTCATAAGGGTGGTAAGCGGTAAGTGGTTTGGAAGGGAGGAGGTACGACACAATATATTTGTGACACGTTGGGATGGAGCCTGTCGGGAAAACCGCCTCATTCCAAAACCACCCCCCACCATTAAAGGAAGAACGGTCGAGGGGATCTGGAATCTCTTGTAGATCATCCATCTGTGCACTGTCAAGATAACCATAGATGTGTTCACTTGTTAATCACCATTCCGGACCCCCCCGCCCCCCCAACCATTAAAGGTAGAACGGTCTGGGGGGGTCCAGAATCTTGTCTCAATCGTAGATCTTAGCATCGATAACTCAGTCATAGATCTATGCGCGATCGTTAATTTCTGGGAGAGATTTGATATGTGCTGCAAAAACTTAGGTTTAATGCCTTTTGTGGGTTTCACGTTGCTTCTCGTGCTTTGGTCACCATGAAGTTAGGAAACATAACCCAAACATCAAAATCCTGGATTTTGTTGAATATCAAGCATATTTACTGGAGGAAAGAATGGATAACCTATGTCCTATCGTGCTTAACTACTCATTTAGCCCAGATTAGACTGTTGGGATAAGGAATTACTCTACCCTGGGGCTATTTGATCAAGATTGAACAGTTTGATCAAATTTACTCACTAACTAACCTAACTACTTGGTTAAGATTAAACAGTTCAACCGGGCTTATTCACTAGACCTATCAACATAAATTCTAAAAGACTTAACCATGATTAAACTGTATGGATTTAAGTCATTGTTATTACATGGGGATTTTATCCATTTTCTTTTATGCCTTCTTTATTCTTTTTCTCATTTTTCTTTTTCTTTTTCTTTCTTTTTCTTTTCTTTTCTTTTTCTTTTGCAAATAATTTGCATGAATGAAATATTATTTGCAAGATAACATACATCAATAGTGAAAATTTTCCAGTCACCAGATGATCCTATAAATTATAGGGTTATAACACAACAAATGGATAAAATGCATAAAAATGTTTGGATGATAAGGCAAAGGAGAAACTATTGGCAGAGGAGATGAAGAAGAAATATGGCATTGAGAGAGGGTCCTGAGGAATCGTAATTAATAGAATCAGTGAACCTACGACAAGGTTGGAAAAAAATATGATGACTTGTAAACTTCTAAGGAAATGTTGCAAGGAAGAAGTACTTGCAGGAGTTATACCAACAGTTGTGTAGTGCACAAAGGGGACTCTACTCAGTTGGACCGCATATTTACTGAATTTGTTTTTGGATGACTATAAGGATGAAAAAAATCTTAGAACGGAGTTCCATTATGCATGGTTGATAATACTGATAGCTTTAATGGGTTGGGGAGAACCCAAATACGACGGCTTTTACCCAAGGCCAGGAAAGTGTTGCGCAAAAATGTATACTACATTGTGGCACACTTTAGACACAAAACAAAGGAAGGAAAATTCAAGTATATTTTCTATGTATTTCGAAGAGATACAGGAAAAGATAGCCAATACTTGGAGGATACCACCAGAAGTGGTGGAAGAGCATCAAATTATAGAGAACGTTAAGACTTCCAGACATAATATGTGGATCCATGCCAAAAGGGATCCCAAGAAGGAATGGTTACAACTAATATATTGTGTGACAACATAAGAGGTACAACGGATCATGAAAGACTAGCCTGCAAAATGGAGGGAACTAGTAGCTTCCAAGAAGGGATCAAAAGGAAAGTAGCAAGCAGAAGATGGCACTTCATAGAAGTCAAATAGTCCAGCAGAAAATACAAGAAAGGAAAAAGAGAACACAAAGGAAACAGGGGGGAAGAAAAATAGTTATAAATCCAAGGCAGAAGAACCCTATCTCCAAACCTTCAACATAGGAGAAGGATCGCGCAAAAGTCATAAATGGAGGACTACAAAAGGAGAACAATGTTCCTATGTAGGAGGAACTAGGAGGAGGAGATATACCAGACATAGACATCCCAGGTACATTAGTGCAGACAGAGACACTTCCCATGAAGAGGAAAGTATTGCAGTTAGGAGTTCAGCACAAGAAAATGAAGGTGCATAAGGTTGTTCCAGAATTAACATTGACAAAACATGATGTGGATACGGTTGAAGAGAGAGTACATGACTGCGCAAGTGATGCATGGGATGATGGATAGAATCAAAGGGAAGAGATAATGAAGAAGTTGACAAAGGTTAAGGACACACTGGACCAACTACAACTTACTACAATGCAGTAGAGGCAGCATGCACCACAACAAAAGGCTACTCAAGAAAAGACAATTCCAGCATAGGAAACAGTCCAGATTATAGCATTGGGAATAAAAAAAATTCTATTACTCAGGACATGTTTTAGATTGATGAGGAGACGAAACATAAAATCAGTAGAAGGACATATATCACTTGGACCTGGCACTTCCTAAGGTCCCAACGAAGGTATGGTATAAACTACAAGTAAGTGTCGTATAGGAGATTCAATCGAGGGCACGAGCATATGCGGCAGATTTGCAATTGACTAATCAAGTAAACATTGAATATAAAAATCTACCAGGTCTAGGTTGAGAGGGATGAAGCGAATAAATGCACTATCCAAATAGAGAAATGGGTAGACGAAGTATTTAAAACTATCCCGAACAACATGCAAGAAGGGAACATACCCACGGAGGGTAAGATCGAGAATATAGCATAGAGAATGGATAATTATATAAGTTACATTATAGAGTTAATGGAACTCCTACAACCAAGCACTCCACCAAAATTTAGAACGTAGAGGGAGCATGAGGTGACATTCCATAAGGAGAGTATTGTGCAGAGCATTTAGGAAATCACAGAGCTATATGATAGAAGTGCGCAATTAAGGACTAATATCTAGGAAGATGAGGAACTGCATGAATTAGAATATAAGGAAGAAGGGGTAAATACTGCAATGTAGAAACTCAAGAAGAGGAAAAAAGAAATGAACATATAAGATAGGTTGAAGAGTGTGCAAGAATTGAATAACTTGCAAATAGAGCTGAAGAACATACAAGCAGAGAAGCAGTCAAGGTAGGCTAAGTTGGATCCACTTCAAGAAGGGGAAGAACAAATGTTGATTGATATTGATGAAACCAAGGGGAAGATTAAAAGAATCATCTTGGAGACTGAATATTTACTGAAGGATCATATCACTGCGCAAATTGTGGAGTCTGTAGTAGAGAAGAGAACACATGTAAACACTTGAATTGAAGAAATTGCAGAAAAAATCCACACGATGGAGAAGTCGGTGCAGGATGAAAACATTGTCTGAGTGGCGCGAGACGAGCTACATGTGAGTGTTGGGGGCCTATTGGAGCAGGTCATTTTAGGGAACAACGCAATTATGAAAGAAGATAATTAGAAAAGGGACCAAAAAATGAGTGCACGCTAGATAATAAGGAAAAGCAACACGAGGAAGAAGAAAAGTCAAAGGAAGGAAGGAGGAAGTGGATCAACCATGCGTGCATGAAGGTAGAATATGGAAAAACCTAATCCACTTAGGGTTAGAGTTTCGGTCATTGATGTAATGGGTTATAACCCATTTTTTTAGTATAAATATCTATTGTAATATCTGAGGAGATCATAATATATCTAGTGAGTGAGAAGAGTTGTAGTACTTTTGCGCATTGATATCTTAGAGCTAGTTTTTGGAGTTAGTTTTGGAGACATAATTATGAATTGTAACTGAGGTTTAGGTTGCAAGATATGGATCTTAGTGCAACACTGGTCAGCCTCACATATACATGTGCATTTCATATGCACTTCTGATGTAATGCACGCAGCGCAAGAACTTGATGAAGATGAATAAAAGAGAAATGAATGCCAGATCTTTGTGGATGTAGCCAAGGGGGGTGAGCCACAGTAAAACCATATATCTCTTTGTGGAATGATTTTTTATTTATTGCAGTTAATTTATGATGAATGAATGAATATTCTAAGTAGTAAAATGCAACGCACACTAGAAAAATTATGTTGATTAAAAATATTTACGTGGTTGGGATTTTCATGATTGGTCGGAATAGCCATAGTTTGGTCAATAGAGTGTCGACGTTTCGGATCCAAATTAGGATCCATCTTCAGGACAATGAACCTGGGTTTAGATAATGAGAAGATGGTTTTACTGTGGCTATTTCGACCAATCATGAAAAATTATGTTATTTACTGCATAATGAATGTTAAATCGTTGCATATGGTTATAGAATGGTAGGTCTGGATTTAATGATATGGTAGAATGGTATAAATGATTAATGTTGAAGTAATGAGCATGCATAACACTGCCAAATCAACATACCTTCCAATACTATAGACATTTGAGTCCTACAACTACCCATAAATCCATCTCGGGTGAGACTTCATTGTGCACTCTGTGCGCAGTGTTGCCTTCTGGTCTCCAGAAGGGTCGATGGTTTGTAGGGTTTTGTTGGAGAAGTAAAGTAGAACCAGTGGATTCTTTGAGATACTGATGGCACTTGTGTTATCATAAAATATCAGTGAATATGCTTCATCTTGGAGAGCATCAGTGGATTCTTTGAGATACCGATGGCACTTGTGTTATCATAAAATATCGAAATGGGCTCATCATACTCAATCTGTATATCTTTCAATGTTTGTTTCATCCATAGGAAATGTGTACAAAATGTTGTTGTTGCAATATACTCTTCTTCAGTTGTAGACAATGACATTGATGTTTTTCTCTTGCTTAGCCATGATACCAAACACTCACCCAAGTAGAAATTTGCTCCACTTGTACTTCTTCGATCATCAATGAAACTTGCCCAAACTGCATCTGTGTTGGCAACAATTGATAGATCCTTTCCTTTTGGATACCATAATCCAAACTCTTATGTACCCTTGAGATATTTGAATATCCTCTTCACTGCCAAAACATGTGGTTCCTTTCGTTCTTCTTGAAATTGTGCCACCTGTCCAATTCCCTGCATCACATCTAGTCTTGAAGTTGTCACATAAAGTAAGTTTCCAATCATTGACCTATACTGCCTTTGATATGTAGTCTTTTAATCATCATCTTTACTTAAATTGAAATTGGTTTGCATAAAGTAAGTTTCCAAGAAATGACATTTTGAACTCACTTTGCATATCCTTTCCAAATTTCTATCTCATCCTTTCATCATGACTAACAAAGATAATATCATCAACATAAACTTCAATTAAAAAAATACTATCTTGATTTACCTTGATGTAGAGGTTGTTGTTTGCAGTCTCTTTTCTGGTCCCTTGTTGTTGTAAGTATCTGTCTAGTCTTGAATACCATGCTCTGGGGGCCTGTTTAAGACCATACAAAGATTTCTTCAACTTGAAAACCTAATTTTCATTCTTTGAGAACTAAAATCCTTCTGGTTTATCAATGTAGACTTATTCCTCTAGATCCCCATTTAGGAAGGTTGATTTTACGTCCATCTGATACACTTTAATATTCTTGGAGCATGCCTAAGCTAGGATCAATCTGATTGCTTCTATTCTGGAAATTGGGGAAAATGTCTCTTCAAAGTCTATACCTTCAACCTGAGTGTATCCTTTAGATATCAATATTTCTTTATTTCTAGTAACATGTCCATCTTCGTTCAATTTGTTTCTGAAGACCCACTTTGTACCGATCACATTTTTGTTCCTTGGCCTTGGAACCAGTGCCCAAGTGTCATTCTTCTCTATCTTATCTAGATCTTCATCCATGGATTTTATCCAAAATTAATCCTTGTTGGCTTCTTCAAAAATGCTTGGCTCAATTGTTGATAATAGTGCCAAGTGCAATTGTTCTGGTGAACAAATTCTTCTTCTAGTTTAAACTCCTACATCTTTGATCCCGATAATTTTACCTAATGGATGATTCTTTTGTATTCGTCTGCTAGGTGTATTTGGAGGCACTTGAAGATATTTATGTTATTTCTCTTCTTCTTCTGACTGCTCTTCTTCATCTTCCTCTTCTGCTACTTCTTCTTCCTTTACTTCTTTGTGAACATGTTCCATTGAATCATTTCCTTATTCTTTTGTCCTTCATCCACCTGTCTCATAAAATGTCACATTGATGCTTTCCACAATTTTGTTGAGCCTTAGATTTAATCATTTGTATGATTTATTTATTCTTTAGTACCCAACATGTATACCTTTGTCAACACGAGATTCAAACTTTCTGATTTTTCCATCTTCTCTTTTAATGTAGCATTTGCTTCCAAAAGATATGAAATGTTTCACATTTGTTAATCTTCCTTTCCATAAAATGTTTTGTCATTGTTGTTTCTAAGCATTCCTCTATTTTTAATGTGAATTGTTGTATACCTTACATGTACCCAAAAGACGTATGTCAACTTCGAATCCATTAACATAGTTCGAGCCATTTCTTGTCTTGTCTTGTTCTTCCTTTCGACGAATCCATTTTGTTGTGGTGTCCTGGAAACGAAGAATTGACTCTTTATCCCATGCTTACTACATAATTCCATAAATTCCTTTGAAGTAAACACTCCCCCATTGTCTGATCTCAAAAATTTGATTTTCAAATCTATTTCATTTTCAACCATCTCCTTGTACATCTTGAAGTTCTCGAATTCCTCTGCCTTCTTCCTAAGAAAAAAAATTGTAGTCATTATTTTATAGCCATCAATCAATAACATAAAACATTGCCCATATTTCAACCCCTTTGTTCTAGTTGGTCCTGTTATCGCATAGTTTGTATCTAGGAAGAAAGGCTATAAAGTAGAGGGCCAAACTGGCATAACAAGAACCTATCCCACCCAATGTCACCACGATGGGGAGTTTCTTTCTCTTTATGGAGGTGAGGCCCAGGGGAGACATACCCGGTGATCCTGGGGTTTTTAAGACGCTAAAGGATAATCAGATAATGAAAAGTTTCCGCCTTCACAGATCACCACCAAAACAGATAGTCCTGACTAAACAACCAATAATAAAGTAAAACCCAAAGAAATGTACCTACCTGGAACAAGACAACAACAAACTGGAACGTGCAAGCTATTTCAATAGGTTAGTACTTCATATCAATTAAGAACTATTTGATAAACTTATAAGCAATTTGAATATAAATATTGACGCAGTCAATGTTTATCAATAGCAGTAAAAATCATATCACTTCATCAATAATTATTAGAATCATGTGGCATTCAATGTAATAAACCAACACTTTACTCAATTTATGCATAAAATCGCATTCAATGTAATAAACCAACACTTTACTCAATTTATGCCTAAAACCACATTCAATTGCTCACAAGATGAAATGTTGTTGCAATAGAGATGAAATATCCAATAATGACGTCAACAACTTAGGGTTAGTAGGGTTAGCTAGAGTTAGCGTTAGTGTAGTTAGGGTTTCAATTCAAAAGCTTTGAGAGTGTTTAGATCAAGTTCTACTTCAACATTTGAGGTCTTAGATCAGTGCCTTAGGGTTTAATGGAGTCATAAGTGAAGGATGCATAGGTTGAAGGAGGATGACTAAGGACTAGAGGGAAGATCTATGAAGCGCTGCTATGGCAGGGCTTCAGAGACAAAACCCTATGGGAGAGAGGCTCACTTTGGTGTTGCTATGGCAAGGCCTCATGCTCTCTCCTCCTTCCTTAGATGGAAAAAATGGCTAGCATGAAAGATAAAGTCAAGACAAGAGAGTCAAATGAGGGAGAGTGTTGCTACAACAAGGATCTATCATCAAACCCTAGAAGAAAATGGCCCTAAGTGTAGATAACCTAGGCCTGAGATGTCTTCTCCTTCTTGAGCTCAAACAAGTATGGCTAGCAAAGAGAGACAAGGAGAAAGGATTGTAGTTAAGGCTAGGCTCTCTTTTCCTCTTCAATGGCTAAAAATATCTCTATCAGGGGACATGAGACAATGACCTACTTGTGTGCTTTTCACCTAGGGTTTTTGTTCAGCAATAATCATAAATACATGCAAGAAATTAAACTACAACCATTCATTCAAGAAGTTTTGCAAAACAATACATACAATTCACCAAGAAATAAATGTGCAAACCCTAGTTGTAACACCTTCCTTTAAGAGAGAAACCAAAATATGCCAAAATAGCCTTCCTTCAACAAGTGTGCATCACCCAATTATCCAATAACCCAAGATAGGGTGCTAATTTCATACCTCGCTAATGAGTGAGTGAGTTGTGATAAAAAAAAATGAGAGTGAAATGTTAGGATATTTAGATACTTAGGAGTTAGTTAAGATCTATTTGGTCTAATATGTCGTTAGGTAAAAGTGTGTTTCTTTAGTATGCATTAGTATACATTTGTAGTTAGGCAATCCGACGGTCACGATATGTTCCCGACATAGAGTGATCCGACGGT
>JZKD02S1674417.1:10593-23845 GCA_000966675.3 Picea glauca | reverse complement strand
TATTATTGTTATTGGATTAATCCCCATTGTGGATTAATCATGTCGGTAATTGTATAAGGACCAAATCCCCTTTTGCGGATTGGTCATCGGACAATTACAAAGGATAGAATAAGAATTCGGCCCCAACAGTTATAATGGAAGACCCAGAATTAATTAAAGGTGGGTTTACCTACCCAGAGTGAGAGGTCGGCCCTGCCAGATTGTGACCTTTCACACGTGCCAGTTTGATATAAATAAGAGGCTAGCGCCTCACTTCTAACAAACAACTCACTTGCTCATTTCTCTTATGAGGCAAGCTGCAATTACCAGAGAGAGGAAGAGAAGAGTGGTGCATATCTTGGGGAGGACTTTTTGTATTGGTTTGAGTTATCTCTTGAACATTGTTTAAGCTATTTATGATAATGAAGTTTTGCTGGGTTTTCTTCCCCTAGAGGGTTTCCCAGGATAAATGTTGTGTCTCTTGTGAATGTGTATTTCTCAGTGATCTTGTTCTTATTATGCTCTTATCTATTGAAATGCAAAGAACTATAATAATGGCATGAACATTAACAACATTAACCATATATAAAACCCTCATTGTTATGCAAACCCAACCTGTATTGATAACACTATGTCTCAACCATAAACCCTCAACCATACTCCAAATAACATAGGATATGTCTTAACAAGATGTCCAATGAAGTATCCCAACAAAAAACAACCAATACAGTAGCAATGCATCACTATAGATATGTCTGATATAGAATATACCATACAAGCAATAGTCCCTCAAGAACAAAAGATCAATATCCCATGGATATACCCCAAGTATTCACCAATGATCTACTTAAGATAAGCATATAACATACCTTTTGTTATTGTAGATATCTTTGGTGTACCATCTCACTGTTAGACCTTCATGTAGCCATTTCTCACCTCTACAATTTGTTCCTGATGATAGATATGATCTTCCTTTTCAACTTTGGAAACAGATCCGCGCTCTGTATTCAGTAAACCCATAGGTATCCGCGCTTTTTTCCACTATGGTTCGTGGATATCCGCATCCTTCTAGTACTGCAACCTACATGTGTCTTCAGTAAAACCCCAGTTCAATACCCACAGTCTTGACCCTTCGACTCCTACAACTTCTCTCGTCACTGCTTCAGACTCATTGTTATAGATTTATCAATGATACATTTCCATAACATTTCACAAAATAGATATTCAATGTGCTCAAATTAGGTGCTAATGAGAGACCATTTCTCTCTTATTTATACTCTCCAAGTAGCTTCCTTTGGGGGTTATATTCTAATTATTTTACCCAACTTCCTTCTTTTAGGGCTAACCCACTTTTAACTACTTTACCCATTTGCAACCTCTTTACCATAAATACCAAACTCACCACTTCTTGTTGCAACTAATTTATTTTTAATTATTTTCTTATTGCAACAACTTTACTCATGATTAACTCACAGTGACAACCACTTTGACTAGTAAAATTATTCTAGGAGCTTCTAGAATAATTGACTTCTTTAACCTTGTAGGGGCTTCTAGATAACTCATGAGGATTCTCTAACTTCACTAAGCCATATCTCCTCAACCGTGAGGAACTACGTGACGTACCACATATCATCGGAAACAACACAACATGTATTATCCATATATGATAGTATTTCCTGCAAATTCACTGATATTCATTACAATACCTTAGATAAAAATGGGTTCCTTATCCACACTTATGGGGCTACCAAAATTTTCCACCAGAATTGCTTCAAGGGTTGACATCAATGACAACAAACCCAATTAATCAATAATCTCCCCCTTTGGCATTGATGGCAACACTCTGATGGAACACCAAAGTCTTGATGCTCATGCTCCCCCTGGAATCATGCCTCTGTACTTTCTCTCCATGCATATGATGAATCTTTCCCCCTTTGACATCAATGACAAAGGTAACTTCCCTTCGAGGCTGCTCCCCCTTGACTGAACTCTCCTTGGGGTTGCTCCCCCTATATGAATTGTCATGTATCCTATTAATGGTTCTTCCTCATGTAAATATATGAAATATAAGTAAATAATTCAAAACATTGTGGGGCATAAACTATTCCAAGTTTATGGAGAAGATACTCAAAATATTCCCTTGGAAGCGGTTTTGTAAAGATATCTGCAATGTGTTATTTGGTCCCAACATACTAAACTCTAATGTTTTTTCTATGCAACCTGTGCCCATAGGAAATAAAACTTGATTGGAATATGCTTTGTCTTGGAGTGCATCACTGGATTCTTTGAGATACTGATGGAACTTGTGTAATCACAAAATATTGGAATGGGCTCATCATACTCAACCTGCATATCTTTCAATGTTTGTTCCATCCATAGGACATGTGTACAATATGTTGTTGTTGCAATATAATCTGCTTCAACTATAGACAATGATATTGATGATTGTTTCTTGCTTAGCCAAGATACCAAACACTCACCCAAGTAGAAAGTTGCTCCACTTGTACTTCTTCGATCATCAATGCAACCTACCCAATCTGTATATGTGTAGGCAACAAGTGATCAATTCTTACCTTTTGGATACCATAATCCAAACTCTTTTGTACCCTTGAGATATATGAACATCCTCTTCACTGCCAAAACATGTGATTCCTTTGGTGCTTCTTGAAATTGTGTCACTTGTCCAACTGCCTGCATCACATCTGGTCTGGAAGTTGTCACATGAAGTAAGCTTCCAATAATTGACATGTACTACCTCTAATCTGTAGTCTTTGAATCATCATCTTTACTTAACTTGCAACTGGTTTGCATAGGAGTACTGACTGGTTTGAAATCTCCCATTTCGAACCTCTTTATCATTTCTTTGATATACTTGGTTTGAGAGATATGCCTTGGTTTCTTTGACATATCTGAAGGCCCAAAAAGAAAGATAATTCTCCAAGGTAGCAAGGTAGGAAGACTAATATAGAAGCTATCCATTGTGGACGTAGCCCAAAGATTGGGTGAACCACGTTAAATCTTGTGTCTAAACATGTCCTTTGATATGGTTGTACATGGATGATATGTTATGCATGATTAGTATAGATCCGATTATTATATGATTGATGTGCAGTAATAATGAATGATGCAATGGATTAATTATATTGAAATATATGTTATAAGGATCCACACAATAGAGTTTGTTAACTAATCAAAGGATATGAATAAAGATATTATGCACAAGGTGTATAAATAGTAATAAATATGATGATATCCTCCCATCCCCTCAGCTTTGCAGAAATTTGGTTCATGCAGGCCCAATAGATTCCTCGGGTGAGACTTCACTTGCATGCAGGTTGTGTTGAAATGGATGATGTCTAAAGGATGTGTTGGTAGAATACCTTGAACCTAGGGTCTTATAACTGCGCATCAACAAATGGTTCTGTTTTTGGGACCCGGAGTCTATAATTGAGGGAATGTTTTGGAGGACGACTAAGAAAGAGATCGTCAAATGGTTGGAAAGGAAGGAGCGAGAATTTTCTTGAGGAGATAATAGAAACCTTCGAATGAGAGACAAACAATGGTTGCAAAGGTATGTGTTCACAGAGTTGCATGATATTTTCTTTGGTCAATTTCTTATTATTTTAACTGAATGGTTATAAATGTTAATGGAGAATACTTGAAGATATTGAACTGTAACTCCGAGTAAATGGACCCCTGAGTTGCAAGACAATTGAATTATGTAAGTAATATTACTTCTCGTGCAGTCAATTTCTAGTTGAATAGTATATTGGGGGGTTATATTATGGAATTTGAAGTAGATTGTACCTAGTCATATAGTGTCACAGAGAGGGATTTATTTAAGGGCCTGCACGGAAGGTTTATGAAAGAATTAGGTACCTAGATAAAGATGTTGTTGTGTGAAAATTGTGTGATGATGATGAAGTCTAATTTCTAAGGGGATTCACACACATAGGGGAACTGGTGGGTGAACAGGGGATAGTCTGAAGGTAGGAAGGAATGAAGAAAGAAAAGACTAAGGGAGGCGGGGACTGAGGATGCATAGAAACGAGGAAGGTATAGTAGAAGAAAAAGAAGAACTTGAGGTATTTCACAGTGGAAAAAGGTACAAGGGGTTGAAGATTGGGGTTGAGGAAGGAGAGCCACATAGTGAGTATGGGAAGAGAGAACCCTGCACATGAATCCAGATCATAGAAATATTGCACATAGAAGGAGAGGAAGAGGATTCTCAGCTCATTACTATAATAGAAGAGTTGTTAGGTCCTACTTAGGCTGGATTTGAGGATTTGTCAAAAACACTTATAGTTGGCAGAGGAAGATATAATAACAGTATCCCGAGCAGTGGAAGTAGTGTGTCAAGTCTGAGTCAACCAACATCACCAGAGGGAGGTACTACGCAAAACACCATGGCAGGGTTAGACAATAAATTGAGAATGCCTAAGTTCCACGGAGTTGGGTCAGAGGACCCATAACAACATCTATTCGTATGTGAGACAATTTGGGTTGCGAAGAATGTCCAGGATGAGGCCACAAATATTGTGCAGTTGGAAACAACATTTAGAGGTCGTGCACTAGTATGGTACATGAAACTGCAAAGTACTACACTAGCAGGGCAAACTAGGACCTTAGCAGAGATTCGACAAGCGTTATTGAAAGAGTTCAAGAAACCAAAGTCTGAGTTACAGTACATTACAGAGTTGAAGGAAATCAAATGGTGTACACTGAGTTAGTGTGGGACTATGATCATAGATTTAAGGATTTGATGGGTAGGTTGACATTTCAAATTCCTAATCAACAATACAAAGAATGGTTTATTGCAGTACTATTTCCACACATTTGCTACTCGTTGATACAAAAAATGGTTTCATCACATCTTGAAGCTTTGGATATTGCAATGAAGCTAGAAGCATCTCTTGTAGGAGACGGTGGGGGATGGCTCAAGTCCATACATAGTTAGTTTCCTTGACAATTCAATTGGAAGAAATGACGAAAGGAGAAGTGGGAACAAGTTTGGTGTGTCAAGTGTAGGACTGAAAGCCACCATAAGGATGAATTCCCATCCTTTGAGCAATATTTGAAAATTGGAACACCGAACCCATTACCAGGAGGAGGATATTGTGAAATTTGCAAGACTTGGGGGAACCACCCTCTGAATTATCCAATGCTACAGAAATATCAAAGTACACCCCATAATTTATTTTGTAACTTTTGCAATTTAGTCGAGCACGAAGAGAAGGACTACCATGCATTTGATTTGATGAGAGAGTGCACTTAAGATATGTATAGAATTCAGAAGGAAAATTATGTAACAGAAGGAGGTGGTCCACAATATAATAATCAGAGAGGTTTTAATCCAGGAGGCCAAGGGGGGTTTGGCAGAGGATGAGGAAGAGAAAGTTTTGGTAGAGGAGGTTGAGGACCAATAATATGCTATAATTGTAATCAATTGGGACACTTAGCTCATGAATGCCCGAATCCCTGTACAACATGGACATATTGTAGAGCATTGGATCATGTGATAGAAGATTGTCAACAATTACTTGCAAAGTGGTAGGTGAGAGGGAATTAGAACCCGAACCTAAATCATAACGTCCAAAATATATCAGCAGAAATAGGTGATGAAGGACCCAAAATAGTAGTTGTCATGTGTGGAGGATCTAGAATAGGGGCTTATGCGACGAATAAAGGGCAACAAACTTATCAATGGGTGAGGAAATCAATAGGAACTATGCTGAAATTTGATCCATAGCAAGAAAAAGAGACATATCAGCAAACAAGGAAGGAGATACTAGGATCATATTGGATAACATCAATGTCATATGCACCTCCGGTGATTGATATGCCTCCGGTTTATGATCGTACTATCCTAGAGAGGCCATTTGAGAAGGTAACCCCTTTGAAATAATTTCTGAACATTTGTTTAGAATTGATGCAAGATGAAACTTCTTTAAATGCTTTGCGTGGAATGACTGATCATTGAATGCAAGAAAGGGAAATTCCTACCACACAGAGGGTAATGAATCAGGTATTGCACAAAAAGAGGACAAGTAGAGAGTTCAGACTAAGTGAAAATATTGGGGAGTATGATGTGGACAATGTCATTTTAGATTTGGGATCTGATGTAAATGTTTTACCAAAGAAAACATGGGAAATGATGGGAAAGACTAAGTTAATTTGGTCTCTTGTCCAACTAAGATTATAAAACCAACACAAGATAGTACCTATTGTCTAATTGATGGGGGTACCTGTGAATATAGATGGGGTGAACAACTTAGTGGATTTCGAAGTCATCGATATTGTGGATAATAGTCAGTCATATCCAATGATAATGGGGATCGAATGGTCCTTTGAAAATCACAAGATTATTAATTTAAAGAAAACGAAAAGGATTTTTGAAGTAGGGGACTTGAAGGTTACCATGCAGTTGGATCCGGCATAAGGAAAGAGGTATATAGAACCAGTGAAAGGGAATGAAATTGACAACCTATATAATATGACTGCGTGAATGGATGAATACGTTAATCCAACTACAGACAATATACTAAGTTGGAGAAGCATTAGCTCATATGCATCATATTTAGAGGAGGGTCTGGAACATTGGTAGAAAAGGATGCATGAAGTATCAACTAGGTGGTGTGCCTGAATTACTCCATTGTTGCACTAGATTGGAACAAAATTATGTGACCCACCCAAGTACGATGGTTTGAATGATATAAGTTTGTTTGTAAAGGAACTTGAGTTGTAGATACTTGAACAAAAAATATTTTTCGCATTAGATGTTGTCTTGAAATCCACTCCATATAGATGGTGGGATTCACATAAGGAAGGAATAGAAGACTGGTCGCACTATAAAAAAATGATGCAAGTTAGATTTGGTATCGAGGTTGAGTATACTGCAAAAAAATATATAGGAGTAAGTGACCCAACAAATCATATTGTGCAGTGCATAAAGATATGGAGTTCGATATTGAAGAAGGAATGGACACATAAGTTCATACATACATTGGATATTATCCCCAAGAACTGGTACTTGGAACAAGAAATGCGCAGAGAAACCGCGAATTGGGATGAGATAACTCAAAGGTTTAAGGTAACATTTACTTTTGAACATTAATCTTCATTAATAGATGCAGCTTTGCAGGCCATTAGAAACAAGATTTTTTCAGAAGAAGGGTTGATGGATGTAGTACCTATGTGTAGTGTGCATATAACTTCTATAACAGTTTATGAATTACTGGAATGTTATAATGTGGCTCAAGAAGATTAGGACAAGGAGGATTCAAGAAATATACAACTACCTGAAACTGAGGGGAAACACACAGTAGAAGGTCCAGAGCTTGAATCTGTTGTATATGCACAACCACTAAGGACATGTAAGGTAAATATTGGGACAAAAGAGAATATGAAGTTTGCAAAGATAGAAGACTACTGGAATGATGAAAATGTGGAGAAAATTCCAGACTTACTGCGTGAGTATTAGGATCTATTCCCAACCGCGTTTTAATAAATGAAAGGGATAGTTGGTGCGCTAGGAGAAATGAAGATCCCTTTGAAACCTGATGCTAAGCCAGTAAGACAGAGACCCTACAAGCTAAATCTGAAGTATAAAGAGAAGGTAAAGGTAGAAATCGACCGAATTTTAGAAGCATGAATCATTGAACCAGTAGTAGAATCAAAAAGGATAAGTCCAATGGTAGTACAAGATAAGAAAACATGAGAAATCAAAATTTGTGTAGACCTATGAAAGCTAAATGATGCATGTCTGCATGATCCATTTCTAGCACCGTTTACAGATGAAGTACTGGAGAATGTAGGGGGCATGAGGCCTACTCTTTTACAAATGGATTCTCAGGATATCACCAGATAAACAATATGTAGGAAGACAGATATAAGACTAATTTTTCAACAGAATGAGAAAGCTACCAATACATAGTGATGCCTTTTGGGTTGAAGAATGCACCTGCAATTTTCACGAGAGTAGTTGTCATAGCCTTTAAAAAAATTATTAATAAATTTATTGAAGTTTATTTAGATGACTTGACTATGTTTAATCTCTTGAAGAAACACATAGAAGTACTAAGATTAATGTTGGATAGGTGTAGACAATGTCAGATTTCATTGAACTTGAAGAAATGTATTTTTTGTGTGTTTTTTGGAATTTTGTTGGGCCATGTGGTATGTAAGCAGGACTTACTATTGGATACTACCAAGATTGCAATGATTTTGGACTTACAACCACATATATCAGTAAGACAGTTAAGAGAAACCATGGGCCATACAAGAGACTACAAGAAGTTCATTAAGGGATATGCATAGATTACAACACCCATAGAGAATTTGTTGAAGAAAGAAGCTAAATTTCAGTGGAATGAAGACTGCCATAAAGGGTTAGACATATTGAAGAAGAAGTTCGTGATTGTGCCAATTTTGATATTTCCAGTTTGGAGGAAGGAATTTCATGTTCATGTGGATGCGTCATCCATAGCTTTAGGGGTAGTACTATCTCAACCAGGAGAAGGAGACATAGACCATCCAATTGCATTTGAAAGTACGAAGTTGTCAACAATAGAAAAGAACTACACTACGACAGAACGAGAGGGATTGGCAATGGTATATGCACTACAGAAGTTTAGACACTATTTGTCGGGTTCTCATTTCAAGATGTATATAGACCATTCTGCATTAAGACACTTAGTGAACAAGCTAGTGTTTGGAGGGAGAATTTGCATATGGTTGTTATTGTTCCAAGAGTACGAATTTGAAGTCATCGTTAAGCCAAGAAAATTGAATGCAGGACCATATCACTTATTGCGCATTCTATTAGGGGAGGATGCAAGGAACCTAGATGATAGTTTATTGGATGTGCATTTATTTGCATTTCAAATGGTGGATGACTACTTCGCAGACATTGTGCATTTTTTAAGTAGAGAACTAGCCCCATTAGAAATGAAAGTTGCACAAAAGAAACAGTTAGTGTTTAAGTGAACTATCAGCTAATTGCAGGGAACTTATATAAGTTGGGTGCAGATGGGATATTAAGACGATGTGTTTTAGAGCATGAAAGGCCAATGATACTATCAAAAGTGCACAAAGGTATTGTAGGAGGACACTACGCAAGTAAAGTGACAGTGAAAAATATTTTGGGCGCAGGGCCCTGGTGGTCCATACTTCCCAAGGATGCTAAGGAATATTTGCAGGCATGTGATGTTTGTCAAAGGGTTGGAAAGCCATCCAGAAGGGATGAAATGCCCTTGAATCCACATGTTACACTGCAGTATGGGCAATAGACTTTGTTGAACCGATCAATCCATCAACTAGGAGATCAATAGCTAGGTATGACAGAGTATTTGACCATATGGGAAGAAGCAACACTGGTCATAGACTGCAGTGCGGAGACTGTTGCATGATTTTTATTTGAGAACTTCGTTACAAGATTTGGCTTCCCGTGCATTCTATTGAGTGATCAAGGAACACACTTTATGAATAAGATGATTGCAGCATTGATTGAGGGTTTCAAATTCACCATCAACGAAACAAGTAAAAATTCATTTATGTTCCTCGCAAATCTACTTGGGAACATTACAAGGTGTCCTGGAGGCTTAGGTTTTTGGAAGTAAGTAGCCATAGGTCTATGTGGAAGCCAACAGTCAAAGAGAAGGAAAACAATAGTGTACTAGGAAATTATGGGCAGACAAGGAATTGTTACAGGTATGTAACAACAATTGTAGAGGCCTGGATTAGAAAAGATTGAGGGATGTAACAGGTGTGTTACAACAGTCATTTGAAGTAGCTTTTGTACAGCAAGTTTAGGGTTGCTTGAGGGTTGGACAACACTGGAGCAGCAACAAGGATAGGACATCTTTGTGACAGACTTACGGATAGGTTTAGGGCTGATATGACAGCCTAAACAGTCAACAAGGTCATCCATTGAGAGCAGTTGTTGGACACAGAAACCGAGGAAAGTTTTGTAAGTGTCTTGACATTTTATTTTGTATGAGAATTGGGCCATTATCCCTAGTATGGGAGCCCTTTGTTTTGGTTTTATGGACAAGGTTTTTGGGCATTAAATTCCCATGTGTGATCTAATTGTTAGTTTTATCTTCTGTTGTGCTAAGGTGTTAGGCAGCTTAGTGTGTTTATGTTTATAGTTCAAATTGTGTTAATTTGTGTATTCTATTGAGAACATAGACCAGACCTGAGGTGCATGTGCACTGGTCTAGGTGCACTCCGAATTCTAACATGATTTACTTTTATTAATAATTACAATGTACAATTTACATAGCTTGTCCCTTGGCCATATTAATCAGTACAAGCTCTTCGGCCCAAATCGCATTTGCACAATTACATTATAATTGACGACGATTAAAATTGGAGATGTTACACTTAAAATGTCAACTATAAAATTATTGGAGATATTTTTCTAAAAAAATTCAAATTTCTAAGGATTTTATATAGTTTTTAGAAAATTTTGGTGATTTATAGAGTAACATAATTTTATCCTATATAATTTATATAATTTGGGAAAATCATTTTAAGAAAAAATGGAAATTGGCCAATCTTTTTTTTTAAAGAACATCAAAAATTAACTCATGGGCAAAATTTAGCTCCTAAAATTTTCTTTGTGTAACTCCATTAGCTAGATTTGAAGGCAATTGTTAAGACTCCAAGGATTCTTCCCGTCAGTGTCGTCTATTAGCTAGATTTGAAGGCAATTCTTAAGACTCCAAGGATTCTTCCCATTAATGTCGTTTATGCTGATACCGCTGGCTTTCTCTAGAACATATGACTAACCTTTTTCCTTCCATTTTTTAGATGCTTTTACTCCCAAATCTAATGCTACCGCACTCCTATGATTGTACCAGATTTCTGTCTTCAGAATCTGCATGAGACAGCTGCCTAACACTTAGGCTCTTTTACCACTGCAAAATCAACGTATTTTCCTTCAATCAGCAGCTCCTAAGAACAACAGGTGAGACCTAAGAATAGCAGGTGAGAGGATTTCAAATCTGGTTTCGTGTCCACTTCAAAGTAGCAATTGGAAACCCCCTGAATAGGGTTTCATAAGACACAAATAACTCCTCTAAATACTGCATCCTCATCACCAAACTGCTGGAAATGATTCCTCAAAATGCCTTTGCATTTTGAGGGGTAACAACTCCCTTTTGATTATTGCTTTCCAAAATTTGGATCAGCCATGAATGATACACCATTCAAAATCTTTATGGAATTTTTATAATTGAAATGAAGATTGGTTTCCTTTACTACTACACCTCTTCCTCTGTTCTAAATCTCTATAGATCAATCTTCTATAGAGGGTTTAATACAACAAGCTCTTACTTATTGATCTCCCAATCACCCTGCAACGACTTCATATACATAAGGAGACCAACAATACAGATGCAACGTACTTGAATTCTAAGACTAGATTGTTGATGCATCCTACAGACTTGGATGACTGCACAATACCATCTTCCATACAATCTTCTCCACCAATCATACATTTCTTTCTTCCATCAATATCTGTTTCCATCCCCATCAACATCCATTCCAATGCTGGCAATGTTTGTAGTGGTGAATATTCTTGTGAGGAAAACTCAAACTGTCAAATTTGGGCAACAAGCTGTTACTTCTTGCAAGTATTTCTTTCACTCTTTTTCTAAGAACTCAATATGAATTTGGTTATTTCTTCCATGGATTTTGAGTTTGGTTACTTTTCTTATACAGTAGTTTAACTTCTTTCATTCTATGCTTACCTTTGAATTGCACCAATAGGCACTCTACAGCTTAGTATGGAAGAGATGTCTTGTTGGAAATGTTTAACAGGTAGCATATGCTTGTCATTGATGGCAATTACAGCAATGAAGATGGCATAAATACAGGAAGAATGTAACAGACGGGCACCAAAAGTATTTTGGGAAGAAGCTGCAGAGCAACCTCAATAAGATCAGAAGAGATAGTGCAGAGGATATTTGGTATGTTTTACAGGCAGCGTATGCTTGTCATTGATGGCAAGTACAACAGTGAAGATGGAAGGATCAGAGTGTGCATCGATGGAAAAACAGGAACAACATAAGCTCAGGAGGAATTAACGCAGAGTCGAATGTAGTGCGTAGGTGTGCACCAGGGATGAGGTTAACTCATGACTAAAGCTCAAGGGAGATAGCGTACTTAGGATCACAGGCGGATCAAAAGTCGAGGCCTTTGACACTTAGAAATTCTTCCAAGTAAAAAGGATGTGTAATCTTGGAGGAGAAGCATCGGTGATCGTTGGATCCCATCCCGAATTCCCGATGACCATCAGATCTCAATGTAGACAAGAGGAGCGCGCAGATATGGAGGATAGATCTCGAGCGTTAGATCTGAGCGCAGGGTTCGACCACCGTTGGATCGAGGAGAACCTGCACGATCTTTAAAAGTGCAAGGAGTAGAGGGCTCACAAATCTTGAAAGCATGAGGGCCGTCAGATTTGAATAAAGACAAGAAGAGTGCGCTGAAGAGGAGGATAGATCTCAGGCGTCAGATCTGAGCGCAGGGTCCGACCACCGTTGGATCGAGGAAAACCTGCACGATATTTAAAAGTGCAAGGAGTAGAGGGCTCACAAATCCCGAAAGCAGGAGGACCGTCCATCTCAGGGGGTTATGTGGACCGTTGACCTGACTCCCTGTCAGAGTTTCGAGGATCGAGAGTTAGAGATGACAAGTAATATCATCCACAGAAACCTCGATTTCACGATATGCAAAACCCCGACTGAATCTGAACCGTCAGATCAAGATGTGATCTAGACCGTCGATCTGACTCACGTCAGCAAACCACGTCAGCTAGGAACACGTGGCACAACCAGGTAATGACAAGTGTTAGACTAATTCAACATACCAAGCACATGTAAGTCACGAATCAGGGTGACACGTGGCATTTATTTAACACATGTGACGTCAGCAGACTTACACCATGTCGAAGTTTCGAGGATCACGTGTTGGAAATGTCAAAGAAACAATGCAACAGGAATCTCGATTTCGCGATATGCAAAATCGCGACTTAAATCGCAGCCGTTGAATCAAGATCAAATCTAGACCATTGATTCCAGTCCTTGTCGGAGTTTCGGGGATCGAGAGTTGGACATGTCAAAGATTATTGATATCAGGAATCCCGATATCGCAATATGTGAAATCGCGATGTAATCTGAGCCGTCAGATTAAGGTTGAATCTGGACCATTGATTCCAGTCCTTGTCGGAGTTTCGGGGATCGAGAGTTGGACATGTCAAAGATTATTG
>JZKD02S1674417.1:0-10583 GCA_000966675.3 Picea glauca | reverse complement strand
CAGCTGTAGAAATCACCAACCAAGTGCAGGCCTTCCACGAACCTCCTAGCCTTAGACCACACTGTTCATCAGCTCAACAGTGGGTCACCCCCGAGCTGGGACCGAGCTCCACCCCCAAGGCAAGGAATCTTAGGCTAGGCTGAGGTTACAGGGAAGACAACACAGAAATATCTGGAAGGATTCTTCACAAAGATGCCATCTTACGCCCACTACTACCAGACTCTCATTCCCCACATGCCTGTTCCGCCCAAGAGTATACACATTCACACGCACAGTCTATCGGTGCTAACCTTCCCTCTAGGTCTTGGCAACAGGCCGGACCAGGAAGTCTTAGAGCCCGTAGCTGGTGCTGGGCACTCTCTGGAAGAAAACACTTCCCAACAAACTCTTCCACCTGGAAAGAGTTGCTCGCAGGCCTGACAACCTGCCTCTTCCAACATCCACCACCTCCCTCACCTGGAGAGAGGTCATACACAATCTCAACACAAGCTTACTCTAGCCAGTATGATATGCACAGACCAGCATTGCGTGACCACCACAGACAATCGGGAATACAGACTCGGGCTTCTCACACAAGCTCAACAATGGCAACAAGGTCTCACGGTGTTGGTTCTGGAAACGCGTGACAACAATCCACGCAGGAAATTTCACAAACTCCCTGGTTTCGAACGAGTAAAGAGTGAACTGGCTTTTTAGACGAACACAATCTTCTCGGCTCTCAAAACAGAGGGCGTACACGTAATTTTGCAGAACAAACATAGGCTTTACGGCTTTTGGAGTTGAACCAGGGTATTCTGGCAGAGGTCGTACCGGTTCCACGCTTAGAGGTTCGGTTCCAATGGAGAATCCCCCTTCTGCGGTTCATATCGACGATTATATTTGCATGCACCAGGGTTGACACTTGTCACCCTGGGAACTACATGTGTTCCACAGCGTGCATCCCCTTGCACGTTCCCTCCCTTGCCAGGAACTTAGGATAAAATAATATGCACATGGCTCTTTTTGGAAATAATATTAAAATATTATTCCAGGCCTAAGCCCCCTAGGCTTAGCCCCTAGGTTCAACACTCAGCCCCTTTTCCCACCTTGCAGCCCCTAATCCCTTTCCTACTCTGTGGACGCTCAGTCCCCCATCACTCATTCATCGTGGTCGGTCTGCACCTAGCGGTGTTTATATTTTATTGATGTGCTGCATACATACAGATACAAAATCCAGGCCCTTGGCCTTCAACCCTTAGGCTCTCTGGCCTAATCAAACACATAAGCCTACTGGCTTATACAAAACTTGGCTCACCAGCCTATACCACATATTTACAATCTCTTTCAGATCATAGTTTACATCGGGGCTCGACCTTGGGGACACTACATCTTCAATGCCTTCAGGCATACTAACCCTAGGGAACACACCTCAAGCTACCATCGATGGAATTCCTCCTAAGAAAAAGAAGAAATCCCCCTTCACACAAACAACCTCCTACAAAGCAAAGACCCTAGGGGTCACTACCATCGATTGCGGAAATTGAGTTTGGTTTTGAGTACACAAGGCATCAACCGGAGGTAAGCTCACCCCCCACCCCATTGATAACAAGCACTTGTCACTCGAGGCACCTATGGAGAAATCATCGAACCACCACCAAGAAACATCGATCCACTTGCATATCCTACTCCAAATGAAACAACAAAACCTCCAAATGATGAAATGCAAGTAGAAGAACTACATGGATTACTTACCCACTCCAAAGATGATGACACACTTAAGTTGGTTGACCGACTGCATGGGGCCTTTAATATCTTCTAACCACCCACCTACCCGACTACCTCCACCAATAGATCATTCGAATGAAACATCACCTCCTCAAATGACCTAACTCCAACATAAATTCCACCACCTTGTTGGCATATTTATTATGGACAGAAGGCAGAGTATTTGTTTGTCATTGATGGTAAGCTCATCCCGACGATGACGAACAAGAGAAAGTGGCAAGACCAACAATGCAACGATGATGGCATGGCAAGATCAAAAGTGTAAGCTTTGGAGGAGGAGAAACAGTGATCGTTGGATCACCCATCTTGAATTCTCGATGGCTATCAAATCTAAATTAAGACAGGAGGAGCGCGCAGAAGAGGAGAATTGATCTCAGGCGTCAGATCTGAGCGCGAAGACCGACCATTGTCGGATCCAGAAGAATGATCACGATCTTTAAGTGCAAGGTGAAGCGGGTTTACAAATTCCCAAAAGCAGGGGGGGCATCCATTATCAAAGAGAACATGTGGCGAAAGATCAAAGCATGACAAAGGCTCCGTTTCGGAGTTTCGCAGATTGGGAAATCCAAATGAAGGAGGTGCTCTAACCCCTCAAACTCACGATATCCTGAAATGATCTGGGTCGTTGGATCGAGGATTGATCTGAACCCTTGGATCGAGAGTTGTGGATCATTGGATGCAGAATACACGTGGCGAGAGGTAAGATTTTCGCTGACTGGAAAGTCAAAGGAAGGAGGAGCTCTATCCTTTGAAATCGTGAAACGCGAAACCGCGATTCAATATGAGTCATTGATCAAGGGAGAGCGTGGACCGTTGATCTGGGTCCATCTCGGAGTTTCGAATACCGGGAGTTGGAGAGTCAAGGAGACTCATGACAGAATCCCCGAGTTGCAAAATCGCCTTTTGGCGTAGGCTGTGGTCATAGCTCGTGGTCGTGTGAAGGGAAGGAACTAGCGACGCTAAGCTCCATTCCGACGATCGCAACATGGAGAGTTGAGACTCTTCACTATAGGAGTTCCGAAGTCACGTATCACAAAGCGCTTTGTGGATAAGCGCCTGGTCACCCCCAATGGTCATGAGAAGGGAAGGAGCCAGTTCAACTAAGCTCCTTTTCGGGGTTTCGGAGATCGCAACTTAAAGTGTTGAGACCCTTCATCACAAGAATGTCGAAATGCGAAATCGTGAAATGAAGTACTGTTTAGTTCACGGTCACATCCAATGGGCATATGAGATAAGCGCAAGACCCAACGTTTGTAATCCAACGGTGCAAGTTAATCATGAATATGATCGAAGGGCTATTGTTTTTCTTCAAGATTAACTGATTAATTACGATTCAATTAGCTGAATTGAATTATGATTTATGGACAATTGACGATTAAGTGGCTGAGGCGTTTTTGCCCCGACAGATTCGAGTTGTAACTGCAGAGGTTTGTGTGCATAAATGGAGAGGTAGCGACTGAGCGTGTGGGGTTGTTCTTAGTGAAAAATATGTTGAATTGGGAAAAAGGAAAACCACAGTATGTATAGCGTGAGATCAAACTTAGAGATGAGAAACAGAAGCTGAACAAAACAAAAAAAGGTGAAGAGAACAGAATGTGCAGATATCAAAGAGCATGCGAAGAACATAGAAAGAACATATAGAAAGAGACAATAAGTCAAGTCGAGTATGAACAGAGCAGAAGAATAGTGAAGCATAGAAGATTTGAAGAACATAGAAGAAGTGGTAAGAATTGATATATCTGTATTGTTACTTGTTTAATCATGTATTTAAAAATTAGGGAGGTAGGGTGGTGCCAGGGAGGACTGTAGTTCTCTGTTGTTCAAGTTGGTGCTTGAATACTGGAAGTTGAAGCTTTCATCTAGTTGTAGCTAGAAAATTAGGGTGGCAAGATGGTGCTAGGGAAAACACAGAGTTCTATGTATACAAGTTGTTGCTTGTATAAGTCCAGTTGGTGCTGGAACAATCAGGGAGTTGGTGCTTCTTTCTAGTGGGTGCTAGAAAAGTAAGAGGGTTGGTGCTTCAACAAGTTGGAGCTTGCAAAACAGAGGAAGTAGCCTCACTTTGAGTTGGTGCTCAAAAACATATGATGTACAGAACTTAAAAGACTGTCTATCATTCGAAGAAGAAGAGGTTTTCTCCCTTTATGGGTTTCCTCGTGAAAACCTGTCTTTGTGTATATCTTATGTGTTACTGATGTTCTTTATTTATGCTGTCCATATCTTGTATAATATTGATGGTCAGTTGTAAGAGATTAAAAATTAATTTGAATAAGTCATAATCGTTTAAGCTCAATAACAACTAATTCACCCCACCTCTCAGTTGTCTTAGTAATTTCAACACACCTAACACCAATCCCATCAAAACTCAATCCCAATGTGTGGAGAGACTAAAAAACTAAGGTGTCTAAGATATGGACCCCAAAGTACTGACAAAACCCTCCTCATGCAACAACACCATTGCTACATCTTTAACTAGTTCAAATACCCAAATCTCTTAACCTTTGAAAGGATCTCACCAAAATTCCACCTCATCCAATTCCATCAACACATTAACACCTAAACCCCAACCCAACCATCCTCCATGAATGTTCTCTCCAAACCCTCATCTAAATGTCTTATTGTCAAATCATTATATTTAAAAATATAAATATTGTCTATAAAAATTTATTATAATATAAAATCTAACATAGACCAAAATCTCCTTCAAATTACATGAAAAAAGCTCTAAAACATTGAAGACAAAACCATGCTATATATCAGACTCAGCCCGAGCAATAAAATCGAGTTTTGATGCAGTGAATGAATTTGCTCAAATTCTCATGCAATATCCATCGAAACTGAGTGGCTGATTTCTAAAATTTGGTTGCTTGAAGCTGATTTCATAGTAATGGGAATGCGGCGCTGAACAGTTGTTACTGCATTCGCCCTCACCGTAAAGGGTTCAGTCGTACGTAGATAGATCGATCATTAGTTTTGTTTATCAATCCATTATGAACTCATTGCCCGCATTTGACTTGGATCTCTCAGGCAGGAGAGACGCCAGGCCCTTGTCTGTTGGGACAAAATCCAAATTCCCGTATATTCCTGTTCCCATGATGCCCCCTGGATTCAATCTCCTTGGACCCCGACCCATTTGCTCAATTCAAATCTCCAGGGTTAGTTCACAGGAGGATTTTAAGGCACCTCATCATACCCACGCCCAACCAAATCATGATTATGTTGCTGCTGCTGCTAATAACAATAATAGCAGAAACAGAGTAACAACAAGAAGAAGGAAATATAGAGGAGGCAGCTGCATCCCATGGATTTTGCAGGCTCTACAAAACAGTGATAGCGATAATATAGAGGACGCCTTAAAGCCCTGGAAGCACAACATAAGCCCCAAAGAGCAGACAATAATCCTAATAGAACAACCCACTTGGGAAAAAGCCCTTGCCCTCTTCAAGTGGTTTCACATGCAGGAAGACTATAAACCAAATGTCATTCATTACAATGTCATCCTCAGAATTCTTGGCAGGGCTAAAAAATGGGACGAACTTGAGGATTGTTGGACCCAAATGAACAAACAAAAGGAGGAACTGCTGCCCACAAATAACACGTATGGTACCCTAATAGATGTTTATGGAAGGGCTGGCCGCAAGTCAGAGGCTTTGCAATGTCTCCAACACATGGAACAGCAAGGGCTCCAACCAGATGAGGTCACCATGAATACTGTCGTTCATATCTACAAGAAAGCTAGAGAGTTTGAGCAGGCGGAAGAATTTTACAGAAAGTGGTCCCAAACTCATAGGCCACAGCGGGCTTTCACATATAATACTTTGATTGATATGTATGGCAAGGCAGGCCGCCTCGGCGAATGTTCAAATGCCTTCTTGGAAATGCTCAAATCAGGTATTTTTCCTGACACTGTAACTTTTAATACTTTGATTCATATTTGTGGTTCACATGGTCATCTAGGAGAAGCAGAGGTTCTCATGAATAAAATGGAGGAAACGGGGTGTCAGCCAAACGTTATGACTTACAATACTCTTATAGCATTGAATGCCGAGAATAACAATATAGACATGGCATTAACTTATTTCACCAGAATGAAAAAAACTGGAGTTCAGCCTAATACTGTGACTTATAGAACTCTGTTGCATTTTCTTTGTGGGAAACACATGATTAGAGAAGCTGAATCCCTGGTCCAGGAGATGGATGAATTGGGGGTTCGTGTGGATGACTTCTCAAGGCCTGTTATCATCAGAATGTGCATAGAGATGGGGTTGCTGATGAAAGCATGGGTTTGGTTTGAAAGATTTCGGCTTCTTGGAGGAATCAGCTCCAAGAGCTATGCTGCCATTATCGATGCATATGGAGAGCTAGGGTATTGGTTGGAAGCTGAGAAGGTGTTCGGCTATAGTTGTGAAAGAGAAAGAGGAGCCGAGGAGAGTGTGTTGTACTACAATGTGATGATTAAGGCGTATGGAATTGCAAAACTTTATGACAAGGCTAGGAAATTGTTTGAGAGCATGGATAATGAAGGAGTTTCACCTGATGAATGCACTTATAATTCTCTCATTCAGATGTTTGCTGCTGCAAAATTACCAGATGATGCAAAATCCTTTATGATTAAAATGCAGGAGGCAGGGTTTGTGCCCAGTTGTGTAACATTTTGTGCTGTTATCGCTGTGAATAGCAGCCTAGGCAGAGCCATGGAGGCAGAGGAGATTTATAATGAGATGCTGAAGATGGGCATTGAGGCAGATGAAGTTGTTTATGGTGCACTGATAAATGCATTTGCGCAAGTCGGAAATGTGGAGGGAGCTGTTCATTACTTTCAAATAATGCAAGACCGTGGCTTTGTAGCAAACTGCACAGTATACAGCTCTTTAATTAAGGTATATCGAAAGATTGGCCATTTGAGGATGGCCCAGGAAACATATGAAAAGATGAAGAAATTGGGAGATGGTCCAGATGTCTTTGCAACAAATTGTATGATTGATTTTTACAGCGATGCTGGTATGGTCAGCGAGGCAGAGTCAATTTTTAATGACTTAAAGCAATTGGGCCAGGCTAATGAATTTTCTTATGCCATGATGGTGTGTCTATACAAAAGAATTGGCAGATTTAGCCAAGCCATTGAGATTGCAAAAGAGATGCAGGATTTGGGGCTTGTCACAGATCAGCTCTCTTTTAATAATGTCCTTGGACTGTATGCAGCAGATGGAAGATTGAGGGAAGCCACTGAAATTTTTCAGCAAATGTTAAAAGCAAAGGTTTCACCTGATGACGTCACATACAAAACATTGGGTACAATTTTGAAGAAAGGAGGCCTTCCAATGGAGGCAGTGAATCAGCTTGAGATTGCACGGGAGAGTGGAATCCCCCACAGTATGCAAGCATTGATAGTGACTCTCTATTCCATGGCGGGAATGCATGAGGAGGCTTTGGAGGCCTGTGAACAATTAAAAGAGATTGGTTTGGAGCTTGATGTGTCTGCCTACAATGCTGCCATTTATGCATTTGGAAGTGCAGACAGGATTGATGAGGCTCTGAAGATGTTTATGAGCATGAAAACCAAGGGGCTTGAACCAGATGTTGCTACCTACACGAGTATGATCATTAGCTATGGAAAGGCAGGCTTGATAGAAGGTGTAAAAAGGATGTTTAACAAAATGAAATACGAGGGTTTTCAGCCAAATGAATCTACTTATAGAGCGGTAATAGATGCATACAAAAGTGCTGGAAGACTCGATCTTGCAGGGCTGGTTACTCAAGAGATGCAGTTTACTAACTATCTTAAAGAACAAAAACACTTTAAGGATATTGAACTAGAGACAAAAGTTTAGTTTTCCTCTTTTCATTTAGTTGCAATGCAAAGAAAATATAATTTAAAATGATTATACCCATCTTTTCAGTATATACACCCCTTTAGTGCAAGAGAACCTATTTCTTGTTCTGGAACATTATAGAATAATATAAACAGTCTTTAATGTTGGACTGACAGAAGGAAACCAAAGTCAGATGATAAAGAAATAGAATTCTCATTCTGCACTCTACCAAAAGCAATAAAATTGCTACACATATTTTCTCTCTCTGTATCTGTACCATAGTAGAGTTCTTGAACAAAACTAGATATCTAAAAAAAGTAAATTCAGATACCAGATGAGTACAAAAAAAGTAAATGAAATCCCCAGAAAGAGAAATTCAGATACCGCAGATTCGCAGATTATGATTTAAAAATCCAATTGATCCTCAAGATGGCTAGAGACCGATATAAAAAATATTGACTGGAATATTTATCTGAATATTCTGGAATCTGAATTATTGGAACTGCATAAGCACATTGGCAGGAGAAGTTGAGAATCCAAAGAGAATGCTTCCTAAAGCCCTTTATTATGCTGTGATGCTTGTGGTAGGTGTTGCCCTCAAAATGCATGATCCATATGGGGGTTTGAGAAGGGCATTTTTAGGAGCATGCATAGATGTGGAGCCAGCACTTGATCATGCTTCTTTGAAGAGCTGTTGCAGCTGAAGTGTCAGATCAGCATCATAAAGGGTCTACGAAATTCAAGGATAAGGCAAAAATTTGTTCGTTTCAGTACAATAAGAGAACTTATTATTGCAGATTTAGAAGGGTATTGAAGGCACTGTACTTGACCAGCAGTAGGGCCCTTGCCTTTAACCCTAAGGATGCATCATACAAGCTCAAACCTGAGCCACTTTCAGCATATCTTTTCTGTGAAGATTTAGTGAAAGGTTAGAATTCAGTTTGTTAAAAAAGGGATGGTGCTGTTGGTGGCTGCTTTGTATTGGAATACTGGTGGATATACGAGCCCGTTGAAGAATATGAACTTCCAGGTGAACAGATCTTTCATTCTCCCTTCAATCTGAAGTCCAATTCATGTTTTGTAGAAGAGGGTCAACTTAGTGTTTTGAAAATTTTATGTTAGCAGCATCATGTTGTCCTTAGCAACAGACCCAGATCAGGAATTTTGTGGTATTCACATCAGAGTGGCAGCACATTAGAAAGGGAAGAGACATGGTTTTATCTACAGAAAAGTGGTTTTATCTATGGTTCTGTCTAGTTGTAGCTCCATTTCCAGAACTAACTTAAAAGAAGGCACTCCTCTTCAGATCTTTTTGATGACTTCATAATGGAATGCTATTATGCTAGTATGACCTGCAAATAAGGATTCACATATGCCAGAATTGGATGCAGGTTTTGACTCTCAACCACCTCAGAAGGCATGTCTAGATTTACAGTGCATATGGTGCCTTTAGGAAAGGAGAATGTGCAATCTTCACCTCAAAGCAGAGTAGACTTTCAGTCATGCTAATTGCAAGTAGAAAAATTTCAGATCACGGTATAAGCAGGAATACAACTATCAACCTTGAGAATTTAGCATATGAGTTGTCTGTCATCATATTTCCTGGTTGTAATTACTAAGGTTCAGACCTGTAGCATAACAGAGAGACTTACAGTACCCCTTACTTTACCAGCACATCAAAAGGACAACTCTGAAGGTCATTCTGGGAAGTGGCTTGAGCTCTTGTGACAACATCAAACTCTACAAATTCAACAGCCTGTTTTCATCAATAATTCTGGAGATAATGGACGTTAAACTCATGATGGATAAGCAAAGGGAGTACATCTGTCATAAAGAATGCTTGCAGCAGATTCTTCAAAATACTGTAGGTGACATTTTCTATTTCAGATCTATAGAAGTTGCTTTACCCTCATCACCATGCTTATCTTTGATATGTGGGAGTGCCTTGTATAAGGACATGAATATTTGACTTCTACTAAGGAAGAGAAACACCCATAAAGTAAGAATGTTCTATGGAGATTCCTGAAATGATTTGTTGAATATATATAACATGAAAGATCCTTAACATAGTCAAGCAGTATACAATGGATTATGGTCCACATTGCAAGGAGGCATCCACATTTCCAGTGCAACCATGGAGATCCACACTTTAATAGCATGATTCAGGGAGCGCTCAGCTCATGAAGAAATCTCTAATGTTGTTATGTGATTTGATACCCTTCGATTCATGGATCTAGATTGCCATATGTATATTTTATCTTTATTCATTGGGGAAAGGCATGGATCAAGTGATTGTTTCTAGGAAGTTCCAAAGTTCCATTTGGAACTCTTGGAGTTATTTTCCTTTGCCTACCAGCCTATGAAGAAACCTCTAATATTGTTATGTGATTTGATATCTTTCGATTCATCGATCGAGATTGCCATATGTATATTTTATCTTTATTCATTGGAAAAAGGCATGGATCAAGTAATTGTTTCTAGGAAGTTCCAAAGTTCCATTTGGAACTCTTGGAGTTATTTTCCTTTGCCTACCTCCTTCATTGTTATTGATTTTGGTGTTGGTAGTAGCCTCACGTAAAGTTATGGTTGTCAGCATCACTGCTGCTTTGATTGGGTTTCTTTTGTATCCATCTCATGAGTTTATAAAAAACTAAAATGGGCAAGGTTTGTCAATAGTTTAGAGGTTCCAGAATAGAGATTTGAAATCAGTTATTTTCCTTTGCCTACCTCCTTCATTGTTATTGATTTTGGTGTTGGTAGTAACCTCACGTAAAGTTATGGTTGTCAGCATCACTGCTGTTTTGATTGGGTTTCTTTTGTATCCATCTCATGAGTTTATAAAAAACAAAAATGGGCAAGCTTTGTCAATAGTTTAGAGGTTCCAGAATAGAGATTTGAAATCAGATCATTCCAAGGATGCTAATGATGCAGAGGTAGTTTCATATTCAGTTGGCTACACCAACTTTTTTAAACCTGGAAATCTCAATCTTAACTTTACTCGTTTCT
>JZKD02S1674416.1:956621-970640 GCA_000966675.3 Picea glauca | reverse complement strand
GGAGGCACTCTCATGCACCCACACAGGCACTCATGCACTCACTCACGCAGGCAAGGGCTTCACGCAGAGAGTTTTGGTCTCTCACGCTCTCATCATCTTGGCTATGCTAGACCAGTCTGCCTCGTTTTCTCTTGACGAGTTCGCTCACGCACTAAGCAAGCCGCAACAAGCCATTTCAAGAATTATTGAACCTGTGACCTTTTCACCTCTGTAATTTACCGAGTCGTCCTTTGCCTTACCCGATTTAGCTGTTGTGGATTGAAGAAGCAGGTTGTCAGGCCTGTGGGCAACTCTCTCTCCAGGTGAGAGAGGTGGTTGTGGATTGAACAGGCAGGTTGTCAGGCCTGTGAGCAACTCTCTCTAGGTGAGAGAGTGTGTTAAGGAGGTGAGTTCTCCCAGAAGGAGTCTTATAGTTGCTACATATCTCTGAGAATTCCAATCCGGCCTGTTGCTGAAGCCCAAGGTAAGGGAGGTGGAGCAGCTGATGGACTATGTGACAGTGAATGTGTATACTACTGGGGTGGGACAGGCATGTGGGGAATGAGAGTCTGTGAGCAGTGGGCGTAAGTGGCTCCTAGGATAGAATCCTTCCTCTTAACTATGTGACTTTCATGTTGACCTTGCCTAGCCTAGGAATCCCTTGCCCGGTGGAGTTTAGTCCCATCTCGGGGGTGACTTACTGCTGAGAGTGATGAGTAGTGTAGTCTAAGGCTGGGAGGTTCGTGGAAGGTCTGCACGCATTCGGTGGTTTTCCTCCAGTTAAAAGATAAGTATCATTTTCGTGCTTAATTATAAATGTTATGCATGTATGTGATTCTTGAATGTTATCATGTATTTCGTTGCATGTATGAAATACTGTTAAATATCCATTTGAATCTATATGGTAGCAGTAACTCTGTGTTATTTGATTTAAATTCATTAAATATGCATGTTATGTATATACGTATGTTCCGTAGTAGCGTTGCCTGGCCTATAGGTGGCTAGGGACATTACAAATTAGTATCAGAGGTAAGTGAAGTGTCCGAGTAGTGGCGTTGCCTGGCCTATAGGTGGCTGGGGAGGTTACAAATTTGTATCAGAGCTAAGTGAAGTGTCAGAGTAGTGGCATTGCCCAACCTGTAGGTGGCTGGGGACATCACAAATTGGTATCAGAGCCAAGGTTTCAACATTGAGCTTGGATGGACCAGATAAGTGGTCATGAGAACCAAGGTTTTAGGTAGAAATTGTGTCAAGAGGAACCAATTTCGAACCCCAAAACATTCATGAGTGCCAAGAGGTTACCTTGGTCGTGTTATAAAGCTCAGGAGGTGTAGCGGTATTATAAAACCATGATAGACGTGGTATTAGGCCGCAGAGTAATGTGGGTTGCGGGATCTGTTCAAAAGAAGGAGAATCCTTCATGACCGTCAGATCCGGAGAAAGTGTAGGAAGGTTAACCTGGAAGCCTTACCGTTAGATCAAGCCAAGAGAAGAAGGTAAGTCGTGGGGTGAAAAGCAGATTAGAACCTTCGGATCTACGCGCAAATGACTATGAGTCGTATATCTCACGGCAGATCGTAACTTCGGGATTTGACGATCGGGAGAAGTGGGATGTGTTGATGCACAAACTTCCGAAACCCGAAGTTCCGAAGCAAAAGAGCAAACCATAATCTTAGATTTCGGAAGTCGGGAGAACTAAAGTATGTTGAGTGGATAACTTTTGAAGCTCCGAAGTTCTGAAGCGAAAGAGTAGATGTGGTGGGGTTGGATGACGTCACCAGGGGTGACATGGACTTTCTAGGCATGACACATGCCACCACCTGAGTTGGTGACATCTGTACTATGTGACCCGGAGGCTAAAGAAGTCCGAAAATTCAAAATCCAGGAGATTGGAAGGAAGCAAGCATGAAAACTTCTGAAGTTTCGAAGCTCCAAAGATCTGAAGTTCCGAAGTCCCGAGTAAGAGCCTATTGATATAGCGCTTGGCCACAGCCCATGGTCACATGGGTTGGGGGCTAAGAGAAAGGAGATAGTGCCCAAAAATTGTTGCAGAAAAGAGAACAACTCAAAAAGGAGAGATCTGTAGGGATTCTTGATTGATCGATAATCACAGAGAATGAAATCTGAACGTTTTCTTGAATCAAAGTGGTTTATGAATACTATGGATTTGATAAGGATTGATGGCCTGACAAACTTCGGTTGATTGCACATTGTGTTGAAAATTCAATGATTGTCAGAACCAAACAGAATTGTCGCTTAGTGCAGAGAAATGGAGGAGGCACATAATGCTTCAAGTTCAGAGAATGAAGCTAGAGGAATGGATGTCCATGTGGGAGTTGAAGGATCAAACTCCAATGGACATGGAGAAGAGATAGATAAGGAGGGAAACATGATGAAGCTCATTGAAATATTACATAAAGATGCCCAAACTCATCGAGCATATAACAAAAAGCTCATGAAGGCCAGGGAACAACAGGAAGAATTCAACATAAAGTTGATGTGGAGCCTGGAAAGGATAGAAAGGAAGTTGGATAAGGAAAGTGACTCCAGTAAATCGGGAAGTCGCAGGTTCCCTGATGAGAAGAGAAAATCAAGGAGTGTTGGAAGACACCGTCATCATTTCCAAGGACACTCCAAGGGGATGGCACACAGTAGTTCAAGCACATCTCCTACCAGAAAACACAGGAGATATGGAGTGGATGAACTAAAGGGTGAAATGAACAAGATTAAATCTCCTACATTTGATGGAGAACACAAGAAGGAGGAAGATGCCGAGACATGGCTTCTTGGCATGAGAAAATATTTCCAACTGCAGAATTATTCCTCTCATGCAGAAGGAAGAATTGCAATGTATCAACTGAAAGGAAAGGCATCTATGTGGTGGGATCAACTTGTGCAGGTGCAACACATTAAAGAGAAAAATGTTACTTGGGAGGAATTCAAGAAGTATTCAAAAAGAAATACTTGACTAAGAGATACTATGACAAAAAAATGAAAGAGTTCTTTGAACTCAAGCTGGGTAGCATGTCCATTGATGAATATGAACAAAGGTTTTTGGAATTGTTGAAGTGCGTTCCTTTCATCAAGGATGAGACTGTCAAAATTCAAAGGTATCTGATTGGACTGCCATCTTCCATTGGTGACAAGATCCAGTATGATGATCCTAAAATTATGGAAGAAACCATAAGAAGAGAAAAATGCTTATATGAGGAGCAAGGAGAAAATCCTACTTTCCGAAAGGCTTGGGAAGACAAGAAGAGATTCAAGATAGATCAGAGGAAGAAGGGAACTAAGCCACCCTTTTTCATAAACATTCCTCAAGGACAACCATCTTTTAGAGAGCCCAGGAAGGCTGAAATAGGTGGGCAAATGCCAAGACAGTCACCTATGGAATGTTGGGGTTGTATAGGAAATCATAGGTACAGAGATTGCCCCCACAGAAATGAAAAAGTGAGAGTTGTCCACAATGTTCAACAGACATAAATAGTGGAGGACATGGGCAATATAATACCAAGGATCTATGCAGACCTCAACAACAAGCAAATTGATTTTCAATCACATATGATTGAAGTGGAAGGTATGATCAACAACCATGTCATTACTATTTTAATTGGTTCAGGAGCTAGTCATAGTTATATAGATTCTATAGTGGTGGAAAGATTGCATTTATAAAGAAGCAAGCATGGAAAATCTTGGTTAGTGCAGCTGGCTACAAGAGCCAAGAGAAAGGTTGTTGATTTGGTTAAGTCATATCCAGTGGACATGAATGGACTGAGCACAAAGGATGAATTGAACATCTTACCTTTAAGTTCTTATGATTTTCTAATTGGGATCGATTGTTTGGACCAGCACCATGCCATCTTAGACTGTCGTAACAAGGCATTCACTTTCCTGGATAAGGAAGGAAATCAGAGAACAGTCCAAGGAATTCCCAGAGCAGTTGTTGTCAGGGAAATCTCAGCAATGCAGCTGAAGAGTTGCTACAGGAAAGGCTGCCAAATATTTGTAGCTCATATGGAAAAGGCACCTAAGGATAAGGTGTCAACTATTGAATACCATGCAGTATTAAAGGATTTTGGAGATGTATTCCAGGAGGTACCCGGAATACCCCCGAAGAGAGATATTGATTTCTCTATAAACATGATGCCTGGAGCAACTCCAGTGTCGAAAAATCCTTACAGAATGAGTACACCAGAGCTGAAGGAACTGCAATTGCAGCTTGAAGAACTTCTAAAGAAGGGTTGTATACTCCCAAGTGACTCACCTTGGGGTGCCCTGGTCTTGTTCATGAAGAAGAAAGATGGGATGTTAATATTGTGCATCGATTTCAGACAGTTGAACAAAGTGACTATTACGAAAAAGTATCATTTTCCAGGGATCAATGATCTCTTTGATCAGCTAAAGGATGCCAAGATGTTCTCAAAAATAGATCTCCGGTTTGGATATCACCAGGTAAGGATAAAGGATGAAGACATTACCAATACCACCTTCAGAACAAGGTATGGTCATTATGAATTCATAGTGGTGCCATTTGGGTTATCAAATGCACTCGTTGTCTTCATGTGTTTAATGAATGGTGTATTCAAGGAATATCTAGACAAGTTTGTCATAGTCTTTTTGGATGACATCTTGATGTATTCCAAGTCGAAGTAAGAGCATGAACAACATCTGAGGATGGTGTTGAAAGTGCTAAGAGAGCACTAACTATATGCCAAATTGAGCAAGTGCTCATTCTATTGAAAGCAAATCCATTAGTTGGGACATATCATTACAAAGGATGGGATAGTTGTGGATCCTGAAAAGATTGAAGCCTTCAGAGAATGGTCAGCGCTGAGGAATGTGACAKAATTCATATATTTTATGGGTCTAGTTGGCTATTAYAGAAGGTTCATTGCAGGGTTCTCGAGAATAGCGCACCCCGTCACTTCCTTGTAAAGGAAGGAGAGGAAATTTCAATGGATAGAGGAGTGCGAGAGAAGCTTCCAGCAATTGAAGAAATTGCTAACCAGTGCTCCAATTCGGAGGATTGCAGATCCAAATGAATATTTTGTAGTGTGTACAGACGCATGCAAAGAAGGACTGGGAGGAGTCCTCAACCAGAATGGATTTGTAATATGTTATGAATCCAGGAAATTGAAAGAGCACAAAAATAATTATGTGACTCATGATTTGGAGTTGGCAGCCATTGTGCACACTCTAAAGAAATGGAGACATTACCCCATGGGAAAGAGGTTTGAACTGAAGACAGACCACAACGGTTTAAAGTATTTGTTTGATCAACCAACCTTGAATGATAGGCAGAGTACATGGTTGGAATTCCTTTGTGAGTACAACTTTGATATCAAGTATATCAAAGGAAAGGACAACAAAGTGGTTGATGCACTTAGCAGAAGAGTGGATGAACTGCATGCTACGACCATCATCATGTATCAAACTGATATTAAAGGCAGAATTTTGGAAGCTGCAAATGCAAATTTGCAGTGCATGGAGTTGGTGGCAAAGATACAGAAAGGTAAGATGCTACAGGAAGTGGAAGATTATAAATTGGGAATTTATGGGACACTCTTGTACAAAAATAGAATTTATGTACCTAATTCTCAGGAATTGAGAATTATGGCCTTGAAGGAAATGCATAATGTGCCTTATGTTGGGCACCCTGGATATCAGAAAACAGTGGAAGTAGTCAAGAGCTATTACTTTTGGCCAAGCATGAAAAAGGAGATTGCAGAATACATTGCCATATGTATGGAGTGTCAGAAGGTCAAGGTTGAGCATAAGCACCCAACAGGGTTTCTACAACCATTGCCCAATCCTGAGTCGAAGTGGGAAGTGGTGACAATGGATTTCATCACAAGATTTCCTAGAATTGGAAAACAACATGATTCCATCATGTTGGTGGTAGATAAGCTTATGAAAGTTGCCCATTTTATCCCATTGAAGACCACTCAGGGCAACTAATGTTGTTGAAATCTATATGAGGGAAGTAGCATGATTGCATGGTATTCCCAAGACAATTGTCTTTGACAGAGACCCAAAATTTTCCTCTAAGTTCTGGAAGGGTTTATTCAAAGGGTTCAGAACGAATCTGAACTTCAACACTTCTTATCATCCCGAGTATGATGGGAAAACAGAGAAGGTGAACCAAGTGATAGAAGACATGTTAAGGATGTATGTGATGGACAAACCATCTAGATGGGAAGACTACATACACTTTGTAGAATTTGCCTACAACAATGGGTATGGGTTTGAAGCACTTTATGGCAGAAACTGAAACACCCCAGTAAGTTGGGATAACCCAGTTGATAGAACAATAGTTGGGCCACAGTTGCTCAAGGAAATGGAAGAGAAAATGTTGAAGATTAAGCGGAATTTGAAGACTTCCCAAGATAGGCAGAAAAGTTATGCTGATAAGCATATAACCCACAAGGAGTTTAAAGTGGGTGATCATGTTTTCTTGAAAGTGAAAGCCAACAGAAGTTCCCTGAAGTTGGGAAACTGTTCCAAGTTGGCAGCCATATAGTGTTGGCCATTTGAAATCCTAGAAAGGATTGGACCAGTTGCATATATGCTTGCATTGCCTGCATCTATGACTGTACATAATGTGTTTCATGTTTTATTGCTTAAGAAATATATACCTGATGCTAATCATGTTATTGATTGGAATCAGAGGTAAGTGAAGTGTCCGAGTAGTGGAGTTGTCCGGCCTATATGTGGTTGGGGACGTTAGAAATTTGGTATCAGAGCTAAGTGAAGTGCCTAAGTAGTGGCATTTCCCAACCTATAGGTGGTTGGGGATGTTACACCTATTCTTTCGCTATAACATGAAGGAGAATACAACCCCCTATGTTCTCTAGCTACAACCGGAAGGTGGCTACAACCACCTTTCTTTTCCCCGTCCAACCGCCCTATCATATAAGTAGAATGATGGAACCATTGTCACACTATCACTGTGAGATATACTGCTATAAACTTATACCAATCAACCTACACCAAACAACCTGTACCAATAACTTGAACCATGCATCAACCTGTAATCCACCTGTACCATAAACAAGTGCATCAACCATGCATAAACCTGTACCAAAAAACTTGTAATCAACATGTACCATAAAAAAGTGCATCATACATGCACCAACCTGTACCAAACAACCTGTAATCAACCTGTACCAAACAACCTATCACAACAACATGTCTCATCAATCTTATCAACCAAATCAGATCTACTCACCAAGATCAATCACCAAGACAACTATCAAATATGTACAACAACTCATAATCATCACTAAGATCGATATGTGCTTCTAATAATATACCAATACAAGTATGCTACATCATCCATAAGCCATGTGTTAATAATACTACTAACAAGTCCCTCCAACCATGTATCGAGTATGTACTAATCATGTATCAACTACTCATCAACTATGACTCATCAAGATGTACCAACATCATCAACTATACACCTCAAGTATGTGTGAACTCATCAACTACTTGTCTCAACCATGTACCCAACATGTACCTCAACCATATACCAAATACATATACCAATATAACCATCAAAATTTCTTTTGCAATACATCACGCTATCCATAACCAAATACCATAAACCCTTACATCAAACCATGTGCCATAACCTCACTTTTATGTAGACTCAAGGATGTATCATTCATAATTCAATCATATACCAATACCACTAACAAGTGTCTCTCACAATGCACCACAAGATATGTCAATAAATCAAACTAAATGCACTAACAATATACTTCAATAGATCTGCCTCAAAACTATTCTACAACAAGCCTTAAACTTCCAAGAGGGCATCCAACAGATTTACAAGGAAAACCCTCAACTAGATTCATAAGTTCAACACTACACGTATGAAAACCATACCTTTTTCTTCTTGTAGAGTTCTGCTGCCGCAATTTTTCTGCCGTGGTTTTTCTATCGCACTTTTCCTGCTGTGGTTTTCCTACCGTGGTTTTCCTATCGCACTTTTTTTGCCACATTATTTCTACCGCGATTTTCCTATCGCACTTTTCTGCCTCACTTTTTTCTGTCACAGTTTTCCTGCCGCAATTTTTCTGCCGCACTTTTTTTTTCCATACTTTTCCTGTCACGATTTTTCTACCGCACTTTTCTCTATCAATAATACTTTCCCAAATAACCTTTCACAAAATAGATACTCAATGAAATTTTATAGGTGATTAAATGAGAGACCTTTGCCTCTTATTTATACTTTCATGTAGCTTCCTCAAGGGGTTACCTTCTAACCATCTTAACCCACTTTTTTTTTATTTTAGGGCTAACTCACTTCTGACCACTTGTCCACTTAGTAAGTTCTCCATTAAATTTATTATTTAAATAATTTATTTTGCATCCACTTTGACTTATAGTACACTCATCACTTCACTTTATTATTTAAATTACCTTCTAACCATCTTAACCCACTTTCCTTCTTTTAGGGCTAACCCACTTCTAACCACTTATCCACTTAGTAATTTCTCCATTAACTTTATTATTTAAATAATTTCTTTTGTATCCACTTTGACTTATAGTACACTTATCACTTCACTTTATTATTTAAACAATTTCTTTTTTGCAACCACTTTCACTACATTGACCTTTTGGGGCTTCTAGATGACTCATAAGGGTTCTCCAACTTCACATGGCCATAACTCTCTAACCGTGAGGAGTTATGTGACATTCCACATACCATAGGAAATGGCATGACATGTACTATCCATATAGAATAGTCCTACCTACAAATATATAAAAACTCATACCATTATCCATCAAGCAAACTTGAGTCCATTACCCAAACCATTGTGCTACCAAAATTCGCTACCGAACTTTCTTCAAGGGTTGACATCAATGAAAACCAACCCAAATAATCAACAATCTCCCCATTTGGCATTGATGGCAACACTCTAAGGTAATACCAAATTAATATCACCCATGCTCACCCTGTGACCATCGCTCCCCCTGGAACCAATCCTCTGTGCTCTTTCTCCAAAAATTTACCTTTGCTTCTGATAAATCTCTCCCCCTTTGTCAGCAATGACAAAGGTATCTTTCCATCTGGGGTTTCTCCCCCTAATTGAATTGTCCTTGGGTACACTCCCCATGACTGAGCTCTTCCTGAAACCGATCTCCCAACCTAAACTGTTCTCTTTATGGTGCTTCCTCGTGTAAATCTAAGACATATAAGATAAGCATTCAAAATAATTCATTTTGGAGTAGAAATTACTCCGAGTCTCTAACGAAAATACTCAAAGGCTTCCCTTGGAAGCGGTTTTGTAAAGATGATTGCCACTTGTTCATTTTTGCCCACATATTCAGCTCTGATGTTCTTCTCTGCAACCTGTTCCCGTAGAAAGTGATACTTTATTGGAAAGTTCTTCATCTTGAAGTGCATGACCGGGTTCTTTGAGATACTAATGGCGCTTGTATTATCACAATAGATTGGAATGGGCTCATCATACTCAACCTATATATCCAAGTAGAATGTTGCTCCATTGGTGCTTCGTTGGTCATCAATGCAACCTGTCCAATCTGCATATATGTAGGCAATAAGTGATAAATCATTTCCTTTTGGATACCATAATCCAAACTCTTTTGTTCCTTTGATATATCTGAAAATCCTCTTCACTATTAATACATGTGATTCCTTTGGTGCTACTTGAAATCGTGCCACATGTCCAACTACTTGCATTACATCTAGTCTAGATGTTGTCACATATAGTAAGCTACCAATCATTGATCTATATTGCCTCTGGTATGTAGACTTTGATTCACCATCATTTCTCAACTTGCAACTGGTTTGCATAGGAATGGTAATTGGTTTACAATCTTCCATTCTAAACATCTTTAGAATTTCTCTGATATACTTAGTTTGAGAAATAAAAATTCCTTGGTTTCTTTGACGTATCCGAAGACTCAAAAAGAAGGATAGTTCTTCAAGTAATGACATTTCAAATTCATTATGCATATCCTTTGCAAATTTATGGCTTAACCTGTCATCAATACTTCCAAAAATAATATGATCAATATAAACTTCAATTAATAAAATACCATCTTGAGTTACCTTGAAGGCTTGATGTAGAGGTTGTTGTTTGCACTTCCTTTTCTGAATTCTTCTTGTTGTAGATATCTATTCAGTCTACAACACCATTCTCTAGGAACTAGTTGTTCAATGTAGACTTCTTCTTCAAGTTCCCCATTCATAAAAGTTGATTTCATGTCCATATATGCCCATATTGTTCAAGACTCTGCTACACAACTATCCATAATTTTGACTCATATGTCACTGTATTATCATGAAGTACTACTAAAACTGATTAATCTATCATATTCTACTTCTGCTAGCTGAATGCACTGAATCTGTCTACTCAAATTCTGCAAGTTGCTAGTGCTCGAATGATGGTTCTCTGGTCTGTCTCAACTACCGCATAGACTTCCCCTATCTATTATTCATATTATCTGGAAGTCTCTAAGCTGGATGGCTCAAAACAATTCCTGCTCTAAAGTGTATTTATCATCATCTTCATTAGTATATTCATCATCTCTCTGAGCTCTGACTTCCTTCTTTTGGTATGTGGATTCATCTTTCATTATAATGCCTGAAAGTACAATCTCTTGAACCTGTCTTTCTTTACTTTCAGTTATTTTCCAAACCTTTATGTATCTGACATATTTTATTTTCTCTATAGAATTTTCTTCATCTCATTTTATTGCCAATCTTGTGATCTTTGGGACCTGATATTTGTTCACTTGTTCTTCATGTTTTCTTATCCATACTTTCTTATATATGATATCAATGTTCTCTTTCATGGAAGTATTGATCATGCTTCTACAATCACTAGCTATGTGTCTATAGTTATGAAATTTGTAACATTCAATGTTACGTGGGGCCACATAGACATTTATTGCTTGAACATTTCTTTTATAATCCCTACAATCTGCAACCTTATGTCCAAAATTAGTACAGTAAAAACAATGACCATAAAAGAAATTTTCACACATGGGAGTGAATGATCTTTTTTGTGGTGTAGTCCTTTTGAATTTCTGCCTTGACTGATCATGATCATGATTGAATCCTCTTTGCGGATTGAACATGGATGGTCTTATTGAAGATGTATCTTCAATAGTTTTCTTAGATTTTAGTTGACCATGATTCCTTCCTTTGAGTACTTTTGCATCACTCTTTCTATTTACTTCATTCTTTTTTTCTAGAAACCTAAAGTGCTTCTCTTCATTCTCTGTAACCGATGTGGATGTTTATGTCTCTTCAACGTTCTTCTTGAGCTTGACGATTTTACTTCTCAATGTGACAACTTCTTATTCAATCTTCTCAACCTCTTCTTTTTTCTTCATTATCTGAGACTTCGTGACTTCTTCTGTTCTTTTTTCTTCTTCAAGATGAATTTTTAATGTGGCTATTTCTTCTTCAAGTCCTTTCTCTTCTTGACCAAACTCTGCCTCAAGCTAGTTTAGATCGTTAGTTCTTTCCTTAAGATGATCTGTCAATATCTTCTCTCTCATTTCTGATTCTTCCTTATGTGTTGCTATGTTGTCTTCCAAATACTTCTTTTGATATTCAATATTTTCTTTGATCTTTATGGCTTCTTCTAGCTGAGTTCTTAATTTCTCGATGACTTGTTGGGCTTCTTAAAAAATGTGAACACTTTCCTTTTGTTTCATCAATTCTTTCTTGAGTGACTTGTTTTATTCTCTTAGTTCATCTAAAGCACTAATCAATTCTACTTCATAATTGTCTTCCTTTTCAATTTGTTTTTCTGTCTCATTTCCTTCATGGCATTCTATTTCAAGATGTTTTTGTTTTTCACAATTAAAGAAAAACAACATACCTTTGGTGATTATGTACTCTTCATCTTTTGAATCTGTTTGACATGGTGAACATAATTCTTCTTGATATGTATCTGCATCTTCTTTGGCATTTTCAGAATCTGCGATGGGTGAAGAATATATGTCATGTAACTTATCCCAAAGTTCTTTGGTTGATGAACATTTACCAACATTTTCTCTTATCAGATTAGGTAATCCTTCCCAAATGAAATCCAATGTTATTTTGTTATTCTTCTTCAATTCATTCTTGGTTGTAGTCTTTGCCCTTTTTGAACTATCATATCCTGTAACAATTGATAGTCAAATATAATGCCCATGTGCTTGGAAAAATACTTTTGTCCTTCTGCTCCACATCTCATACTTTAAACCATTATGACCATTAAACATTGGTACTCCATTCTCATAATAATCCATGATCTCCTTCCAGTGGTTAAAGTGTTTCTCGAAGGAACTTGCTCTAATACCAATTGTTGGATTACTGAGAGGGGGGGGTGAATCAACAATAGAGAAATTTAATCCTTTTTAACCATAAAATGCAAGTGTTATATAAATGTAGCATTATCATCCAATAGTTTTAGAGTAAATAAATAATGAATAAATGAGAAATCATACACATACACAATACATGTTGGCCCTTGACCAAGTTTTGAGGAACACTTGGTCATAATTGACCGTTTTTGGACTTCGACACCGTATCAAAGATGGAGCGGCAGGCGAAGCAGAGATCACGGGATCTCAGTCCACTTTTGGGCCTCTTTTAGGGTTTTAGGTTAATGTAATGGGAAAGGGATGTCGGCCCTTGGGTTTACCCACGCTTAGGCCCACTTTTGTAATATATAAATAGAAAGATAGGCAATGTAAGAAAGAGAGATGTGATTACTTCGTGCAATTGGTGGTGTATCTATGTGGTGTTGAATAAGTGCTTTGTGTGAACTGTGTAAGGCTTGCAAGGCTAAGTTCAAGTTACTAAGTGCTTGATACTGTAATGAAAGGAAGAAGGATCTAACAAGCTGCACAAATCTTATGTCTTATGCGAAAAAGGGTTTCAGAGGGTTTGTGCTTGTAACAACTTGAGGACGATAACAAAGAACTAGATCTTGTGGACGTAGCCCCAGGGAGGGGTGAACCATGTAAATCTGTGTGTTATGCTCTGTTCTTTGGTTCAATGTGTTTATATTTGCTTATGCTACGTGCTTTAATATATCCACTTATTACTCTGTGCTTCCTAGATATATATGATTGTTAGATCAGATGTGTATGAGAATGTTGAGTGCTGATATACTAGATATGATATGATTTTCCATGGTTAAGTGCTGAAACAATGTACATCTGAGTATTCACTGCGAAGCTCTGTGTCATCTGCGAAGTATAATAAGGGTTAAATACTGATGAATGATCAATGCTAAGTTCCCTGTAAAGATAGAATCACATATCTGTGTCCCAGCTAAGGTTGCAGACACCCGAGTCTTGCAACCACCCCTACCTCTACCTCGGATGAGACTTCATCTGCTTCGGAGGTGTTGCTGAAAGGGTTGGTAGTTAGGGCTTTGTTGGTTCGCTCTTGAGCGTTGAACCCTGGGTCTGCCCCTATGCCAACAAATGGTTCCGTTGCTGGGACATGAAACTGTGATTGCTGGGAACTAGAGAAGAAGAATCTTTGTGCAAAGAAAGCTCTGTGCGTAGATCTGTTTCCCTAGTGCGCAACGTTCTACTTGACCTGTGAAGCTTTGTGCTAAGAAATAAAGGTCAGATCTGAAGAAAAGAGGTCAGATCTGCAAGAAAAGAGGTTGATACTGAAGAAAAGAAACAAGATATGAATGCTTTGTGCTCTAAGAAAAGTAAAAGTGGGAATTTCTGAAAGAAAGAGGTCAGATCTGCAGAAAAGAGGTAAGATATGTAATCCTTGTGCTCTAATAAAGGTAAGAATAGTTAAAATTTCTAGATCTGAAAGTTTTGTGCTCTATAGAAGTAAGATAAGTGGAAAGTTTTGTTTCTAAAGCATGGATCTAGGTATGTTTGATAGATTCGGTCCTAGCTTAAAACCTAGGGATTTAATAGAAGAAAGAAAGCTTGATATGAATAGATCTGATAAGTATAATGATAGATATGTTATACCCATGCATAGAAAGAATGTTTGGACTAACAAATGGATGTAGGATCCTAGAAAGAATTTTT
>JZKD02S1674416.1:929943-948513 GCA_000966675.3 Picea glauca | reverse complement strand
ATTATTGATGATTATTCTAGACTGAAATGGGTTTCCTTTTTGAAAGAAAAATCTGAAGCATTTGAAAAATTCAAAGTGTTTAAGGCTCTGACTGAGAATCAAACAGGAAAAAGATTGAAGGCAGTAAGGTTTGATAGAGGAGGAGAATTTAAATCATGGAACTTAAAAGAGTTATGTGATAAACATGGGATCAAAAGAGAGTACACAATCCCAAGGACTCGACAACAAAATGGAATTGTTGAGAGGCAGAATAGATCAATACAACAAATGGCAAGATCAATGATGAATGAAAAGAATATATCTCAAACATATTGGGTGGAAGCAATCCATACAACTGTTCACATTCTTAACAAAGCTCATCTCATGCCACACAGTGACAAGACTCCTTATGAACTATGGTTTGGAAGACCTACTTTAATCAAGCATTTTAAAGTCTCTAGGAGTAAATGTTATATCAAGAATAATGATGAAAATATTGGCAAATATGATGACAGGGTTGATGAAGGTATATTCTTAGGTTATGCTACAAACAGTAAAGGTTACAGATGCTACAATAAGAGGCTACATAAATTGGTTGATTGTATCCACAAAAAAGTTGATGAAGAAATATCGGTATGAAATGTAAGCAGTGTTGAACCAAGCACAAAAGATATAATTGAAAACGAAGATGAACAGGTCCAAGGATAAGAAAAAGAAGAATTTGAATCAGATGAAGATACTAATACTCTGACTGACACAAATTAGCAGAAAGAAGCAAAATCACCTCTCAGAATTGTTAGAAAGAATCATCCTGAAAATAAGATAATTGAATATATAAATAAATGAGTTCAGACAAGAAGGAAATTGATTAAAGACTCAAAACAATCACATGTTGCCTTTTCATCTATGACTGAACCTAAAAAAATTTAAGAAGCCAGCCAACATGATGAATGGATTAGAGCTATGAATGAAGAGCTTGATGAGATTGAGAAGAACAATACTTGGGAGTTTGTTCCTAGACCTAAAGACAAGAATGTAATAGGTTCCAAATGGGTGTTCAAAAATAAAATGAATGAAAAATGACATGTTGTTAGAAATAAAGCCAGATTGGTCTGTAAAGGGTATGCACAAGTTGAAAGTCAGGATTTTGATGAAACTTTTGCACCAGTGGTAATATTGGAATCCATCAAAATGTTTCTTGCATATTCATGTCATAAGAACTTTAAAGTGTATCAAATGGATGTTAATTCAGCATTTCTTAATGGAGATCTAGAGGAAGAAGTATATATGGAGCAACCTGAAGGATTCTCATTGACAGACAATCCTAACTATGTCTGCAATATGAAGAAGGCTCTATATGGACTGAAACAAGCACCACGAGCTTGGTATTATAGACTGGACAAATTCTTACAAGGCAAAGGATTCAAGAAAGGTATTGCTGACAACAATCTCTACAATAAGTGCAAAGGTGATATTGTACTAGTTGTTTTGGTTTATGTAGATGATATTATTTTTTGTTGTACTAATGAATCCTTTGTCCAATGGTTTGATAAATTTATGCAAATAGAGTTTGATATGTCCATGATAGGAGAACTATCATACTTTCTTGGCTTACAAGTTAAACAGAGTTCTGCAGGAATATTTATCTCACAAGAAAAATATTTGAAAGATGTTGAAGAAATTTCAGATGGAAGATTATTCTCCTATTAGTACACCTATGGTGGTTTGGTTCAAGCTTAGTAAAGATTATATTTCACCCGATGTTGATCAAAGGACATGCCGATCAATGATAGACAGTCTTTTGTACATCATAGCTTCCTGTCCTGATGTAATGCAAGTTGTTGGAATGGTAGGTCGCTATCAGTCTGCTCCTAAACAAAGTCATCTAGTAGCGGTAACAAGGATATTCAAGTACTTGAAGAGCAAAATGAATTACGGTATGTGATATCCCAGAAATTAGAACTTTCAGTTAACTGCTTATTCAGATGTTGATTGGGAAAACTGTGTTGATGAGAGAAAAAACACCAATGGAGGAGAATTCTTCCTGGGTGACTCATTAGTAGCATGGCTTAGTAAAAAAACAAGGATCCACTTCATTATCAACTACAGAGGCATAATACGTTGTTGCTTCTACTTGTTGCACACAAATTTTATGGATGATACAAACTCTTGCAGATTTGAAGGTAACTTACACTAATCCCATTCCACTTCACTGTGATAACACCAGTGCCATCAATCTCTCTAAGAATCATGTGCTTCATTCAAAATCTAATCACATACCAATAAAATACCATTTTCTCAGAGAATAGGTTACAAACAGAATTGTTCAGGTGAATCATATTCCTTCCACATAACAGATAGCTGATATCTTTACTAAATTGTTAGAAGTGACACCTTTTGGATATCTTCGCCAAAAGTTGGGCATGACCTCACTGTCAAACTAAGAGGGTCCATCCTGTCAGGGGGAGTATATGTTTGTCAATATATGATACCTTAGAGATGCATTGCAACAACTCAGGGGGAGCTTGTTTCTTCTTTAAAATTGATGTCAAAGGGGGAGAAAGTGTGGTAATTTCAATACAGTGGTAAAGGTGGATGTTCTTCAAGGGGTTTCCATCAATGCCAAAGGGGGAGATTGTTGGCATGTTTTCGGACAGAGACAGAGTATGCGTGTTTTTCATTGATGGAAAAGATCAGTATGATCAACAGAGCGATGATGGCATGGAAATGGAAAGATCATCTAAGAAGAGCAACAGTGATTGTTGGATCTTATTCAGAATCCATGATGACCATCAAATCTGAATTCATATAGGAGTAGCACATAGTATAAGAGAATAGATCTCAGGCGTCTGATAAGGGACCGAAGACCAACTGTCGTTGGATCCATAATAAGGAGCACGATCTTTACGTGCAATATGAAGCAGGCCTACAAAATCCCGAAAGTAGGGGGATCGTTCATTATCAATGAGGACACATGGTGAAAGATCAAAGCACGTCAAAGACTCTATTTCAGAGTTTCGCAGATCGGGAAATCCAAAGGAAGGAGTTTCTCTAACCTCTTGAACTTGCGATATAATCTCAGTTGTTGGATCGAAGACAAATCTGGGTCGTCAAATCTAAGAGGTAGATCATGACAGACCATGTCAACGAGGACATGTGACAACTTATGTTAGAAAGGACACGTGGCACGAGCATATAAGGACAAGTGTCAAATTGATTCATCTTTTCAGGCCATTGGAAATCATAATTATGAGTGACATGTGGCAGCCACTCGGCTCTTGACACGTCATTGAGTGATGCAAGAATGATGTCACTTCATGAGTTCTTGTTTCGGGAGTTTCATCTTCAACAATTCCCCAAAGTCCCGAAGGATCAAGTACCGAAGCGAAGGAGAGTTGTTCGATCACCGCGGATGGTGGACCGTTGATCTGGCTCCATTTCAGAGTTTCAGATACCGGGAGTTGGAGGAGTCAAAGACACTCACGGTAAGAATGCCGAAATGTGAAATCGCGAAGCACCTTTTGGCATATCCTGTGGTCACCGTTAGTGGTCACGTGAGAGGAAAGATCTAGCGGAGCTAAGCTCCTTTTCGGTGATCGCAACATGAAGATTCGAGACTCTTTACCACACGATTTTTGAATTCATGAACCGCGAAGTGCTCGTTTGGTTAGAGAGTGGTCACAACATGCGGTTACATGGTCACAAGAAGAGAAAGAGCCAGTCCAGCTAAGCTCCTTTTCGGAGTTTCGGGGATCACAACTTGGAGTGTTGAAACCCTTCTACACAGGATTCCCGAAATGCAAAATGCGAAATGCATTTTGATTAGGCCTGTGGTCACAGCCAGTGGGCATATGGAATAAGTGCAAGACCTATCACTTGTAATTCAATGGTGCAGGTTAATCAGGAATATGATCGAAGGGTTATTGTTTTTTTTCAAAAGTTAATTGATCAGTTACAATTCAGTTCGTTGAACTAAATCATGATTCTTGAACGGTTGGCAATTTAGTTGTTGAGGCATTTTTTCCAGGGTAGATTCGAGCTATAATTGCAGAGGTTTGCATGTATAAAATAGACATGAAGTGACTGGGCGTCCTGGGTTGTTTTGAGTGAAAAATATGTTGAATTGGGAAAAAGGAAAAACCACAGTATACATAGCATGAGATCAAACTCAGAAATGAAAAACAGAAGCTAAACAGAACAAAAAAAAAGGGGGGGTGGGTGGGGTGAAGAGAACAGAATGTGAAGATATCAAAGAGCATGAGAAGAACAAAGAAAGAATAGAGAGAGAGAGAAAACAAGTCAAGTCAAGTATGAACATAGCAGAAGAATAGTGAAGCAAAGAATATTTGAAGAATAGAGAAGAAGTGGTAAGAATTGATATATCTGTGTTGTTGCTTATTCAATCATGTATTTATAATTATGGAGGTAGGGTGGTGCTAGGGAGGATTGTAGTCCTCTGTTATTCAAGTTAGTTCTTGAATACTGGAAGTTGAAGCTTCCATCTAGTTGTGGCTAGAAAATAGGGTGGAAGGGTGGTGCTCGGGAAAACACAGAGTTTTCTGTATGCAAGTTGGTGTTGGAACATTTAGGGAGTTGATGTTTGCTTCTAGTGGGTGCTAGAGAAATCAAAGAGTTGGTTCTCTCAAACAAGTTGGAGCTTTTAAAATAGAGGTAGTAGCCTCACATTGAGTTGGTGCTCAATTATAAATGATGTACAGAACTTAAAAGACTGCCTATCATTTCGAAGAAGAAGAGGTTTTCTCCCTTTATGGATTTCCTCGTGAAAATCTGTCTTTGTGTATATCTTATGTGTCTGATGCTCATTATTTATGTTTTCCATATGTTGTAAAATATTGATGATCACTTGGAGAAGATTAAAAATGGTTTAATACACTTAATATTGTTTAAGCACAGTAACAACTGATTCACCCCCCCCTCTCAATTTTCTTAGTAATTTCAACAATTGGTATCAGAGCGGGTTCCTTTTATTCAAAGGTAGATCTGTAAGATTCAACATGACAAGTCATGAAGGAACTTCAGCTACTAAGCCTCCTCTGTTTTATGGAACAAATTTTTCCTTCTGGAAGACGAAGCTCATGGAGAAGAAGGCTAGAAAACTAAGTAAAAAGAGAGCTCGAATCAACAAGCTATAGATGGATCCAGAGGGAATATCTCCAAAAGAAACTTTGCAAAATTCGAGCTTCACTGGGATAACAGAACAACAACATAGGTCACTTCTTCGTGGCGAATCAATATAGTCGTTGAAGGCCGATATATCCGTTCGACTGCCACCCCGAACGGATCGAAAAGCATTGATGGTTCATCACCAGACCGTTAGACCACACCATAAAGCTTAGAACCATTGTTAAGGAAGCCCCATGTCTATTGCAAACGATCCATTACAAAGTTACTTACTTAATCCATCGCGCCATGCACATAAGACATTTTTGCTAATCGTGAATTTGAGTCCGCAGACTACCTGAATTGTGAACCGTGATTACTCTGCCCTTACTCTCTACCTTACTACAATATCTATGTTCCTTAAGAACCTGATCTATTGATCATGAGTGTATATGTTTGACGAATTTAGCGCAGCTGAAGAATCTGTATGAGAGGTACCCGCTAGCCTCAGAGCTGAAAGAGTCATGTCGGAGCGGGGATTGTCTATAGTTTACAGGCATCATCGACGAGAGGAGTGCAAGCCTCCTCGTCGATTGCTCGAGCAGGAACATCCCGAGCCGGCATAGAAAGAAGAACCAAACATAAGGATGATATGGCCAACACGAAGTTGGTTCTATCCATCCTACCTGCTTACATACCACCTCTAAGCGGTGAGATCAACAGAGATAGTGTGCCTAGAGACTTTGAGTACACTCTAATCACGACGTACCTGTCGAAAGGAGTACGCGCAGTCCGCGCAGATCGCGACAAGATCACAGCATTGAAGTTTAGTGATTTCAACCTGGGGGATCGTAAAGTTTACAACACACTTGCCCCGTACAAGTACCTAACCAGAACCAAGGGCAAGAATTCAAAGATCGTCCCTCAGCAATGGACGATGAACCTCGCACAACTTACTCTGCTCAACATTATGAAGATACCGCACTTCGACAGACACCAGGAGGCGAATGCTTGTGTGAAGTTGCTGCTAGAAAGTTACCATGTAGGATACTTATGGTTGAACCATCGCATAATAGTTGATCCAACGTTGATCAACCGGATCACCGGGCTTAGCATGTAGGGCCCTGATCCCCATGATTACTATCCTGGAAAGACCGTGGATCACACTCTTTCTCAGAATATCAAAGAAGCCTATGGCGATGTTGAGAAAGGCATGCGAGGCTACAAGGTAGCTTCTATTGAAAGTGGTGTAGTGCACCTCGCCTGTCAATTGATTGCAGGGAAGTTGGTACGCAAGAATCGACCCACACAAGTATCTGACTTTGTAGTCAAACTCGCAGGAAAGTGCACCGAGGGACTACAAATGAACTGGGAAAACTACCTGGTGAATCAACTAGAGATTGATTGCAGAGAATCCCATGATCAGGGGCATGAATTTCATTTTAGCTGGCTCTTGATACTTATAGCTTTCGTTGCATGGGAGCTACCAGAAGGTTCAACCTTCCCCAACATTGACCTCTTTGAGCCACTAGCTGTGAAGTTCAGTACCCTGTGGTACTCGAACAACATGAACAAGCAGTGGCAATCCAATGACGTATTTCATACCTACTACACCCAGTTGAAGCTCTCCATCCAATAAGAGCCTCACATGACCCCGAATACTTTACACAGGTTTCGACCTTTGATAAATTTCAATGCAGACCGCCATTTTATATATCTAACAACACGCATTGATGAGAACAAGGAACAACTTTAGTCTTATTACAAGCTGACAGAAGAAGACCTGGAGGAAATCACCAAGGAATGGTCGACAGACCTCCTTATTCCATCAGACCCCGTAGAAGTATCCGACATTGACAGCCCAGAAACTGCACAGAATACACCTGGACCCAGTAAGACAAAGAAAACAAAGCAGACAAAGAAGGATGAGGATATCCAGGATGTAGACAACAGATATGTAAGAACCACATCCGTTACACCAAAGCAAGGAGGTAATGGCGAAGACTTAGAGGAAGTCGAACAAAGGCCAACAGATGAAGTAGAAATCATAAAGAAAAGGAAGGGTTCACCTTCAGAACCTTCCTCCCGAAAGAAATCAAAAGAACCTGTGACTAAGTTGAAGACCATGTTCACTCCAGATGACTTTAGTTTTCTCATCCCAGCTATGAACGAAGCCATAGAAGAGATAACAAAAAACTAGGAAGCTAAGCAAGAGACAATGTACAACAGAATCGAGATCGAACTCCAAGGAGTACAACAAGCTCTCTAGTGTAGCCGCGCAGTCTCTTATGTGCCCCTGCCAGAAGGAACAACAGAAGAAGGCAATGAACCAGTTCAACTCCACCAGATTGCAGACACAGTCGAAGTACGCCTTTGGAAGGCACAGGAAGAAACAGTGCAGGCCACCCAGGCCTTAAAGCAAGAACATGAGGAAATCATTGAGCAACGTCGAGTTGCGCAAAAAGAGAAGGACACTCTCCAAGCGAAGTTTGAAGAAGATAGAGCAAAGATCCAAAAAGAGAAAGAGCAGTTGCTCGCAAAGAAGATTGGGATTGAAGAAGCAGTCAACAGAGCTATTCACTCTGTGACTGGCTTAGAACAGAAGGCAGAGGACCCCATTGAATGCCAAGTGATGACGCTTGTTAAAGTTATTCAACAACTTCAACAAAGAGTCGTGGACTTAGAGCTTCAGACAATACCACAGACCCCATAAGAAGTGCACGACCAACGAGAAATAACTGCCTGGAGCATCATAGAAAGGATTAAAGCAGTATCTGAGGAATGAAAACAGTTAAGTAACAGAAGTGCGCAGATCTACGAGAACCTAACCGAGAACCCAGAATTGCATAAATTGGAGTCACGGCTCCAAGAGGCGAAGTACGGCACCGAAAATCTACAGGTGCAGATGAAGGCCCTGCCACTCGTAGAGAGAATGAACAGGTTTCCAGAGCAACGTACAACCCAACAACAGATTCACACTCTTCAAAGTAAAGTAATGGAAGTCTCTCAACGACTTCAACCAGTTCAAGAAAAGGCATGCCAATTGTTCACTGAAGTTGAAAGCCAAGGAGTAGAACTTTAACAGGTTGTGAATACAACAGAATAGCGCCTAGAAGGGTCGGTGAAGGAGGCACGCATCCAGGAGTTCGTCGAGGAAGAGGCAGTAGCAATGCAGTAGGTCGAAGCAGCTCGAGCCAGGCTCGAGGAATTCGAAGAATAATTGATCAGACCTGAGTGACTCGGGACGAGTCACAGGTAAGTGTTGGGGGCATATTGGCTCTTGACCGAGTTTTGAGGAACACTTGGCCATAATTGACCATTTTTGGACTTCGACACCCTGTTAAAGATGGACCACCAGGAGAAGCAAAGATCACAGGATCTCAGTCCACTTTTGGGCCTCTTTTAGGGTTTTGGGTTAATGTAATGGGAAAGAGATGTCGGACCGTGGGTTTACCCATGCTTAGGCCCACTTTTGTAATATATAAATAGAAATATAGGCAATGTAAGAAAGAGAGACGTGATTGCTTAGTGCAATTGGTGGTGCATCTATGCGATGTTGAATAGGTGCTTTGTGTGAACTGTGTGAGGCTTGCAAGGCTAAGTGCAAGTTACTAAGTGATTGATATTGTAATGAAAGGAAGAAGGATCTAACGAGCTGCATAGATCTTATGTCCTATGCAAAGAAGGGTTTCAGAGGCTTTGTGCTTGTAACAGCTTGAGGACGATAATAAAGAACTAGATCTTGTAGACATAGCCCCAGGGGGGGTGAACCACGTAAATCTGTGTGTTATGCTCTGTGATTTGGTTCAATGCGTTTATCTTTTCTTATGCTACGTGCTTTAATATATCCACTTATGACTCTGTGATTCCTAGATATATAGGATTGCTATATCATATGTGTATGAGAATGTTGAGTGTTGATCTACTAGATATGATATGATTTGCTATGGTTAAGTGTTGAAACAATGTACTTTCGAGTATTCGCCGTGAAGCTCTGTGTCGTTTGCGAAGTATAATAAGGGTTAAATACTGATGAATGATCTATGTTAAGTGTCCTTTAAAGATAGAATCGTAGATCTGTGTCCTAGCTAAGGTTGCAGACACCTGAGTCTTGCAACCACCCCTGCCTCTACCTCGAGTGAGACTTCATCTGCTTCGTAGGTGTTTCCGAAAGGGCCGGTAGTTAGGGCTTTGTTGGTGCGCTCTTGAGTGTTGAACCCTGGGTCTTACCCTGTGCCAACAATACACCAATCATTTTACGTGGAAACCCAAAGTGGGAGAAAACTACAATTTTTTTTTCTTATATGTCTTTAAGAATTACATTCATTGGAAGCACCAACTTCCTTTGTTTTCCAGTTGCAATTGGAAGGATGCTCCAACCCCCTAGTTTCTCAGGCTACAACCTGAGGGAAGCTCCAACTCCCCTATTCTATGGCTACAACCAAAAGGAGGCTACAACCCCCTATGTTCTCCGGCTACAACCAAAAGGTGGCTACAACCACATGTCCTTGCCCCGTCCAACCTCCCTATCGTATAAATAGAATGATGGAACCACTGTCACACTATCACTGTGAGATATACTGTTGTAAACTTGTACAATCAACCTGCACTAAACAACCTGTACCAATAACATGAACCATGCATCAACCTATACCTCAACCTGTACCATAAAAAAGTGAGTCAACCATGCACCAACCTATAATCAAACTATACCATAAACAAGTGCATCAACCATGCACCAACCTCTACCAAACAACCTATAATCAACCTGTACCAAACAACCTATCTTATCAATCTTATCAACCAAATCAGATCTACTCACCAATATCAATCACCAAGACAACTATCAAAGATGTACAACAACTCATAATCATGACCAAGATCAATATGTGATTCTAATAATATACCAATACAAGTATGTTACATCATCCATAAACCATGTGTCAACAATACTACTAACAAGTCCCTCCAACCATGTACCAAGTATGTACCAATCATGTATCAACTACTCATCAACTATGACTCATCAAGATGTACCAACATCATCAACTATACACCTCATGTATGTGCGAACTCATTAGCTACTTGTCTCAACCATGTACCCAACATGTACCTCAACCATATACCAAATACATATACCAATATAACCATCAAAATTTCTCTAGCAATACATCACGCTATCCATAACCAAATACCATAAACCCTTACATAAAACCATGTGCCATAACCTCACTTTTATGTAGCCTCAAGGTTGTATCATTCATAAGCCAATCATATACCAATACCACTAACAAGTGTCTCTCACAATGCACCACAAGATATGCCAATCAATCAAACTAAGTGCACTAACAATATACTTCAATAGATCTACCTCAAAACCATTCTACAACAAGCCCTAAACTTCCAAGAGGGAATCCAACATATTTACAAGGAAAACCATCAACTAGATTCATAAGTTCAACACTACACGTATGAAAACCATACCTTTTTCTTCTTGTAGAGTTCTGTTGCCATGATTTTTCTGCCATGGTTTTTCTGCTGCAGTTTTTCTGTCGTGATTTTCCTGCCGCACTTTTCCTGTTTCGATTTTCCTACCGCACTTTTTCTGCCGCACTTTTCCTACCGCACTTTTTTCTGTCGTAGTTTTATTGCCGCGATTTTTCTAGCGCACTTTTTTTCCACAATTTTTCCGCTGCACCTTTTTTGCCACACTTTTCTCTGTCAATAATACCTGCCCAAATAACCTTTCACAAAATAGATATTCAACGATATTCAATAGGTGATTAAATGAGAGACTTTTGCCTCTTATTTATACTTTCCCGTAGCTTCCTCAAGGGGTTACCTTCTAACCATCTTAACCCACTTTCCTTATTTTAGGGCTAACCCACTTCTAACCTTTGTCCACTTCGTAATTTCTCCATTAACTTTATTATTTAAATAATTTCTTTTGTATCCACTTTGACTTATAGTACACTCATCACTTCACTTCATTATCTAAATAATTTCTTATTTGCAACCAATTTGACTACTTTGACCTTTTGGGGCTTCTAGATGACTCGTGAGGGTTCTCCAACTTCACATGGCCATAACTCTCTAACCGTGAGGAGTTATGTGACGTTCCACATACCACCGGAAATGGCATGACATGTACTATGCATCTAGAATAGTCTTACCTGCAAATAGATCAAAACTCATACCATTATCTATCAATCAAACTTGGGTCCATTACCCAAACCATTGTGCTACCAGAATTCGCTACCGGACTTTCTTCAAGGGTTGAAATCAATGACAACCAACCCAAATAATCAATAGTTGTTACCTCCCATTTCCATAACTTCTAATTAAAAAACATAAAATCCATAAGGTTTTCTATGGGGTCGAAAATTTACAATCAACACATGCCTACAAAAGACTCTTTAAGATTCAACCAAGCAAACAAACTCTTCCAAAATCCAACCCAGGGTGATTAAATAATGTGTCCAACGAGTAAAGGGTGGAAAAATTGGCATTTTCAAAGTCACCATGGGATGATAAGGGCCCAAGTCCAACTAAATATAGTTACGGTAACTCTCATGTGACAATCACCCAAGGGCTAAGTACCGATGTGAAGAAAAGAACCCTCCAAGGGAGATTTGGTGGATGTTAATCCTCAGGTACCACAAGCACTTCCCACTTGCAATCACCTATGCAGAACCTATAAAAAGTTACTATCAATGCCTCTTCACAATGAACAATAGGGTGGAATAGTCGTGGGTTAGGATTTCATGTTGCACAAGGATATATATAAGACTTAATGTTGCAGCTAAAACTTTAAAAATAACACATCACACCGAGTAACATGCCAACTTAAGTCAAGTCCCCAACATTCTACATCCACCCACTCATTAAGTGTGAGGGGATAATCTCAAGGCTTAACTAGCTCTAAGTTTGTGCTTCACACTTGTGTGAGAGGTGCTTTTCTGGCAAGTATTCCTCACTACACAAGGATTTTAACTAACAATGTGTAAACATCTAGTTTTGTTTTACGCGGCCTTGGAAATTTTACTCTTGAGTCCTACAACCAATATCCTAAAAACCTAGACTACCACTAATTTTCTATCAAAAGAAAAACAAATATAGTTTATTTTATAAATTAAATTGTCACTCAAAAAGATGTAGAAGTAATAAAAAATATAATGTTCTAAAAATAAATTATATATATATATATATATATATATATATATATATATAGGTCATGGTCAAACCAAACACCAAATATATAAAAAAAAAAGCTTGAAAATGGAAACAATATTCTTAACTTGAAAAATATAGATGAATTCAAAAAGACTTGCTATTGGGTTTTACATCATCAAATTAAAAGTTAAATGTTTTGTATATGTAATGCTTATTGCTCTCCAAAGTTGATTATGTCAATCTTGAAAGATGAGTTTTAATGTGAAATGGAACTCCAATTTCAATACACGGGGAAATATATTTGTGATCATAATTGTTAATAGGTTAACTTTTTTATATATATGTCAAAATTCCAATGATGAATTATTTAAATGATGAGTATAAGATATTTGGTAGTCACTCAAATGATTGAGAATGAAGCATTCCAACCTTTGTTCATCCTTATCCATGATGTGTATAGATTTTAGCATTGACCCGCAATGAATTGATCGATTCCCTGTGCAATTTGGACATTGAAATATAATCTTCCAAGTCTTAGTTATGATTACGAAGTTAGCATAACTATGCATCTTAGTATCACACAGACCTCTGATGCCTCCTTTACCTCTGAGATTGGGATAGTGTTATTAATATTTTTTTTAAACAAATAAAAAAAAAAGTTTTTTTTAAATAAATAAATAATTGTTTATAGAGAATTTTTAAGGTAAAATTTAATTTAAAAATAAATTAAGTAATTAAATTTATTATGAAATTATTTTTATAAAGTATTCTGATTTGAGAAAGATATAAAGTTTAAATCTCTCATTTATAAGAAAGATGCAAAGTTTAAATATCTCATTTATAAAGTTATTCTTATATAAGAAAGATGCAAAGTTTAAATCTCTCATTTATAAAGTTATTCTTATATAAGAAAGATGTAAAGTTTAAATCTCTCATTTATGGATAATTATATTATATTGATGTAAAGTTTGGATTCATGGTTTTTCATAAACAAATATAAATTCATATTAATGGATTAAACACATTTACAAATATCAATATATAAATAATAATAATAATAATACAATTCAAGGTCACACTTTAGTGAGACACAATATGGACAGATGAGATTCTCTTGTTTGTGGATAGGGGATCCTATTCATGCAATGATTTGATTGCTTAGTTTACGTAGGTATATATGTCCTAACTTCTTTATAGCTCGAACTTGTGACCTCTAAGGAGGAAACATATATACCCAACACAAAGAATGGAATTGTTACTTGGAAGTTTGAGATACCATGTACAAGTTTCGAAAGTGATGATTGATTCTATGTGATTCAATTCACTTGTTTTAATCTCACTTCTTCTTCCATGTGTCATAAAATGAGTGCTAACTGGATTATTCGATATCATGAGAAATTGGACATCAATGAATGTTGCTTATGAGAGACGAGTCATGGATGAATGACTTCAAATACATAGTTAATCCTGTAACATAATACTTCATCATGTTGAACTGCAGAGCCCCCACATATTTAAATAAAAGTATTATTGAAGTTACAATGTTTACAATGCTCAATCTATACCTGTGGGGGTATTAGGCTTACTTAACAATTTAAGAGGGAGTGTTGGAGTGCCAATTCACATCTAAACATGGTGTTGCACATCATCAAGCAAGTATGTAGTTCAATGGTAAAGAAAACCATCAAGAAAGGGAAGGCTTGGGTTGAATTCCTAACTTGTCTCATATTTTTATATGTTGTAGTCTAAATGTTCTACGCAATGAATCTTTTCTGGTGATATTTTTTGGGGAACTTTGCCTGAAATTTGATAAGAAATTGTTAGATCCGCATATTTGAGTGATTATTTCTGTATAATCCGAGTGCCCTAGGGATTTTTCAACGTGCCGAATCCATTTCTGCATTTATAAATGGATTTTAAACAAAAAAAAATAGTGATTTCGTGCAGATTTATGTCATCAGATTTCGACAAAAAAAACCATTTCGTAGAACAATTAGACAACGCATTTTTACATGGTATTAGAGCCATGGTTGAGTAATCAAATTTTATTTTTGAAAATTTTGAAATATTGAAAATCAAATTTGAACTAATTGTGTCAAACCTTTATTAGTGTTAGTGAATTTTTTTAAGCAAAAATTCAAAAAAGCTTGTTAATATGAAAAACTAAGTAATTAAATTTATTATTGAAAATACTTTCAATATTAAAAATTTACCTCAATCCACTTATCTTATTATTGCATGAGAAAGATGCAAGGTTTAAATATCTTTCCCATGGGTATTTACTATATTGATGTGGCATTGAGATCTACATCTCTTCAATCAGTAAATAATATATTATCATTAATCAATCAAAAACTTTTACAAATATTATATGTAAATAATAATAATATAATGTAAGGTCACAACCTAGTTGAATGCAAAATCAATGTATGAGACCCCTTTTGGTGTACAAGGGACGCCTTTGTGTAGTGATTTCACTACTTATTTTATGGAGGCCAACATACCTTGCTCGCTTTTGGATTTGAACATGTAATCTCCAAGGAAGAAACACATATATCTAACATGAAGAATACATTATTCCCTGGAAGTCCTAGATATCGAATGCAAGTTTCAAAAGTGATGATTAATGCTATGCGATTCATTCCACTTGTTTCAATCCCACTTCTTCAACCTTGTGAACATTACCTAATGCAATGAGTGCTAAGTGGACTATTCAATATCATGAGAAATTGGTTATGGGTGAATGATGCTCATAAAAGATGAATCATAGATGCATGAGTTTATACATATCTAACCCCCCAAAATAATACTTAATAATGTTGAACTATAAAAGTCTCCCACATAAATAAAAATGTTATTAAAACTACAATGTTTGTGATGCTCAATTTATACCCATAGAGATTTTAAACTTACGTAACAATTTATTCATGACATTATATATATATAGGAAATCAACAACTAGTAAGGCATGTACTCGCGTGACACATGGTCATGTTATCCAACTACTACCACTATAACCCAGGCATGCCAACGCGACCCCTCACGCGGCACACAAGGCTAGTCGAGGGTTTCAAACCAATGACTTCACATAACAGAGTGCCTTAACAATACACTCCATCATCGACTATTCTACACCCTGGGGTCATTCATGACTTTATTATTAAAATAATACACAATTTAATGTTTTTCCAACCTTTTTCCTCATATTTCTTAGGATTTCTCCTATTGTCATATTTTTGTTTACTTATGTTTGATTCCTTGCATAAGGATTTGGTGTTCTCTTAAGAAAGTTGTGCTTGTCTCTTTTAAAGTATCATATAACTACTATCATATCCATGGTTGTAGTTAGGAATTCCTTAACCTTAGGTTTCTAAAAAATAACGATGCAATTAGGAGGAGGTGTCGAAGTGTCAATTCACATCTAAACACGGTGTTGTCCATCATCAAGTAAATATGTAGTTCAATGATAAAGAGAACCATCAACCAAGGGAGGTTTTGGGTTGAATTCCTAACTTGACAAATATTTTCACATGGTATTAGAGATACGGTTGTCACTATAAAGAATTCCTAGCACAATTTAAGGTAGATTTGGGTTAAGGTTCCAACAATTTTGCGAAGTTAACGACCCTAAAACTATCATCGATCTTAGTAGCTAAAAAATGAGTTACTTAATTACAAGTGTTTGGAGACTCTTTTTTTTAATTTTTTTTTAACAAGAACGGGTATGAGATATATTAAGAAAATAACAGAGAACTGTTGGCACAATTACATTCAGTCTTCATTGGGTAGTCTCCACTAAGAGTTCAAGATTGACTCTCCATCACTAGTTTAAGGTAATTTATCTGATCCCTCGATTCCGTCTAGTAATAGAACTCCTTTGCTTAGCAGTACTACTTTGTTAGCTTCTTTATCTGCTTTGCCATTTAATTCCCGCAGAATGTGGAATAGTTGGATAGAATGGAAAGTGGACATAAGGAGTTTAATTTTCTGAAGGATTTTCCTGAGCCTCATATCTTTGGTAAGGTTCTTACAAGAGAGGGCTTGAATGATGATACGAGAGTCTCCAAAGATATTGAGGACCCTGATGTTCATGATTTGGGCTTGAGATAATCCTTTCCAGAGGACTAAAGCTTCAACTATTTTGTTTGTGTCTTTGTTGATTCCCCAAGAATATGATAACACCTTTATTTCCTCGGGATCAATAATCACCCCTCCCCCACCAGCCTCACCAGGGTTTCCTTTAGAAGCTCCGTCAAAGAAAAGACTATGCCTTTGAAGTGATTTACGCCAATTTGTGAAGGTTGAAGGGTCCAACCTGTTTTCCCACTCGAAAGTAGAGGATTGAGGAGAAATTGACACTTTCAAAGCACTTGGGATAAGGCTTGACAACCATTCTTCCTGGTTGGGAGTTAACTTATCTTTATTTGTTGGCAAGTTGTTGGATGACAGAAATTCCACCATCATTTCTTTGGCTTTTGCACTCACTTGGCCCTCTCTGGCATCTTTCCCTTTGAAGACTCAGGCGTTGTGTTCTAACCAAATTTTCCAGAAAACAAACTTGGGAAGGTACCCCCAACAACTTTTTAGTTGGTCTTTCTTCGTGAGGGAGAAGGGACATAATGCCTGCCAGTTTAGAAGAAGGTTGGGTATCTCATCCGGGAGAGTGACTTGAGTTGTCCAAGAAGCTAACACCAGGTACCAAACTTCCCAAGCAAATGAGTAGTTCAACAGAATGTGTGCCACGGTTTCCTCATTTGAGATGCAAAAGGGACAATGTGTGGGGCCTTCGCATCCCTTTATTTTGAGATTATCTCCAGTGAGAATGGTGTTGTACTCTAGTGTCCACATGAACATGTCAATTTTCAGGATGGATTTGTATTTCCAAACTTCTTTCCACAGGGCCGGATTGGGGGGTGCATTTAGAATTGCTTTCGCGAGCTTGTAACCCTCTGAAACCGTATAAGAGCCGGTTTGTTTTCCCCATCCCCTTCAGTCTTTCTTATTTGCAACGATTGGCGATTTACCCTGGAGTAGCGCGAGTAGTCGATTTTCTTCATTATGCAGGTGACTTGGACTTCTCAGCAGATTCCAATCTTTCCAGCTTTTGTTTGCATCTGAATTCCACTTTGAAATGTCCCAAATCGTGTTTAACTGTTGGGCGTGAAGGAAATTATTTAAATTGTTGGTGCCAGGGATGGAATCTAAAGGAGGCTCTCCCAGGATCGAGTCCTCCCATATCAGAATGTTTTCTCTGTTTCCTGGTATCTAGGTTAGGTGGGGACTGAAGTACCCAGAGAATTTTTGACAGATTGTGAATATTGGCGATCCCTTTGAGAATTTTGGGGTTGTGTTGAGACACTTCCTTCTAGTGTCTAAGTAGTGTTTCTTCCACAGGGCGTTCTTGCTCCAGTTGAGTTTCCCAGAGACCAGGTTCCAGAGAAGTTTGGCCCCTAGTGCCATATTTTGGGCTCTCATGTCTCTTATCTGAAGACCGCCTTCTGTGTAAGGCTTTGTTACTTTCCCCCAACTGACTAGAGGCAATTTGTTTTCGTTCTGATGGCCACCTTTCTAGAGAAATCTTCTTACAAGTGACTCGATTTGGCTTATGCATCCAGATGCAGCTAACAGAATAGAGCTTTGATATATTGAGATACTGGCCAACACCGATTTAAGGAGAACTAACTTCCCTGCCAAGTTTAACCAGGAGGCTCCCCACTCTTGAATTCTAGTTTTTATTTTGTCAACAACAGGAGACCAATGAGAATATTTGGGCTTGCATTTGAAGATGGGGACTCCTAAGTATTTGAATGAATCCCATTGGGTTTCCCCTTCCATCTCCAGGATTCTAGATATTTCCATCATTTCCCTTGGCTTGCAGTTCCACCCAAATATTTTACTCTTCCTATAATTTATTTGGCTCCCCAAAGCTTCCTTGTATAGGTCTAGTTGTTGCTTGAATTTGCGAGCTATGATGGTACTGGCTCCTCCCAAGAGTAGTGTATCATCGAAAAATTGAGCATGGTTTATATCTTTGACCCCTCTTGCAATTTTTATGCCCACTAATTCTTGTTGGGAGCGACAGTGTTCTAATTGAAATCTTAGCGTTGAGGCTTGAATGGCATAGAGCAGGGTGGACAGCGGGCATCCCTGCCTGATCCCCCTAGTTGCCTGAAAGAATTATGTTGCTCGATCATTGACTAACGAAGCAATCCAAGGAGTCTCAATATAAGACTTAATCCATTGGATGTAAGAAGCATTGAAGCCATATTTTTGCATTACCTGAAACAAAAAAACATG